>OX463237.1:44212760-44617760 GCA_949820135.1 Sylvilagus floridanus
AGGTCTTGCTTCTGTTGGTTCACTCCCCAAATGGCCACAACAGCCGGAGCTATGCAGATCCAAGGCCAGGAGCCAGAAGCTTCTTCCCAGTCTCCCATGCAGGTACAGGGGCCCAAGCACTTGGGCCATCTTCTACTGCTTTCCCAGGCCATAGCAGAGAGCTGGATGGGAAGAGGAGTAGCCAGGACTAGAACCGGCATCCACATTGGGTGCCAGTGCCACAGGCGGAGAATTAACCTACTACATCATGGCACCGGCCCCTATTTCTATCTTTTAATTCCATTTATCCACAGACATTTTAAGTCCCCTTCTAATATTGTTAATAACATTTAAAATTTTTAGGTACAGAGAATTTTCAGTTATTTTAAGTAGAAATAGCAGTTGTAGAAAGTCTGCATTCTTGGCTCCAAGAAATCCTTTCCTGAAATGATGCAGATCAAATAGCCAAACTATGTTAAGAACTCATGAGACAGATGTGTGGCACAGGGGGGTAAAGCCCCTGCCTGGGAGGCTTGCATCTTCTATTGGAGGGCTGTTTTGAGCCCCAGTTACTGTACTTCTGACTCAAATGGAATTCCTGGCTTCTGGCTTCTCCCTGGCAGAGCCCCAGATGTTGTGACCATTTGGGGAGTGAACCAGTGGTTAGAAAATTCTCTCTCTCTCTCTCTCTCTCTCTCTCTCCCTGCCTTTAAAATACATAAATATTTAAACAGAAAGAATTTCTTAAAAGCATTTTCCCCACATTTACATCATCATAGTTGATCAAGAGATACATGTGAAAGGAAGGCATCTTCTTGCCCCGACTCTCTCAAATAAAACTTTTTAAATTAGCTTCTTTGTATTTATTTGAAAGGCAGAATGAGATAGATAGATTGATCAATAGAGAGATAGAGAGATAAGGAGGGAGGGAGAGAGAGAATCTGCAATTTGCTGGTAAACTCATCAAATGCCTACAAAAGCTAGGCCTGGGCCAGGCTGAAGCCAGGAGCCTGGAACTCTATCCAGATCTCCACATGGGTGGCAGGATCCCAAGTATTTGAACCATCATTTGCTGCCCCTCAGAGTGTGTGCATACTAGCAGGAAGCTATATAGAAGCAGAGGCAAGACTTGATCCCAGATGCTTCAATTTGATATGCAGACATCCCAAGTGGCAGTTTAACCCACTGCTCCACAATGCCTGCCCCTTAAAAGGATACTTTTAATTGAAGCCTAGACAATATGTCTTAGAGTTCAAAAAGATCCAAGCTTTAAACCTCTAAATTTGAATAGGCTTGAAAATTTGCTGTTGTTTCCCATTGGCACAGAGGAAATCTCTTCCACTCAGTAAAACCTAGGTTTGGGGGATAACTTTGGTGTCAGCCTTTTCACCGTTGCCCATGAATACTAAAAATTGCATCATTTATTCAGGGAAATGAAACTAAAGGGGCCAGGTGAGGGAAAAGTATCTCATGAGACAAAACAAGATTGGGGAAGTTTTTTGGCTGTTTGGCAAATAGATGATCAGAAACATTTTACCATAGGATGCTGAAGCCCATGGAAATAAGAAGATCAGTGCACACATCTCCCTCTTAGAAGAAAATGTACTTCTGCCACATAGAGGGAATGTTGCACTGAGAAACGTGGCTTGCACCTTAGATGATGCTCCATTTGTTCTGAACAAAGTGCTCTACCGGGACATGAAGGGAATCAGGTAATTAATTCTTGGAAAGGTTGGTTTCATTCTAAAAAACAAACAAAAAACTTCCTTTCTGGTAGCATCAAAATTCTAGCCAGCTACTCAGGAGAGAAATGCCTCAAGTCACCAATGCTTTTTTTTATTTATTTATTTAGTAAATATAAATTTCCAAAGTACAGTTTATGGATTACAATGGCTCCCCCCCCCCCATAATTTCCCTCCCACTCACACCCCTCCCATCTCCCGCTCCCTCTCCCATTCCATTCACTTCAAGATTCATTTTCAATTATCTTTATATACAGAAGATCAATTTAGTATATATTAAGTAAAGAGTTCATCAGTTTGCACCCACACAGAAATGCAAAGTGTAAAATACTGTTTCAGTACTAATTATAGCATTACTTCACATTGGACAACACATTAAGGACAGATCCCACATGAGAAGTAAGTACACAGTGCCTCCTGTTGTTGACTTAACAATTTAACACTCTTGTTTATGGCGTCAGTAATCTCCCTAGGCTCTAGTCATGAGTTGCCAAGGCTATGGAAGCCTTTTGAGTTCACTGACTTTGATCTTATTCCGACAGGGTCATAGTCAAAGTGGAAGTTCTCTCCTCCCTTCAGAGAAAGGTACCTCCTTCTTTGATTTGATGGCCCCGTTCTTTCCACTGGGATCTCACTTGCAGAAATCTTTCATTTAGGTCTTCTTTTTTTTTTTTTTTCCAGAGTGTCTTGGCTTTCCATGCCTAAAATACTCTCATGGGCTCTTCAGCTATATCCGAATGCCTTAAGGGCTGATTCTGAGGCCAGAGTGCTGTTTAGAACATCTGCCATTCTATGAGTGTGCTGTGTATCCCGCTTCCCATGTTGGATCATTCTCTCCTTTTTAACTCTATCAGTTAGTATTAGCAGACACTAGTCTTGTTTGTGTGATCCCTTTGACTCTTAGACCTATCAGTGTGATCAATTGTGAACTGACATTGATCCCTTGGACCAGTGAAATGGCATGGGTACATGCCACCTTGATGGGATTGTATTGGAATCCCCTGGCACGATTCTAACTCCACCATTTGGGGCAAGTCTGATTGAGCATGTGCCAAATTGTACATCTCCTCCCTCTCTTATTCCTACTGTTATATTTAACAGGGATCACTTTTCAATTAAAATTTCAACACCTAAGAATAATTGAGTCACCAATGCTTTTTAAGAGTGGGAGGTGTTGGTCTTCAACTCCTGGGTGATTTTGCTTCATCGTTTCTGGAGCTCACTCTAGCAATGACTTGCCGTGTAAACACTGCTTCACAGTAGCAGCTCGTTATTTCTGCCTGCTCTAGAAGTCCTGTCTCCTGAGTCCTGTTTATATATGGTTTCTCTGTTAGTATCTTGACTTGTTTTTTAAATGTTTCTCTCAAGTCAGATTCCCCAAACTGTTAATCTTATCTGCACCCACTTTTGTGACATATAATGCCTGTGACTGTGGATGAAGAATTGATCTAGTTTCCTTATGGTTTAATCTAAAGCCTCCCACTGTGCCTCTCTCACAGTCTCATAGTCCTTCTCCTCAGCTTTACAGTAGTGGATGAAGGGAAGCCAATCCACGTCCCTCAAGTTCAGTACCACGGGAACATCTTCTTCTGGAACCATTCCCGCAATAAGGAGGATTATAATGGATCATTCCTGGCTTTGCCTCTTCAGGATGCATATATGAGGATCTTTGGGGTCTTAGCTGTTGACACACTTAGAGATCCCCATGAAATAAACATCTTCCTACCTCATGAGATCAGATTCTATCAGGTAAGTCACAGAAGTCTATACGAGCCATGGTAGGATGGCCTCTCCTATACTTTGTAAAATGTGAAACCTGAAAACCAGAGGAATGTAAAGTTCTGTATATAGACAATGGCCTCATCCTTGTTCCTGTTCCCTCTATCCATGTCAGTTTTTGGAGAGGTTCCCCATTTCTTATGAAGAAACTGACCACCTCAGTAGTATATCCATGCCTCTCTGGGGAGATGATTATTATTATTATTATTATTATTATTATACAGGCAGAGTGGACAATGAGAGAGAGAGAGACAGAGAGAAAGGTCTTTCTTTACCATTGGTTCACCCCATAGTGGCCGCTGCGGCCAGCGCACCGCGCTGATCCGAAGCCAGGAGCCAGGTACTTCTCCTGGTCTCCCATGCGGGTGCAGGGCCCCAAGACCTGGGCCATCCTCCACTGCACTCCCGGGCCACAGCAGAGAGCTGGACTGGAAGAGGGGCAACTGGGACAGAATCTGGCGCCCCGACCAGGACTAGAACCCGGTGTGCCGGCCTTCTGACTTTCAAATAAATAAATAAACAAACAAACAAACCTTTTTTAAAAAAATCAATGACATAAAGGGCCAGAGGCTTACAGGAGTATAAATAAGAGGTAGTAAAGTCCTGACTTGCTGTCTGCCACAGTCTATTTAAAGGCTTTCATTCTTCATTCATTGTAATTTCTATCTATAAGATTAAATGAAAACGCTTGTAGAAACGATATAGCCATTTAATAGTCTTAAAAGATACTGTATTTTTTGTGATCTAATTTGAAAACATGAACACTGATGAAGTACTTGGGCTTTTTTCTTTTTTCTTCAGCCTCAAAATTTGTACAGCTGTGGGGATACGTATCATATTTAGCACTATTTGTGAAAAGAACTAAGGATTTATGGATACCACTGTTGATAAAACACAAATATGTCCCTTTTAAAAACTTATTCCTGGCCAGCACCATGATTCACTTGGCTAATCCTCTGCCTACGGCGCCGGCACACCGGTTCTAGTCCCAGTCGGGGCGCCAGATTCTGTCCCGGTTGCCCCTCTTCCAGTCCAGCTCTCTGCTGTGGCCCAGGAGTGCAGTGGAGGATGGCCCAGGTCCTGGGGCCCTGGACCCGCATGGGAGATCAGGAGAAGCACCTGGCTCCTGGCTTCGGATCAGCGTGGTGCGCCAGCCACAGTGCACCAGCCGCAGCGGCCACTATGGGGTGAACCAATGGTAAAGGAAGACCTTTCTCTCTGTCTGTCTCTCTCTCTCTCTCTCACTGTCCACTCTGCCTGTCAAAAAAAAAGAAAGAGAGAAAGAGAGAGAGAGAGAGAGAGAGAGAGAGAGAGAGAGAGAGAGAAAGAAAGAGAAAGAAAGAAAGAAAGAAAGAAAGAAAGAAAGAAAGAAAGAAAGAAAGAAAGAAAGAGTTACACAGGTAAAAGGAAAAGCAGAGAGAGAGAGAGAGAGGTCTTCCATAGGCTGATTCACTCCCTCCCCAGTCAGCCACAACAGCCGGAGCTGGGCCAATCCGAAGCCAGGAACCAAGAGCCAGGAGCTTCTTCCAGGTCTCCCATGTGGGTGCAGGGGCCCAAAGACTTGGGCCATCTTATATTGTTTTCCCAGGCCACAGCACAGAGCTGCATCAAAAGAGAAGCAGCAGGGACTCAAACGGGTGTCCATATGAGATGCCGGCACTGCAGGCGGCAGCTTTACCCGCTGCACCACAGCGCCAGCCCCTGTTACTGATTTTTTAACTATTATTTTTCATTTTTTTCCCACTTACTGGATGAGTAGCTGAGGAAAGTAGCATCTTCTCTTTCTCTGCACATATTTTTAATAATATTCACCCTTGGGGCAGGTGTTGTGGTTAAAGTGCCACTTTGGAAAGCCTACATCCCATATCAGAGTGTATGGGATCAAGTCCCATCTCTACTCCCAATCTAGCTTCCTGCATTAGCACACTCTGGGAGGCAGCAGATGATGGCTCAAGCATGTGGGGTCCGGTGGAATTCCTAGCTCCTGGCCTTGGTCTGACCCAGCCCCAGCCTTGGTATTATGGATATTTGGGGAGTAAACCAGCAGATTGAAGATCTCTCTCTCTCTCTCTCTCTCTCTCTCTCTCTCTCTCTGTCTCTCTCTCTCTCGATCCACCTTTCAAATAAAAATAAATATTTTTAATGAAGATTCATTTGCATCTGAAATAATAATGATGTGAAGATATTAAGAAGAACATGGAGGAATATGGAGTCAATCAGGTGAACTATATGTAGTCCTGCTGGAGAGCATGTCAAAATGAATTGTATATTGATCATCCATTGGCGATAAATGTCCTGAGTTATCCTTGGATACTTTGAATCCTGAAATAAAACGCATACAGTTTTGAAGAAATTGAGGCTCCTAGAGTTGCTTAACCAGATCACAGATGCGTTCTTAAAGACTTCCCATCTCTTTCCTGTGGAACAGGGTCTCACTATGCCCATGGGAGTATTGTATAATCTAGCACATTGCAGGCCTTGGAACCAAGTATGTCCTATACTGGTGATCTGATCAAGGTAGCCGTGTATAGATGCAGGCATTAATATTGGCATCAGTTCAGGGCAGCTCCTAACCAGCTGCCCAAAGCTGAAACTAGTTCTTTGTTTTTAAACTTTTTTTCCTCATTTCAAAGTTTATCTTGTTCTTATGATGCTGTTCTCTGACAGCACATATCACAGATTTCACTGGATGATTTTCAGAAAACATAAAAAGGTATGTAGATCTCTCTTTGTACCTTTGATTTAAAAAAAAGATTGATTTTATTTATGTGAAAGGCAGAATTACAGAGAGAGAGAGAGAGAGAGAGATCTTCTGGGGCTGGCGCTGTGTTGTAGTGGGTAAAACTGCCACCTGCGGTGCCAGCATCTCATATAAACGCAGGTTTGAGTCCCAGCTGCTTCACTTCCGATCCAGCTCTCTGCTATGGCCTGGGAAAGCAGTAAAAGATGGCTCAAGTCCTTGGGCCCCTGCACCCATGTGGGAGACCTTCTAGAGGAAGCTCCTGGTTCCTAGCTTTGGATCAGCCCAGCTCCAGCCATTCAAGCCATTTGGGGAGTGAAGCAGCAGATGGAAGACCTCTCTCACTCTCTGCATCTGCCTCTGCCTTTCTGTAACTCAGCCTTCCAAATAAATAAATAAAATCTTAAAAAAAAAAAAGAGCTGATGAATAATCTGTAGGAATTTGATTATACTAATTAAAAAGATAATACAATTACTGCATTACTAATTATTTTGCTGTCTTAAAAAATAAAGGAAACTTGACTTTTCCATCTCCCCAGGGTGTTGCCAACGTCTTTAGTGCTGCCTATCACTACATCCACAGCCGGGAACATATCCTGCATATAGTGATCACTGGCATTGGCTGGCTCTACAGCATCACATCGGGCATCACCTCCATCACCACGCTCTTTGTTGAGCCTAGCCCAAACCAGGTAGGCAGGGCTCAGCAGTGTCAGACATCTTTAACATAACAGTGTTTATAGATGCTACTGTCTGCTAATGTATTTAAGCCATGTTAGTTAACTATCAGGCTAACTGGGGACACATTTCCCATGACCTCAACTCAGACCCTTGGTTGTGAATGACAGGAATCCATTTCAAACTGTCTTAGGCAAAAAGGAATATTGACTGACATATGTGACCAAAATGAAGAAGGGGCAGGAGTCAGGCTGGCCTCCAAGATGACCAGATCCTGGGATGGGACACCCTCAAGACTCCCCCATGCTCTTTATCTTCCCACTTCTCATGTTTTCCTTCCTTCTGCATGTTGGCTTTGTCCTTCTGGCTAAAGATGGGCTTTCTCCATGGGCAGGTCAAACATGGAGTAAAAGCATCCAGCGCAAGTCCTGGTTTGGAAAACCTGGGGAAGAAAATTCTCTTTGACTCATCCTGAGATATGTTCTGTTGAGGGTAGGGAGTTCACGGGAAGTGGCCACAGCCACCAGAATCACAGGGGCAAGGTGGAAAGGGATGAGGGACTGCTGCTTTGGAGGAAAACAATTACATCACACCAACTTGTTAAAAGAAAAGGCCCCTTATCTACAGTGTGATGAATTCCAGCTGAATATTTGCTTCAGGTTTTTTTTTGGTTTTTTTTTTGTTTGTTTGTTTGTTTTTTGGACAGGCAGAGTGGAGAGTGAGAGAGAGAGACAGAGAGAAAGGTCTTCCTTTGCTGTTGGTTCACCCTCCAATGGCCGCCATGGCCGGCGCGCTGTGGCCAGTTCACCGCGCTGATCGGATGGCAGGAGCCAGGTGCTTCTCCTGGTCTCCCATGCGGGTGCAGGGCCCAAGCACTTGGGCCATCCTCCACTGCCTTCCTGGGCCACAACAGAGAGCTGGACTGGAAGAGGAGCAACCGCCACAGGCAGAGGATTAGCCTAGTGAGCCGCGGCACCGGCCACACTTCAGTTCTTTACACTTAACTTTTATGTTATGATTCTCCGTATGATGAGAATAGATAGAGGGGCAGACATCGTGGCATAGCCGGTTAAGCCACTGCCTACAACACCAGCACCAGTTGGAGTCTTGGCTCACTTCCAATCCAGTTCCCTGTTAATGCACCTGGGAAAGCAGCAGAGGATGGCCCAAGTACTTGGGCCCCTGCCACCTTAGTGGGAGACCTGGGTGGAGTTCCAGGCTCCTGGCTTCAGCCTGGCCCAGTCCCAGAGGTTGCAGCCATTTGGGGAGTGAACCAGCAGATGGAAGTGCTCTCTCTCTCTCTCTCTCTCTCTCTCTCCCTCCCTTTTTGTAACTCAGCTTTTTCAAATAAGTAAATAGGAAAGAGGGAAAGGAAAGGAGAGGCAAGGCAAGAGGCAAGGCAAGGAAGGCAAGGCGGGAACATGGACTAGGGATACAAGAGAAAGTTTCATCTTTTGAGCAGCATACAGCACGCAGCCACTGTGGATCCACTTATCATAGTTTCCCTTTTACTCTAAGAATTATTTTAAAGGAGGGGATATTTCTTCTCCTAATTGACTCTCTCCTACAGTTTAGTGTATTTTACAGAATATGCTAGTATCGCTTTCTTATAAATAAACTAGTCTCTCCACTAAAAAATAAATGCTGATCAAAGCTCATTAAAATATTTACACAACCCACTTGTAGGTTAGGACCTACAGTTTGAAAATCTCTTAGAATTGAGGAAGATAGGGGTGGGCATTGTAGCACAGTGGGTTAAGCCGCTGTTTAGCACACCTGCATCCCATATGGGAGCTCCTGGGTTTGCTTTGGGATCTGCTTCTGATACCAGCTTCCTGCTAATATGCAGCCTGGGAGGCAGCAGATGATGGCTCAAGTTCTTGGGTCCTTGCTGGAGAGTCAGATGGAATTCCTAGCTCTGTGTCTTGGCTTCAACTGGTCTGGTCCTGGCTGTTGTAGGCAACTGGGGAGTAAACCAGTGGATGGCAAATCACTCTTTCTCCCACAAACTCCTACCCCTTTCAAATATACTAAAAACAATTTTTTAAGATGCTAGGGTCATCTAAAGTTTTTAAATTTTTAAATATTTTTCTGTCTCCAAAAGCTTGAATGAAAGTAGGAGATCTAATTACTCCCCACTAATGAAATCTCTTCCTCTTTTCAAGGATTCAGACTATGTTTTACGCAGTATGATGGTTACAAGGCAGCTGGGTCTAACGGAAATCCACACAAATCCCCCTACCATCTCCAGGAAGTCATGCATCTTCAGGTATGAGACATGTCTGTTTTGTTTGGCCAGAATACATTCTCCTGGTGTGATAGTAGATCTGGAATTCACAGCTTCTTCCTCTTATTAGTACACTTGAACTTTGATTCTGATTGGCTTTGAAAGAAAAATTCCTGGGGCCAGCGGTGTGGCATAATGGGATAAGCCACCGCCTGTGACACCAGCATTGTATATAGGCACTGGTTCAAGTCTCAGCTGCCCCACTTCCCATCCAGATCCCTGCTAATGTGCCTGGGAAAGCAGTAGAGGATGGCTCAATTGCTTGGGACCCTGTACCCTTCTGAAAGACCCAGAAGTCCTTTCTTCAGCCTGGCCCAGCCTCAGCCATTGCAGCCATTTGGGGAGTGAACCAACAGGTGGAAGCTATCTGTGACTCTCTCTCTGTCTCTGTCTCTCTAACTCTGCCTTTCAAATAAATAAAATAAATCTTTTTTAAAAATTGATGTTAAAAAATTCCTATAGAATATTGTCTTTCTAGGATATCTGAGTAAACTCTTTTTCTTCCAAGTCCTTTTGAAATAGTTTTCACTGGTATTTTATATTAAAATAGCATGTTTTAAATCATAATAGCTTTTATTTTCTATAATTGCCTTCTAAACATGGAATTCAACAAAAACTCACAATGATTATAATAGATCCATATCATTTATCTGAGCTGATCTGATAATGTTAGCCTGTGGATTTTTTTTTTTTTATTTGAAGAAGATGGGCAGTGGAAAAGTTGAGGAGGAGACAGAGGATGTTGCTTTTAATGAAATCCCTGTTGTAAATTACTTTGACTCTCACCTGTGGAATGCAAGCAACACTCCTAAAGTGTGGGCTGATGCAAACCTGATCTTAACTGAGAACACATCTGTTGCAAAAGGGACCAACTGCTTCTTAAGGGGTCAGAATAGGTCATTAGATAGTACGCCTATTTCAGACTAGTAGACCAATTTGACATTGAAATCCACATGTTAATTCAGTTTTAGTTTGGCCTCATACTAGAATGTTCATTCAGTCTCAAGCTCTTTTATACCCATGTATTCCTTGTGCTGGTCAGTTTTATGGGAGTCCTTGTAACCCTGGATTCTGCATGTAACTTAAGCAGGTGCCTGTGGAGTAGCTCTGTTGGCCAATGGACTTTCCCATGATGCTCAGGAAGTTTAGTGTGACGTGTCGCTCCTATAGTTATCCTAAACACACAGTGTGATGGCTCCACAGCTGCAAGGGGTGGGAGCAGCAGGAGGCAAAATCTTACCTGGCATCCCAGGATTGAGGATGTGAACTGAAAATGTGCTTTTTGAGGCTATGTAAAACGCCAGCATTTTGCAGATACTTGAAAAGAATGGCAAGTCAATATCAGTGTAGATGGCAGAAGAGGGAAAGAGATGTGTCTGTGCCTTGTTAGGGAAAGAAGCAGCCACTCCACTGTGTTTCCATGGAAAGCTCATTGCTGTCCCTGAAGCAGATGCTGCAGACGCCCTGCCCAGATCCCCGCTATGCCTTTTGCAGGATGCTACAGGTAACACTCCTTACACTGAAACTGTTCTCTGGAGAAGTTCCCTTAAATGATTGGAGCCCCTCACCAGGAGGTACCCAAGTGTTACATAAACACTCCTCCACCCCAAACCACCCAACACACCCAGAGCTTTTTAGAGACAATGACTGACCGGTGCTAGGATACAAAGGACACCTCCGTTGTTTCAGAGTGGGAGGAACAATTTGCCTCTCTCCTCTGTGATCCGGCTGAGGCTAGACTTCACCTGAATTACCTTCTACTTAGCTCCTCCCCTTCTCTATCCTGCTTCCCTCAGTCCCTCATAGGTTTCACCAGAGAGCACACCCTCAATGAATCACCTGCATGAGTATCCTGGTGTTAGGCCCTGTTTCTAGGAAATCTGCCCTAAGACACTCATCACCCCTTCCAACACCCGACCAGCACATCTGGGACAAGAAGTAAGCAAAAGAATGAACACTCTCTGAGCAGGCAGTTCAGACACCTGCATTTCATTTCAAACTACCTAGGTTCAAGTCCCAGCCCCAGCTTCTGATCCCAGCTTCCTGCTACAGATCCTGAGAGGCAAAAATCGATCACTCAAATGATTAGGTTCCTGCCACCCATGTGGGAGACCTGGAATGAGTTCCCAACTCCTGGCTTCAGCCTGGCCCGGCCCTGGGCATTTGGGCATTTAGGGAGTGAACAGGCAAATGGAAGTGCTCGCTTGCTCCCTCTCTTGCTCTCACTCTCTCACTTCTCTCTACCTCTTAAAAAAAATACCTTCAGATGAATCCTAGTTCCTATATAGTAAAGCTAGTGAGGTGGAAGGTCAGGATGGAGAGGGGCATGGATACTTTCTACTTAGATCGGGTGACCAGGGAAGGCTTCAGTGTTGAGGAGATGTGAGGAGAGAAACATCCCCAGCCCTGGGAAATCAGGGATGGAATGTTGCACACAGATGAAATGGCAACAAGGCTGGTGGAAGCGAGATAGATATGAGAGAGTGAGTCAATATGTTTTAGTTGGAATGTGTGAACAGGCTGATGTTTAATATCCCTGTACTATGTGCTTGGAATTTCAGAGATTTCCTCTTTAAGTGCACAGACAGTTCACAAGTTGTTTTGGCCTCTGTCTGTGGAGAAACCCACATAGTAGTTCCACTCCGTGAGAGAACGGGAGAGGCTCTGGGAGTCCTCGATTTTAACATTGGCCGGACTAGGATGTTGTCATATCAGGAGTACAAAGATCTACAGAAAATGATGAAGGTGATCCAAGCTGCCTGCTATGAAACACTGGACGAATTATCTGGAGAGAGAAAAAGAAAATGTGTCTTAGGTATTGTGTGGACCCACGGGTTTAATAGATTTGGGGGAAATCACAGACGGTGAGATGAAGCATAAATTTTCTAAACTGAATTGTTACAATGTACATATCTTTCCGTGTTGAAGGAATTCCCTCTGCAGCCTTGGGCTACTGAATGTGGTCTCTAAATGAAAGCACGGGCAGAGTCATATTTTCTTAATTAGAACTCATCAGAGCACGATAGAACTAGCATTAATTAAATACTCCACCATGTGTCAAGCATTTTAAATGTTACTTCATTTAATCCTAAAAGGTGAAGGCTGGTTTCCCATAATACAGGTGAAGAAAATGAAGTTCAGAGAAAGCCCCAAATCACACAGCTAACAAATGATGAAGACTGGATTTGAATCCAGGTCCGGGGGCTCTTTTCACTATATTATACAACATTAGCTCCTCAGAATATCTCATTTTACAGATAAAGAAGCCAGAGCTTATGACAGTAACATGGGTTATTCAAGGTCCAATAGCAAACTGGTGGCAAAGACTAGACCCTAGTTCTTATGATTCTATATCCACTAGACTACTCTTAGCACAACAGCAGCTTAAACAGAAGGAAGGAAGAAGAAGGCATGAAAACTTCTGACTACCTAGAATAGAGTACACGACGTAGGATTAAGCTGAAAGATTGGAGCCATCACATATAGTGGGATAAGAAGAAAGAAGCAAATTTATGCCTTTTGCCTGTTTTCTGTGAAAAGGCCTAAGATTAGCACTTTTTTGTTAATATCAGGGCAAATACATTACAGAATTTGACTGCACCCCCATACAACATTTTTATTTTTTAATTTTTTTAAAGATTTGTTTATTTATTTCAAAGTCAGGGTGACACACACACACACACACACACAGAGAGAGAGAGAGAGAGAGAGAGAGAGAGATTCCCCCATCTACTGGTTCACAAACCCAAATGACTGCAAAGGCCAAGGCTGGGTCAGCCTGAAGACAGGAGCCAGGAGCTTCCTCCAGGTCTCCCACGTGGGTGCAGGGCCCAAGCACTTGGGCCATCTTCTGCTGCTTTCCCAGGCACGTTAGCAGGGAGCCTTATTGGAAGTAGAGCAACCAGGACTTGAACCAGCACCCAAATGGGATGTCCGCACCAGACAGCGGCTTAATCCTCTGCACTGTAGCACTGGCTGCATACATCATCTCATTCAGTTTCCATAGGTCACCAGGGAAGCGGAAGTTAACCCCCCTTTCACAAGAGAGGAAAACAATATTCAGAGATACATGGGCCAGTGCTGTGGCGAAGCAGGTAAAGCTGCCACCTGCAGTGCTGACATCCCATATGTGCACTGGTTCGAGAACTGGCTGCTTCTCTTCCGATCCAGCTCTCTGCTATGGCCTGGAAAAGCAGTACAAGTCCCTGGTCCCCTGCACCCATGTGGGATACCCAGAAGAAGCTCCTGGCTCCTGGTTTTGGATCAGCACAGCTCCAGCCCTTGCCGCCAATTGGGGAGTGAACCAGCAGATGGAAGACCTCTCTCTGTCTCTCTCTCTGCCTTTCAAATAAATAAATAAATCTTTTTAAAAAATATTCAGAGATACAAGGAAACTAATAAGGGGGGAGGATTTGTACTCACACTAAGGTCTCATTCCAAAACTCAAGTTTTTGCCTTTTCTCGAAGCCTCTTCCTATGAAACATACCAGATGTAATTCTATTTCTTTTGCCCTCATAGCTGGAGAAACTAAGATAGTTTAAAACCATAAGATATAGTCTTCTTTCTACCGGAGAAAAACACCAACATGGGATGTCTTTCTGTCATTCTAGAGATTGAAGACGTAGGAGAAGTCCAGCGGGCAGGAATCATCTTCTTCCGGATCATGCTTCAGGAGCTGCAGGAGTGCCTGCAACTACTCGATTCCATGAGCTTTGTGTCTCTGTTGCTCTACGACCATGGTACTATAGTACAGACAGAATACCTTCCAGACAGCAAGACCCGGGAACTGGCAGCCAACATAAACCTAGTGCAAGATATCCTAAAAGGGGTTATCTTGTTCTTTCATCCAGAGTTGGAATTTTCAAGTGACTTTCAAAACTGGGATAAGTGTAAGCTTGTAAGTATTTGTTTTTAAATACTCTTTTGCAATATTTATTGATTGATTTTCCTTTTATCTGAAAGGCAGAGAGACAGACAGAGATCTTCCGTCTGCTGGTTCACTTAACCAAATGTTCACAGTATCTAGGGCTCAGCCAGGCTGAAGCAAGGAGCTTAGAATTCAACGTAGATCTCCCACGTAGGTGGGCAATCCAACTACTTGACCCATCATCTGCTGCCTCCTGGGGCTCACATTAGCAGGAAGCTGGAATTGGAAGCAGAGCCAGGATTTGAACCCAGGCACTCTAGTATGAGATGTCAGTGTCCCAAGTGGGTTCTTCGCTACTGTGCCAAACACACACCTTCGCTACTGTGCCAAACACACACCTTTTAACTGAAGAATAACCTATATATCAATCATAGTTGAACAAATCATAAGAGTACAGATACAAGAGTTTTCACACAATAAACACATCCATATAACCAGCCCCTAGGCAAGAAACAGAACATTAGCAGCATCCCAAGGCCCTCCTCTATACTCTTTCCCATGCCTCCCCCCTACCATGCTCCCTACCCACACACCCCAAGACATGATCTTGATTTCTAACAACACAGATTGCTTTTTGCTTGTTCTGAATTTTATATAAATGTTATTTATTTATATCATTTCTACTTGCTGACAATCCCATAACTTTTCTTTGTTCACAGTATGTTAACAAATATTTAGTCAAGAACATTTGTGCCTTTGATCCAACTGCTAGTGATTTGGAAATGAATTTACAACTCATTGGTGAATGTATCAGAGGTAAGTTTCCACGTAACTATAGTCTGAATCTATACCAATAGCAATAAGATACAGTTGTAATTAAGAGATTTTTAGGATTACAGCATGTGGATCATAATATTTAGGAGAAAATAGTTATGACTATATGTCTTCTGAAAGAGGATATACAGTCTATAGTCTATACATTCCCCAGAGACACTGTCTATGCAATACAGTAGAGAATTCAGAGTGTTCTCTATCTCCCACTTATTGGCTACATGTACATTATTCACTAAAAGAAAAAGTGTGGGGCTAGCGTTGTGGCACAGCAGATTAAGGTGCCGCCTGCAATGCCAGCATCCCATATAAGCACAAGTTCAAGCCCCAGCTGCTCCACTTTGAATCCAGCTCCCTGCTAATGTGCCTGGGAAAGCAGCGGAGCACAGTCCAAGTGCTTGGACCCTGCCAATCACTTTGGAGATCAGGATGGAGTTTCAGGTTCCTGACATTGTGGCCATTTAGGGAGGGAACTAGCAGATGAAAGTTCTCTCTCTCTCTCTCTCTCTCTCTCTCTCTCTCTGTGTGTGTGTGTGTGTAACACTATCTTTCAAATAGATAATCTTTTTAAAAAAAAAATGTAAGAAAAAGTGAATAGGGCTACAATGAGACCAGGACTGATAAGCAAAAAAAAAAAAAAAAAAAACCACTACACTAGTATCTTTAGCTTTAATAAAGAGCCAAAGAACAGAACTGATCAGTAAAATCTGGTAATGCAGACCCTGGAGGAGGAGACTCAGCAGGAATGGAGAGCAGCGAGGCCCTCAGACCAGAGAAAGTGATGAGCTCTTCAGCCACAGAGAGTAGGCCAGGTATAGGAGGAAATCTGCATGTTCCTCCAGGGGTGTGTTCCACCATCAGGGGAGATGCTCCCGTCAAGTGGGTGAGTAGATTGGTAAGAAGGCATTGAAAGCTTGTTTCTTCTTTATTATTTAAGAAACACTAATCATTAACGAAGAGCATCCTATTCCTCTCCTCCCCCAGCCCCTGTCCTACTCTGTAGACTTCAGATAGACCAAGTCAGAAAGGTTTTTGGGTTTCGTGATACAAATGTTAGCCCAGAGACTCAGAACCAGAAAGTCTTCCAGGACAAGAGGAAGGAAGGAGGCGACCAGGGAGAGCCACTACACTGCTCTGAGAGTCTGTGGCAGCTGA
Source organism: Sylvilagus floridanus (assembly GCA_949820135.1). Taxonomy (NCBI): domain Eukaryota; kingdom Metazoa; phylum Chordata; class Mammalia; order Lagomorpha; family Leporidae; genus Sylvilagus; species Sylvilagus floridanus. The sequence continues at coordinate 44,228,820 of OX463237.1, forward strand.
CACGTGTAACTCAGGGGTGCTGGAGCAGGGAGCCAGGTGGATAGAAGCCAGAGAGAGAGGGAGAGAGAGTGTCATCTGGCTAAGGAAGGTGAGATGCTCCAGAAGTTTCAGGATGCCAGAGAATAGGAGAGAACAGAGTCATGTAACAGTTAACATGGGTTCACGTGGACCAGGAGTGACGTGAGTCAAGTTCAGGACTGCTATTCTGAGTGGTGGTTCCACTATAGCCTCATGGCTCTGAGCTTACTCACAGGAGCCTCCAGATTTGTAGGTATTAGACACAGAACCTCCTTTAAGGTGCTGTGCAAGGGCAGCAGTTACAGCAGTGACAACTAAGTGAGTATTTGCTCACCTTATACTTTCATGTACTCATCCTGTGCTTGTGCAGTGTTCACTGTGTCCTTAAAAAATTCAGGACAGTGATTTCTGTGTGTCTCTGGCCTGCTTATCTCCCAGCCCCAGCCCCACATGGCTGCTGCTCTTCCATTTGGAGGGAATTCAGTCCCCGCCGTAAGTCTTAGCGCCCTCCTGTGAGTGTGAGTGGTTTGTCCAGTTGACGTCCTCTCTGAGTCCCTATCCACTTCAGGGTCCCCACCCAACCTGCCAGCCCTTTGACCTGGAGCCAGACCTTGCTGCCAGGGTCCCTCGCATCCTCTCAGAGTGAAACAGTGATGCTCCCTTTCCTGGGGAGGACTCGGGCACCCACCAGTAGCCGATCCAGTTCATCTGGCAGATGGGAGCTGGGGAGGGGCGGCAGCTCCCTCCACTCTGCACCTTGCATTGTGTGCACTAGAAATAGCTCTCCAGTCCCTTCATGGGCCACCCCCAAACACAAGAGGCTGTAGGCATCTTCTGGGGCCTTGTGCCAATGCCTCAATGGAGTCTCTCTGGGCTCCGCTTCCACTTTACCTGTAAGAACTACCTCCTGTTGCCTTACACCGCTCCTTTGTTTCAGAACATCAGTGAATTTCTTTTTCTCTGTTTGCTCCTACGCTGAACCGTGGAAGCCGATTTCTGGGCAGCCTTGACCACCCCTGTTTCCTACTGCTTTTGCTTTCCAACAGTGCCGCCATGTGGCAGGAATTCTAATGCTGCAGGGTTCAGCCAGAATCCAATAGCCCACCAGCTCCCTTCTCACTGCCACCAGGCCTTTAGCATGGTCACCATCTCTGCGGCAATCAAGAAAGGTCGATACTAACCCTCTCTCCTTCAGGTGCTAGTATATCAGGAAATTCTAACTAAGCTCCCTGTTTGGGGGGAGGGAGAGGAACTCTTTGTGACACCTTTCTGTTTGCTCCAGGCAGGGCAGTCTGTTGCTGAAACTTGACCAGGCCTTCTAGCATCTTTAACTGAGGCCCTTATTCAGTAACCCCACCTAGCATGAAATGCCACTAACAATATCTTTAGATTCTACCTAGAGCAGGGAGGGATTTTTTTTAGAAAGCTTTTATTTAATAAATATAAATTTCATAGGTACAGCTTTTGGAATATAGTGGTTCTTCCCCATACCCACACTCCCATCCCACCTCCTCCTCCCTTTCCCATCCCATTCTTTGTTAAGTTTCATTTTTAATTATCTTTATATACAGAAGACCAACTCTATACTAAATAAAGATTTCAACAGTTTGCACCCACACAGACATACAAAGTATAAGGTACTGTTTGAAGACAAATTTTACTGTTAATTCTCATAGTACAACTCATTAAGGACAGAGGTCCTACATAGGGAGCAAGTGCACAGTGGCTCCTGTTGTTGATTTAACAATTGACACTCTTATTTATGACATCAGTGATCACCGGAGGCTCTTGTCATGAGCTGCCAAGGCTATGGAAGCCTCTTGAGTCCACAAACTCCAACATTATTTAGACAGGGCCATAATCAAAGTGGAGGTTCTCTCCTCCCTTTAAAGAAAGGTACCTCCTTCTTTGATGGCCCCTTGTTTCCACCAAGATCTCACTCACAGAGATCTTTCATGTAGATCATTTTTTGCTTTCCATGCCTGAAATGTTCTCATGGGCTTTTTAGCCAGATCTGAATGCCTTAAGGGCTGATTCTGAGACCAGAGTGCTGTTTAGGGCATTTGTCATTCTGTGAGTCTGCTGTGTGGCCTGCCAGGAGGGACTTTTAAAGTACATAGCACATCTCCTAACCTACCAAGCCTTCCAAACTACTGATTTTTATCAAAAGAATAGAATTAGGACCAGTAAAGTGCCTACTTTTCTTCGGTGTTCTGCTGCCAACTCTCATCCCTCTTTGTTCTAGTTCCAGAAAGGGGTATTCCAGTAGAACCTCCAGCAGCTGTGTCCTGCCTTTAGACTGAGGCACTTACCCATGCAGGAGCTTTGGGCCACTTAGTTCGGCATGCCTGGCCTTGAAAGCTGTGCCATTGCCTATGAATGCTACTGACACAGTTCTCTGTGGTAGGCCCCTCGTCTCTAGTGACTACTTCCAGACAGCTGTGCTTGCAATAGCTCATCAAGAGCCTGCTATGCCCTGTCTTTATGCCTAAGGTGGCTCATCACTTCTACCTCAAGCCCCATGTCCACTTTGGACCTCTGCTGCAGCCACCCGTGGTCTCACTGCAAGGTGCCCCATACCTATCCCATGTTCTCATCCCAAGATATTTGGACAGATGTTTCATGCCAGGAAATATTTCCAGAAATAGAGGCAAGATAAGCTGTCCCCTGGTGTATGTCCTGAATCACTTTTTTTGTCTAGACCCTGTGTTTCTGACAGCTTCCTCCCCGAGCCGAAGTCCAAGCGTGTGCAAGTCCACAGGCACTTGTCTTGGCAGGAGTGCCCTCGGCCTTCTACTTCTCCCACAGAATCCTAGGACTCCTCCTGTGGCAAAGCAGCCAGAGCTTCAGTGCTGGCACCACGTGTAGAGACACCCAGCAGCTCCCTCAATTCAGCGCCACCGTGGCCCTCCATGGTTGCCAATGAGGGAGGCGCTCTGCCGTCACAGAGGAGGGCTGCCAGACAGCCCTGATTAACTCTCGTCCTCAAGAGTCACCTTTCCTTGGAGAGCTTTCCCTGATTGCTTCTGCCACCCTGGTCTTGCTCCTTTACAAAAGTGGGACACGGCTCTTCCCTTCATGCCCACTGCAGGGCTAAAAACATAACAGGAACTTTTCACAGGTTCCACCAACCATCCAGAGATAGCAAACAGGACTATAGAGTGGAACTGAATCTAACTCTGTGCCTGAGTTTTGGAATTGGGTCAAAGTGAAGTGGACAAATTGTCACAAGATCCAAGCACATTGTCCTGTCTGTTCATGGGAATCCTCTGTATGCTGACATGTGGGTGCTGTTACAGTTCTCCCCCACCTTTGTGGACATGGGCATCTTGAATGGTGGCTCCTCTGGGGAGTTCTTGGCTTCTGCTTGAAGTAGAAGTAGCCGTGGGTTTTCCAGAGCCCAGAGCGTGCCATCTCCGAGCTGCTCGTGGATTTCAGACTGTGGAGGAGGCACTGTCGGTTCAGCTTTAGAACAGATTCCCTTTGTCCCAGCAAGAACCTCTTACAGGGCCCTTTCAGTCAAGATATGAGACAAATGCTCACACTGTTCACGAAAAGAATATAACAGGCTATTTTGGGATTTAGGAAAGACCTAGAGCCCTGCTGTTTGACCCATTTACCATGTATTCAGACCTCTTCTGCTCTCAAATTTAAGTTATTCAGAAGAAAAAAGAATGAAAATCAAATAAGCAATTCTTTTGTTGTCCCTCACCTATCCCTTTGATTTTAAATTTTGAAGTTTTCCAATGGTGCTTACTGAATTAACAGAAACAACAAAAAGTGCTTTTACTTGTGCTGCTTTGATATCTGATTAGAGATTTTAAAAAATCAGTTTAATGAGAATATGTTTCCATTTAACTTGACACTCTTTTTTTCATTTTAGTGGATGTTAAAAATCTTTGATCACAAATGGGTTTTTAAAGTTATACATATATATTTAAATAATCAAAAGATCAAATAGAACTAAAAACATAGGCACTAGCCCTCCCTTGTCTCTCCTCTCACTGTCTCCAATTCCTCTCCCAGGGACAATCCTTTTTGACTCTTTCTCTGTCTCTTCTGGAATTTGCATTTGTGTATATTTCTAATATTATCCACTCATTGCTATCTTTTTGATTCATCAATTTTAAGGTTTATCCATTTATATTCTTTTTATAGATGAAGGTTTAGTTATGTTATACCCTCATCCTTCCGATGTATTTATAATTTGGGGTTAAACCAAAAAACAATGGTTAGATGATTTTCCCTAGGTAAATTTTTTTAAAGATTTATTTATTTCATTTGAAAGGCAGAGTTACAGAGAGAGATGGAGAGACATAGAGAGAGAGAGAGAAAGAGAGAGAGAGATCAATCTTCCTTCCACTGGTTCACTCCCCAAATGGCCACAACAGCTGGAGCTGGACCAATCCAAAGCCAGGAGCTTCTTCCTGGTCTCCAATGTGGGTGCAGGGACCCAAGCACTTGGGCCACTCTCCGCTGCTGTCCCAGGAGCACCAGCAGGTAGCTGCATCTGAAGTGGAGCAGCCAGGAATCTAACTGGCACCCATATGGGATGCTGGTGCTACAGACGGCAGCTTAACCACTATTACCCTAGCACCAGCTTCAATGAAAATATTATACACAGCCGAGTATTGTAGCATTTTGAAATTTTTATTTATTTATTTGAGAGACAGAGACAGACAGATGGACACTCAGGGAGAGATCACCCATCTGATTGTTCACTCCTCAAATGCCCACAGTAACGGGCTGAGGCAGGCCAAAGCTGGGAACTGGAAACTCAATCCTGGTCTTCCACGTGGGTAGCAGCAATCCAGTTACTTGGGCCATCACTGCTGCCTCCCAGTGTATATATTAGCTAAGTGGGAATGAGAAGTGAAGTGAGGACTTGAACCTGTACACTGCCATATGGGATGCAAGTGCTCCAACAAACATCTTAACCTCTAGGCCAAATTCCCACCCCCATAGCATATTTTAATTCCTCATTTTTTATTTTTCATTATTCTTTAAAAATGTAATTGCCTTTTATTTTAAAACTTATTAGTTTTCTTTGTACTTCTTGATAATTTCCACCCTCTCCATTTATCTCTCCATATTTTTTTTAAGATTTATTTATGTATTTGAAAGGCAGAATTATGGAGTTGGGAAGTTAGAGAAGAAAAAGAGAAGGAGGAAGATATTCCATCTGCTGGTCTCCAAATGGCCACAACAGTCAGGGGTGGACCAGGCTGAAGCCGGGAGCCTGGAATTATATCTGGGTCTCCTGCATGGGTGGGCCATGTCCCACTGCTTTCCCAGGTGCATTATTAGAGAGCTGCATGCAGGGATATGGAATGCTGGCATCCCAGGTGGTGGCTTAACCCACTGGACTCAACACTGGCCCCTCTCTATGTGACTTACCATATGGATGATCCTGTCGGGTAATTTCTTGTTCCAATTTAATTTTTGCCCAAAGCCATCCCTTCTAGCAAGGTCAATTAGGTCAATTCTTTTTATACCCCAGATCTGCTCTCCAGCAGCCTTCCTGAGATTCACTTTGTCACACTCTCAGGAACTGACTCTGCCGTTCTCTTAGCTCGCTTTTGGTCTGTTCCTTTGTTTGAGGTAGCGTATCTCCAGCAGTAGAATTCTGAGAAACAGTACATGAATAGTAAATTTTTTGACATTTTGTGTCTAAAGAACAAAAACTGATAGTTTTCTAACATTTTCATTTACACTCACACTTGATTTGTTCTTTGCCAGGAACTATAATTTTGATGACATTTCTCCACTGTCTTTGTTTAAAACTGAGATATACTCACATGCCATCAATTTCACCATTTTAGAGAATACAGTTCAGTGGCTTTGAAATACATACCAGGTCGTGCAGTCATTACCACTAATTTTAGAATGTTCTCATCGCTGCAAAAGAATCCCTGTTCTCAATTAGTGCTTACTCCTTCCATGCCCCTCCTGTAGCCATGCAAACATCAGTCTGCTTTCTGTCTCAATGGATTTGCCTAGTCTGGAGGTTTTGTATAAATTGAAATATATAATAGGTTGCCTTTTTAAAAAAAAAAAGATTATTTATTTATTTGAAAGTCAGAGTTACAGAGAGAAGGGTCTTCCATTTGCTGGTTCACTCCTGAAATGGCTGCAAGGACCAGGGCTGGGCAAGGCCACAGCCAGGATCCAGGTCCCCCACATGGGTGCAGGGACCCAAGGACTTGGCCCATCTTCTGCTGCTTTCCCAGGTGCATTAGCAGGGAGCTGGACCAGAAGTGGAGCAGCCGGGACTTGAACTGGCGCCCATATGGGATGCTGTGCTGCAGATGTCAGTTTAACCTGCTGTGTCACAGCACAGGCCTCAAGAAGCAGCCTTTCGTAATTGACCTCTTTCACTTCACATAATGTTTTTTTTGTTTCATCTATTTCCTAGCTTATATCAATACTTCATTCCTTTCTTATGGTTGAAAAATATTCTGCCATAGCCTTGGCAGCTCATGACAAGAGCCTCCGGTGATCACTGATGTCATAAATAAGAGTGTCAATTGTTAAATCAACAACAGGAGCCACTGTGCACTTGCTCCCTATGTAGGACCTCTGTCCTTAATGAGTTGTACTATGAGAATTAACAGTAAAATTTGTCTTCAAACAGTACTTTATACTTTGTATGTCTGTGTGGGTGCAAACTGTTGAAATCTTTATTTAGTATAGAGTTGGTCTTCTGTATATAAAGATAATTAAAAATGAATCTTAAGAATGGGATGAGAGAGGGTGTAGGAGGTGGGGCGTGAGTTGGGGTGGGAGGGCAGGTATGGGGGAAAGAACTGCTATATTCCTAAAGCTATACCTATGAAATTTGTATTTATTAAATAAAAGCTAAAAAAAAGTAAAGTTTGTAACTTTTCCAAGAAAAAAAAAAAAAGAAAAATATTCTATTACATAGATACACCACATTCTGTTCATTTATCAGTTCATGGAACTGTGAGTGTCTCTACTTCTTGTCTATTTTGTTTGTGTGGCTATGAACATTTGTTTATAAGCTTTTGTGTGAATAAGTTTTCAGTTATTTGGAGTACATGCCTTAGGAGTGGGATTGCTGGATCATGTGCTAACTTTGTGTCTAGATTTTCATGGAAATGGCTCCCTTGTCCTCTCTCTTTTTTAAAAAAAGATTTATTAATTTTCATTGTATTTATTTTTCTAAAAAGATTTATTGTCACAGTTACACAGAGAGAGGAGAAGCAGAAAGTGAGAGAGAGAGAGAGAGAGAGAGAGAGAGAGGTCGTCCATCTGCTGGTTCACTACCCAGATGGCTGCAACAGCTGGAGCTGAGCCAATCTGAAGCCAGGAGCCAGGAGCTTTTTCTGGGACTCCCACCCAGGTGCAGGGGCCCAAGGACTTGGGCCATCTTCTACTGCTTTCCCAGGCCATAGCAGAGAGCTGGATTGGAAGTGGAGCAGCGGGTCTCGAACCAGCACCCATATGGGATGCCGGCATCGCAGGTGGCAGCTCTACCCACTTCTCCATAGCACTGGCCCCTGTATTTATTTTTTATTTATTTGAAAGATAGAGTTATAGAAAGAGGGGGAGAGGGAGGGAGAGAGAGAGGGAGAGAGAGAGAGAAAGAATTTTCCATCCACTGGTTTACTTCCCAAATGGCTGCAACAGCTAGGGCTGGTCCACGCTGAGGCCGGGAGGCCAGAACCCCATCCAGGTCTCCCACGTGGGTGACAAGGGCTCAAACACTTGGGCCATTTGCCTCTGATTTCCCAGGCACATTAGCAGGGAGCTGGATGGAAGGTGAAGCAGCCAGAACTCAAATGGGCACTTATATAGGACACCGGTGTTGCAGGTGGCCCCTTAACCCACCATGCCACAGGGCTGGCCCCTGGTTTCCATCCTTTTGTCTTTTCATTTTGGCTTCACTTTCTGAAGAACTCTCTGAACCTCTGATTGGCATCTTGTCTAGGAGCTCTTGTTCATTTTCTACAGCCTCTGCACCTTGCGCTTCACCTTCTCCCTCTGAGAGCATCAGTGAGAAACCTTTCCTGAAGCTTTCTTCTCCCTGCTGTTTCTTTCTTTTCATGTTTTGTCTCCGTGTCTCATAGCACAGGCTTTCCTCACATGCCCGGTAACCTGTGCTTGTTTCTGTTTAAGCCGGGCGGGGGAGGGTCTAAAGCCTTCGCTGAAAGTTCTGATGATCTGTGAGTTGTCTCCACGTTGGGGCTATTGTCATTGTATCGTGGGGTGGCTGGTCCATTCAAGGATGGCTGCAGGCAAAGCCTAGCAGAGAGGCCAGATTTATGTACATGCAAAGTCAAAGTCCACACCCAGGAAGGAGAGCAGCTATGCTCAAGAGAGGGCTGCGCTCAAGGTTTGCCTTCATCCCTTTCTGTGATCCGGAGGCAAAGAGGGTAGTGTCTGGAACAGATCTTAACTGAATATTCAAATGGGATGGAGTTTGGGGTGGGGCTTCATTATGGTCCATTTCCTTACCCTTTCTTTTGAAACCTCGGAAGTTGGGGCCAGTGCTGTGGCATAGCAGGTAAAGCCACCATCTGTGGCAGCGGCATCCCATATGGGCACTGGCTCCAGTACCTGCTGCTCTGCTTCCAATCGAGCTCCTTGCTAATATGCCTGGGAAAACAGTGGAAGATGGCTTAAGTCCTTAAGCCCCTGCACCCACATCGGATACCTTGAGAAAGCTTCTAGCTCCTGGCTTCAGATCAGCCCAGCTCTGGCCGTTGTGGCCATTTGGGGAGTGAACCAATAGATGGAAGATCTCTTTCTCTCTGTGTCTCTCTGTCTTTCTCTGTGTGTAATTCTGCCTTTCAAATAAATAAAATGAATCTTTAAAAATCAAAGGCAACTGAGGCACAGAGAACCTAAGTTGACAATTCCTAAAGCAATGTCCTCAAGCATATGAGAGAGGTTGGGATCTTGTTAAGAGTGACTGTAGGGGGACAGCGCTGTGGCAAAGCTGGTTAAAGCCCCAGCCTGCAGTGTCAGCATACCATGTGGGCTACAGTTCTAGTCCCGGCTGCTCCTCTTCCGATCCAGCTCTCTGCTATGGCCTGGGAAAGCAATGGAAAATGGCCTAAGTGCTTGGGCCCCTGCATCCATGTGGGAGACCCAGGAAAAGCTCCTGGCTTTGGATCAGCTCATCTGTGGCCATCACGGCCATTTGGGGAGTGAACCAGTGGATGGAAGACCTCTATGTCTGTCTCTACCTCTCTGTAACTCTGTCTTTCAAATAAATAAAATGAATCTTGAAGGAAAAAAAAGTGATTGTACATCTTATTTCTCTTGAGACAGCCCCAGTTTTTGTTGTCTCCTTCCCTCGAAAGTGTACTGATTTGGACAATGAACTCTAAGATTATCCTGGATATAGTGCATCAGTGGAGGAATTGGCTTAAGACAATGGGAGGACAGAGTGTGTAGGCACAGAGGAGAGTAAGCGGGTAGACGCACTGCCGGGTTTTGGAAGCAAGGTCGTCAGCTGGGGTGAAGATGGGAGAGGAAGTTGCTGGGACTTGGAGGAATGAGTGAAATGTTGATGTTTCTCTTTTCCTGATCTGCCGTCCTTGTGAGTTATGTCTTCCTCTTTAATTCATTTATATTAGTTTTTGTAAGATCTTAGGAGGAAACAGAACTAAATGCATATTAACCATCCAGAAAAGAGATTATCCACTCTATTTATTTCATATTTTAACTTAGTGATCTCTCAAGTAGAAAGCAAGCACCTTGGACGGTTTTTAAAAAAAGTCCTTTGAAGTGCAAAAAAAAAAATCACAAGACTTTTCATCATAATGGAGTTATAAGTGTCTAACCTCTATTTTTGTTTTATAAAATACCTTAATTTATAAACAAATATATGTACACTGGGGCACATGATCAGCATCTGTTACTGACAACCACACAAAATCCAATGAATTCGGAAGCCCTTTAAGCTATGAATTTTTGTAAAGATCAATTGCACTGGTTCCAACTCACACATCTGGTTTATCACTACGTCATGGAAAAAGCAATACAAATAAGATCGTTCTGAGATTCCGTACCTCCAAGAACTCGTCCTGGAACAAGCTTCCACCCAGCCTTCCATCACAAGAAAAGTGTGTTGGTGTCTCCTCATATAACATTGATTCTCTGCTGATGAGCCTGGGAGACAGAACTCCACAGTGCCTTGGGGACCACGTTAAATTGCCAGTGACGTGTTAAATGCCTGAGTGCCATGGCAAAGGCAAGTCGCACGGACCTGCAGCTCACTGTGCGTGGCAGCCGTGGTGAGGATGTGAGGAAACTAAAGAGAACCGCAGACAGGATAATGAGGAAGAGGCGGAGCATTCGAGAAATGCTGCTGACCTGGGGTTGGCTGTTAGTGGAAAAGGAGCAGTTACATTTTTAGACTTGAAGCGCAAGTACTTCATTCTTTTTGCATTGCCCGTCTTCATTAATTGTCTACAATTCCTAAGGGATTTAACTTAATTACTCCATTGTGAAAGCAGCGATCCACAAATGAAGTTTTAATTTAAAAACGTCCTATTGTAGCCTAATGTTTCCAGCATGATGAATTCCCTACGTAGTTACAAGTGTGATTAAACTAAAGCCTACAAAAATCTCACAATAAAATGTTTCTGAATGGACCCATAAGCAGATTCAAAGGTTGATCATGCAGTATTTACAGCTTAGAGGCATTCGAATAATTTGCTATAGCCTTCTCCAAGGCAAAATTTAAAAGTAGAATTCCTTATGGTTACAAAAGAAAGGACAGTAATGCTTGAAAAGCTGCTAACAGGCTGTGTGAACGCGCGGTCCTCCGCCACACGGCAAAGGTTTGGCGGTACCCACCACCAGAGGGCAGTAGCGCTCAACCGCTAACAGGGCACCCAGCAGAGCAGGGGCTTCGTTAGAGGAATCGTCGCGCCCTTGCTAACGCATCAGTCTTTGGAAAGGCTGGGGAAGCGGCATCCAGGCAGTTTCAGAGCTCCTGTCCCCGCTAACAATGAGACAGGAAATAAGCAACAAGGGCCTGTGAAAAGGAGCGACCTTTGTCCCCCTCCGTGTGTTCCTGAATCACCATGGAGATGGCGACTGTCTTAATAATGGTTGAGGACAGGGGTCTGTTGATTTGGGTGCTCGGATTAGAGCACCGTGGCAGGCGTAGGGCGCGATAAAGCTGCGGAGAGCGGCAGAGCTGTTTCAGCCCAGGAAATTAGGACTGGTTTTAGGAGTGTCCTTGGGTGAACTTTTATTTAATTTACAGTCATAATACTGGAACGTTAACATAATGAAAGTAATCTTTGGAAACCTGTAGCATTAACTTACACATTTTCCAGGAAATTAATTAGTACAGAGGGATCGATTACAATAACATTTTAAGAATGCTCATGATAGGAGAGGAATCAGGTGTGTCTGGTGTGCTCTTGTGACCAGCATCTGGTTTTGGGTTTATTTATAATCATCGCTGATGTTACTGAACTAGAACCTGCAAAAACTTAGTATTTGAAACTTAATTAAATTATTTCTTAATTTAAATGTTTAATTCAACATATAGTGAATACTTACAATTGAATAAGGCAGTGCCTCTGTTTAGTGTTATTTGTGTGTTAAGAGGGGATATTGCAAAATTAATTGAAAAATCAGCTTCAGATAAAAAACAAGACTTAGGAATTTTTCTTTTGTGTGCCTTTCCTATCTCTTGTTGTACCTTTTGTTGTAGCAGTGCCTGCAAAACCACGGGAGAGTTAAATCTGATTTAGCAAACCCTGTTCTGTGTGGCAGCAGAAGTCAGAGAAAGTATTTCCACTTGGTCATTCTAAGAGATAGCTGTTACTGTTAATACGCTATTGGATGGACGAGTTGGTATCTGAACTCTTACTCAATCACACTTCCTGATGGATTCAGTTCAAATGAGCGAACACCTGTTGGCTTAGGTGCTGACTTAGACACTGAGAATAACAAAAATGAAACACAGGCCTCGGGGGTTGTAGACACCTAAAAGCAAAGGGTCTTTAATATTTTTGAGCCACTGTACTGTGACAGATCTTTGCATAAATTTTCTCATTAACCTCAGAACAAGTCTCAGGTTTTTATCCCTGGTTTATGGGAGAAGAAACTGAGGCTCAGAGCAATTAAGTGCCCAGCTCAAGGTCACAAAATTAACTGGAGCAGAGCCAAGAGTGGGAGCCAGCTCCACTCTAAAGTATGTACTCTTTCTATTAGACCATTTATCTGAATATTAGTCATTGGTTCCTGGGAAAAAAGACTTGTTATGAATGGCAGGTTGATAGTTCACCTTAACAAACTTAAATCTATGATGGTGTGCACACACTATATACATTTTTAAATAATTTAAATTCAGAGATATTTTAAGTGTAGACAGTAACACCTGTGTAGTCATTAAGAAGTTATATTCTGGGGCCAGTGTTATGGTGTAGCAGGAAAAGCTGCTGCCTGCAGTGCCAGCAACCCATATGGGCACTGGTTCAAATCCTGGCTCCTCCATTTCCAGTCCCGCTTTCTGTTATGGCCTGGGAAATTAGTAGAACATGGTCGAAATCCTTGGGCCCTTGCACCCACATAGGAGATTTGGAAGAAGCTCCTGGCTCCTAGCCTCAGATGGGTGCAGCTCTGTCTGTTGCAGCCAATTGAGGAGTGAACCAGCAGATGGAAGTCTCTCTCTCTCTCTCCCCCACCTCTGTAACTTTGACTTTCAAGTAAATAAATAAATCTTTTTTTAAAAAAATATTCTATATTTAACTGCAACATTGTTCCATGTTTGAACCCAAATCTCAAAGAAGTAAAGCCCTGGGGCCGTGTTGTCCTGACTCTTCCACTTCCTGTCCAGCTCCTTGCTAATACCCCTGGGAAAGTAGAAGGTGTCCCAAGCCTCGAGCCCTGCCACCCACATGGGAGAGCTGTATGGACTTCCAGGCTCCTGGTTTTGGCCTGGCCCTGCCCAGGCAGTTGTGGCCATTTGAGGCATGAAGTAGCAGATGGAAAACCAATGCCCCAGCCCCTTCTCTTTCTCTCTCCCTGTCTCTTTAACTCTGCCATTCAAATAAAATAAAAATAAATAAATAAATAAATAAATAAAACATTACAGGAGCAGTCGAGGCCTTCTAACCCTGCCCAGATTCCGTTTTCTTTGTTCCTCCCTAGGGAGAGTACTGTTATGAATTTGGTATTTGTCACTTTCATGCCTGATTTCTTCCTTTTATGATGTGCTTATGAATTCATAAAATATAATACCATTTTGCCAGGCTTTAAATTGTTTTAAAATTATACTCAAAAATATATGTTATTCTGAGGCCAGTGCTGTGGCGCAGTGGTTAAAGCCCCAGCCTGCAGCACCGGCATCTCACATGGGCACCGGTTCAAGTCCCTGCTGCTCCTCTTCCGATCCAGCTCTCTGCTATGGCCTGGGAAAGCAGTAGAAGATGGCCCAAGTCCTTGGGCCCCTGAACCCGTGTGGGAGACCTTCTGGAGGAAGCTCCTGGCGCCTGGCTTCAGATCAGCTCAGTTCTGACCATTTCAGTCATTTTGGGAGTGAACCAGCAGATGGAAGATCTTTCTCTCTCTCTGCTCTGGCTCTACCTCTCTCTGTAACTGTCTTTCAAATAAATAAAATAATTATTTTAAAAAAAAAAGTATATAGGCGCTCAGCCCTCTGCCTCTCTGCTGAGCCTCCCGCCTGGCCTGGTCAGGTGTAATCTCTCCACTCAACATGTAACCTCGCTCCTCCCTCCCACCCCGCCCAGTCTCTCAGGCTCTGTCTGGAGAGGTGCCCATCCATCCTTACGGATGTCCCTTCCCTAATAAACCTTGCTATTTTACCTCCCACTAAAAAAAAAAAGTATATATTATTCTACAACTTTTCATTTGTACTCTTTTTTTTATTCATGTTAATATATAGCTCTAATTCTTTAACTGTTGTGTAGTATTCCATTCTATGGATATATCAAATTTTATCATTCCATATTCCTATAATTACATGTTTCAACAAGGTTCTGCTATGGATTTGATTCAAAACATATCTAATGAACTTTAACCATACCTTAATAATAAAAGTAACTGGCCGGCACCACGGCTCAATAGGCTAATCCTCTGCCTGTTGCGCCGGCATACCAGGTTCTAGTCCCGGTCAGGGCGCCGGATTCTGTCCCAGTTGCCCCTCTTCCAGGCCAGCTCTCTGCTGTGGCCAGGGAGTGCGGTGGAGGATGGCCCAAGTGCTTGGGCCCTGCACCCCATGGGAGACCAGGAGAAGCACCTGGCTCCTGCGGTCGGATCAGCACGGTGCGCCGGCCGCAGCGCGCTGGCCGCGGCGGCCATTGGAGGGTGAACCAATGGCAAAGGAAGACCTTTCTCTCTGTCTCTCTCTGTCCACTCAAGCCTGTCTAATAATAATAATAATAATAATAAGTAACCATATCTTAATATCTTAACCATATGTTAATAAAAGTACAAAACTGTTCACAATAAGTTTTTTTCTTGTTGCAGACCATTCCCGAGCCGAAGTGTGGAGCTTTGGAGATATTGTCATTGAGCTCCTGTACCACTGGGTGCATGTCTGTTTGGCTCTCATAGACTTAAACAAAAAGCGGACTACTGCAATTACACCTCCATTGCCCTCCAAAACAGACAACTATGTGTGTGCAAAAATGCCAGGGGCAGCTTTGCCAGGAAAATGCTAATGCAATCGGTACTGCACTGAGGATCCTTTGGTTCAGTTTTGTTAACTATCAAATATTTTCAGCCAGGAAGGAGTGCCCTGTCGACACGTTCTCTTCCTTCATGCTTACTTCAGCACGCTCTGGAATCAAGAGTGCTTACTGAAGGAGAAATTTTATCTAAAAAAAATCCAGTTAGGGTCCAAATGAGGATTTAGAAAAAAATTCAGTTGCAACTTTTACATCAAAAGAGTACCAAATAATAAAGGTTTTACAAAATGAACTAAGAATTCTTTTTCTGATTCTTCAAGGACTTGTCTGAATGCCACCTCTTCCTGTGTCCTGCCCCTCCCCCCAAGCAACTTCTTGCTTAACAACTTAAAATTCATTTTAATGAACAGAAAATTGTGTGGGAAAGTGGTTGCCCATGACTCATGGCAAAAAGAAAACACTTCTTTTCTAATGACAAAAACCTCTCAAGTTCAAGAACGACAGAAAGAATGTGCGTTTGTTTAAGGCTTATTATTGTGGCAAACTTTCCTTCTCTGTTGTGAGATTTCATCTTTGCAAGAAGATATCTGATGACTAGAGTCCATTTTTAATAAAATTTTGGGAAATTAAACTTTATTTTCTGTATTACTTTGACAAAATGTGATGTGTTCCAATTCAAGATTGGACCCTTTTTAACCTTTTCTGATAAGATGCCAGTGTTATTACCAGTCCTCATCTCTTTTAACCTAGAAGCCTGTTTCATATTTGGAAGAGGATTTTTAGGGCATCTGCAACAGCATTTCTAGAAACAATGTTCTTGAAGATATTAAACTGATAGCCACGTATCCTGATGGCTTCAGAACAAGCTCATAAAAGAGCTCTCTGGGAGTACGCATGGCATGTTAAGTAGCAAGGGAAGATTTTGCAGAATGCTATGTTTTTAAATATTATGTGGGAATTAAATTAACTAAATGGTTTCCAGCTTAATAACAAGTATATATTTGCATGGTACTTTAACTTCTCTAAAATATTTTTACTGGGAATAGGAGAGGGGGGAGGAAGGGCTGGGAATGTACGTGGGAGTGTGGGTATGGTGGGAAAAATCACTATATTCCTAAAGTTGTATGTACGACATGCATGAGTTTGTATTTCTTATATAAAAGGTTTCTGGGGGGAAAAAAATAAAAGATTTTCACATTGTTAATCCTCCCACTAATCTACAAGGTAGGTAATCCTGATACTATCTCCATCTTATATATAAGGAAACAGGCTTTAAGAGTGAAGCAGAGTGTGCATTTGGCGCTCTGGTTAGGACTCTGCTTGGGATGCCCACATCCCATTTCACAGTACTGGTTTAAGTTCTGCTTCCTCCAAAATTCTCATGCAACTAGTTGATGGCTCAAATTCTTGGGTTCTTGCCATGCACATGGGAGACCTGGGTTGATTTCTGTGCTCCTGGCCTGGGCTTGGTCCAGCCCTGATTATTGCAGGCATTTGGGGAATGAACCTATGGATAGATCGCCTCTTCTCTCCTCTCCTCTCCCCTCCCCTCCTCTTCTCTCCTCTCCTTTCTCTCCTCCCCTCCCCTCCCCTCCCTTCTCCTCTTTCCTCCCCTCCTCTCCTCTTCCCTTTCATTTATTTGAAATTTATTATGAAAATAAATTTCAAAACATCTTTTAAAAATACAAAAAGTGAGTGAGACGCTCAGTTCACGCCTAGCACCACACAGCCTGATTCTGCTGTGTTACCCTTCCCAGCACCCCAGTTCCTCTCTAACACTTTCCAAAGTTGATAATGATCATGCAATCAGTCTTTTGGAAATTACTTTATAATTAAGCCATCAACAAGCTGGATAGGTTTAATTTGTTTATCTATCACTCAAGTAAAATACCATCCCTTGAGTGGACATCGAGCCTAGTGGTTAAGATGTCAATTAAGGGGGCTGGCATCGTGGTAGGGGTTCAGCTGCTGCCTACAACACCAGCATCCATTGTGTGTGCTGGACCTGGCTGCTTCACTTCTGATCCAGCTCCCTGCTAATGTGCTTGGGAAAGCTGCAGAAGATGGCCCAGGTGCCATCCCTGCCACCCATTGTGAGAGACCCGGATGGAGTTACAGGTGGTAGCCATCTGGGGAGTGAACCTTGAAACAGTAGATGGAAGCTCCATCTCCATCTTTCCTTTTGTAATTCTGCCTTCCAAGTAAGAAAAGATTTATGTATTTATTTGAAAGGTACAGTTGCACAAAGAGGGAAACAGAGGGAGCGATCTTCCATCTGCTTGTTTACTTCCCAACTGCCAATGCTGAGCTGGGCTGGGCCTAAGCAAGGAGCCTGGAGCTTCTTCCATATCTCCCACATGGGTGCAGGGGCCCAAGCACTTGGACCATCTTCTGCTGCTTTCCCAGGTGCATTAGCAGGGAGCTGGGACTCTAACCAGCTCCCATGTGGGATGCCAATGCTGCAGGCTGCAGCTTACCCCTTTATACCACAACACTGACTCCATAAATAAATCATAAACAAAAAGATACCAATTAAGAAACTCATGTTCCATTATCAGAGTACTTGGGTTCCATACCTGGTTTCTGGCTTCTGACTTGAGCTTCCTATTGATGCAGACACGGGGAGGCAGTGGTGATGGCTCAAGTGATTGGGCCTCAGCTACACGGGAGAGACCTGGGATCATTTCCCAGCTCCAGCTGTGGCCCTGCAGGCCAATTGCAGGCATGTAGGGAGTGATCCAGTGGATGGGAGAGGTTGCTCTTTGGTAAATTAAAAAAAAATTAAACTATTTTCAAATATCATGAGCTTACATATTTTAGTGAGTAGGATGTTATCTATACTTGATTAAAGCATCAGTGTATGGGGGCTGGAGCTGTGGTACAGCAGATAAAGCCGTCATCTGCAGTGCCAGCATCATGTATGTGTCAGTTAAAGTCCTGGCTGCTCCACTTCCAATCCAGCTCCTTGCTATTGCAACTGAGAAAGCAGCGGAAGATGGCTGAAGTCTCTGGGCCCCTGCACCCATGTGGGAAACTTGCAGTAGTTCCTGGCTTTGGCCTGGCCTCACCCTGGCCACTGTGGCCATTTGGGGAGTGAACCAGTGGATGAAAGATCTCTCTCTCTCTCTCTCTCACTTTATCTCTTCTCCCCTCTCCCTCTCTCTCTCTCTGTATTTGACTTTCAAATAAATGATTTTAAAAAATCATCAATGTAGATGTACATTTATATCTAAATCTATTTATTCTACTTTAATGGATTTATTTATTTACTTATATCTAAATATTCTTCAAAAGTGTACACTTTATCAATTAGATTTTATTGGCTCGTAGGTAACAGTGACATTGGGTAGTGCAGACCATCAGGACCATTTTATTTTATAATTATGGATTTCCATGATCCAAGAACAAAGTAAAGTATCAACATAATGGTAATGAAATATCAGAAAAAGCTCTTTAATAGCTTTATTGAACTACACATATGCCATATAATTCATCCACTTAAAGTATACAATTCAATGGTTTCTCACATATTCATACAAATGGAAGCACACAATCTGTGGTCTTTTGTGACTGGTATTTTATTTACTCAATCTAAGTATTATCAAGCAATTAGTCGCCATGAACTTCCACAGACATCCATAGTGTACTTACTGAAGCCCATCTGTATGTAATTTAGGGAATTTTCATTGTTCCTATAAATTAGGCTTTATGCAATGCCACTGCCTCAAAGCTCACCCTACGTCATCATTAACTTTGTGTTCTCACTCCCAAATAGTTTTTTTTTAAGATTTATTTATTCATTTGAAAGGCAGAGTTACAGAGAGACAGAGGCAGAGAGAGACAGAGAATGAGGTCTTCATCTGCTAGTTCGCTTCCCCAAATGGCCCCAACAGTCAGAGCTGCGACGATCTGAAACCAGGAGCCAGGAGCCTCTTCTGGGTCTCCCACACAGGTGCAGGGGTCCAAGCACTCTGGCCATTCTCCACTGCCTTCTCAGGAGCACCAGCAGGGAGCTAAATCAAAAGTGGAGCAGCTGGGACCTGAACCAGGTGATGATGCCTCCTCGCTACTGCAGGCGGTGGCTTTACCACAGTGCCAGCCCCTCCCACATAATAAGACCTCTCATCTCTCAAGGTTAACTAATTAAATGCAGTCTTGCCTATTTCTCTGTCCTTAAGCATGATAATTGTCCTTGTTAGGTGTTTCATCTCCTAGCAATTAGGTTTATTTTATCTCCCGTCATCTACTGTGTGAACTTATTCTGCCCTTATTCAGAATCCACTTGATTCTGCATCTTCAGCCACAGCTGTCTGAATCAAGGTCACCCCCTACATACATCAGACTGAGCCAGTTTGTGAATGGCATGGTATAAAAAATACCCAAACCATGGACAAAACAAACTGGGAAACAGCACCAGGAGTAATGTCTAAAAAATACTAAATGTTTGGACAGGCTGAAGTTGTCATGACAGGCCTTAAAGGAGTTGAAGCATACTGCCTTCCAGCCCCTGCGGGTCAGCAGAAGCTGTAGAGAAAACGTGTAGAGCGCTAGTAGCTGGTTGATTGAGGAAAACAACAGGCAGAAACCAAGAAGTTAACATTAGTGACATTAACATCCAAAGATGAACAGGAAGAAGTCTGGGTGCTAAGCTTCCCACAGTGGTCTTGGATCCAATTCCAGTAGACTGTTCTGCTCTTGAAGTCTTGTTTCCGGAAGTCTAAGATTGGAATTCTCTGTTGTGTAACAGAGTATGTAACGATGAAACTATCTCTTTCTGCTTTATCCTGCTTCTACCCTTACAGCCTCTCGAAGCTTCCAAATGGGTCTACAATGTCAGGGGGCTTCTCTGTGCCTTTGACTCACTGCTGCAGTTACCACTGTTGGTGTAGATGTTGTTAAATGTGCAAAGAACTCTGTAACACTTCACCTGCGTTCTATCAACATTTTAGCCTCGACCCACCCGCCCGCCCCTCTCCATGCAGTGTCCCAAAGGCGAGAAGAGAGCACAGAATTTAATACACCAATTCAAAGGCTCATTTTCTAGGCTATTGAGCTCTCCTGGGGAAATTTTGTGTCAACAGTTCCCCATTCAGATACCTCAAGCAAGAGGCAGACGGTCCTGGCAGAGGGATGCACTTATTTTACTCTACAGATTCTTTTTATTTTGAGCAAAGTAACATGTACTCATATTTTAAAGAATCCTCTGGATACAGGTACAAGGTCTGATGAGACCAAAGGGTTTCCCAGCCCTACCAATACTTTCCTTGCTTCTGAGTCAACTACTTTCAGGTCTTTTGGCTCAGGAGTTGGTAAACAGCCAAATCTAGCCAACTGCTTGTGAGGATAATTAACATTTTATTGGAATAGCCTTGCCCATATCCTCTGCGGCTGCTTTCACACTGCAAGGGCAGAGTAAGCAGTTGCCACAGAGATGATATGGCCCACAAAGCTGAAGATTTGATGTAGTTGTTTGCCAACCCCTATTTTGGCCACGGTTTAAATTTAACTCCATGTTGCTAAAGAACATGAATTGATTTTCCTGAATTAGGTGATATCTACAAACTTCCCAATATGCAATACACACTTCCCATCCTTCCACTTTTCCCAATGTTATTATATAGCAATTTAAGTTACAATATTGTGCGTTTACATCATCATGATTATGTCTTCTACTTAGGGCTTAACAATGCAGTAAGTTACAATTATTTTCCATTTTAATACACCTTTTGCTTTCCCTGGAGTTAATGTGAAAAGGAAAACCAGAATGGTTATGATAATATCCTACAAACAGATTTCAGAGGAAAAACATTATGTTGACAAAGATGATTTCATAATGAAAAAAGGGTTAATTAATAAGACATGGCAACCTTACATAAAAATGGGGCTTCAAAATACGTGAAGAACTGGTAGAACTTCCAGTCCACGGAGACAGTGGAGGATGGCCTGAATGACCGACTAAGGCTGGAGGATTTGGGGGGAAATGAGGGTGATTAGGGCTACTTTTTTTTTTTTTTTGTATTTAAAGTATTTTTAAATTGATTGCAATGATAGTATTACAACTCTGAGTATACATCACTGAATTGTCTGCTTTAAATGGGTGAATTACATGTCACATGAGTTATATCCAACAAGGCAGTTTTTTTTTTTTTAAATAGAGATATTATACCAGATAGAAATCTGAATCTACATAAAGATAGTGGAGGTATTGGAAATGGTAAGTATGTGGATAAATATATTACTTAAAAAAAATCTCTTGGGGGGCAATGAGGGAGGGAGGAAGGTAGGGAATATCATTACATTCTTAGAATTCTATGAACTATATCGCGTCTGTTATAAACCACTGAAAAATTAAAATAAAATCTCTTGGTGTGCATGTTGTAGTATAGCAGATGAAGCCTCTGCCTGGGACTCTCACATCCCACATGTGAACCTGCTTTCACTTCCAATCCAGCTTCCTGCTATTGCACTTGGAAGGCAGCAGATAATGGCCCAAGTATTTGGGTTCCTGCCAACAAGGGAGACCCAGATGGCATTTCTGGCCCCTCACTTCAGCCTGGTCCAGACCCAACGAGTGCAGGAAATTGGGGAGTGAATCCCCAGACTGAAGATCTCTGGTTGCCTCTTCCCATAGCTAGAACAAAAATAATAATAATAATAAATGACCTTGATTTCTCAACCCAGTGGCACCACTAATGATTTTTATTTATGTATGTATTTGACAGGTAGAGTTAGACAGCCTAAATGGCTGCTACGGCAGGCCCGCTGTGCCGATCCGAAGGCAGGAGCCAGGTGCTTCCTCCGGGTCTTCCGTGCAGGTGCAGGGCCCAAGGACTTGGGCCATCCTCCACTGCACCCCCGGGCCACAGCAAAGAGCTGGACTGGAAGAGCAACGGCGACCAGACCCAGCGCCCTTATGGAAGGACAGCGCCGCAGGCGGAGGATTAACCAAGAGAGCCATAGCGCCGGCCCCACTAATGATGTTATTAATAATTTCTCCCCTGGGGCAAGCATTTGTTGGAGTGCTTAATTGCTGCATTGTAAACTCCTATCCTGTAACTGGGCGCCCGGGTTGGAGTCCCAGTTGTGTTTCCAGATTCCAGAATATGGAACCTGGGAGGGAGCAGATAACTGCTCCAGTATTGGGTCTCTGCCACCCACCGGCTCGAGTTGAGGCTCCTGGTTTCTGCCTGGCCCAGCCCTGGCTGTTGCCGGCATTTGCAGAATGAACCAGCAGAACGCCGATCTATTTCAAATGAAAAAACAACAAACTCAGGCCTGTATGAACTAGCTACTATTGGCATATAGATTTTCATTTTCTTTTTTTTTTTTTAAAGAGTTATTTAATTGAAAGGCAGAGTTATAGAGAGGCAAAAGCAGAGAGAAAGATCAGCGATCCGCTGGTTCACTCCCCAGATATCTGCAACGTCGGGAGCTCCGCCTATCCGAAGCCAGGAGCCAGGAGTTTCCAGGTCTCCCATGTGGGTGCAGGGGCCCAAGGACTCGGGCCATCTTGTACTGCTTTCCCAGGCCATAGCAGAGAGCGGGTTCGGAAGCGGAGCAGCAGGATCTCAAACCAGCACCCATATGGGATGCCGACACTGCAGGCGGCGGCTTTTACCCCCACGCCACAGCGCCAACCCTAGATTTTTCTTTTCTTTAAAAAAAAAAAAAATTGGGCCGGCGCCGTGGCTCAACAGGCTAATCCTCCGCCTTGCGGCGCCGGCACACCGGGTTCTAGTCCCGGTCGGGGCACCGGATTCTGTCCCGGTTGCCCCTCTTCCAGGCCAGCCCTCTGCTGTGGCCCAGGAGTGCAGTGGAGGATGGCCCAGGTGCTTGGGCCCTGCACCCCATGGGGAGACCAGGAAAAGCACCTGGCACCTGGGTCCTGCCATCGGACGAGCGCGGTGCGCCGGCCGCAGCGCGCCGTCTGCGGCGGCCATTGGAGGGTGAACCAACGGCAAAAGGAAGACCTTTCTCTCTGTCTCTCTCTCTCACTGTCCACTCTGCCTGTCAAAAAAAAAAAAAAAAATTGGTAATGGGATATCTTACATTCTTTCTCTTAGACAAAGTCTTTTTTAAAATGTATTTATTTACTTGAGTTACACAGAGAGGAGATGGAGAGAGAAAGGTCTTCCATCCACTGGTTCACTCCCCAGATGACCGCATCGCCTGGAGCTGCGCCGATCTGAAGCCAGGAGCGTGGGTGCAGGGGCCCAAGGACATAGCAGAGCTGGAATGGAAGTGTAGCAACCGGGTCTCGAACCGGCGCCCATATGGGATGCCGGCGCAGTAGCCGGCGGCTTTACCCGCTACACCGCAGCGGCGGCTAGATGTTCATTTTGTACATAATTACCCTGAGTTTGCCCCGAACACCTGAGAAAGGGAAAAACAAAAATCAATAGCCTAGTGTAGCGCTTTTCCAACCTGAATATCAGAATTACCAGGTGGTTATTAAAATTCAGATTGTTCTGATTCAGCAGGCTGGGGTGGGGCCCGAGAATCGGCGACTCTAACAATACCGCGGGGGTCGCTGATACCGCGGGGCCCAGGACCACACTTGGCTACCGGCTGGCCTGGAACTCTGTCATTCCTTTCTGAGATCGGATTCACACAGCCAGCCGTTAACAAGCCATTCCCAGCAGCGTGGAATCCAGCCAAGCGCGAGAACGAGCCGCTCAAAATCGCGCGAGAGTGTACGTGACGGCGCGGCGTCAGCGTCACGGCGGCGACGGCGGCCACGTCCGGCGTTCAGCGGAGCAACATGGCGATTCCGGGCAGGCAGTGAGTGAGCGGGAGTTAGGGTCAGGCTGGGGAGACGCCGCGGCGGCTGTGTGTGTGGCCGCGGAGTTACCGTGCGCTGGAAAGGAAGGGGCTGTGTCGTCGAGGATAGAGACGGGAAAGTCCGCGGCATCCCGAGGACCGTGCCCCCGCCCCCATACAGTTCCCCGGCTGCAAGCCCGAAGTTTGAGGGAGAAACTTGTGAGGAAATAAAGGAAGTTAGGCTGAGGGGCAGAGAGCGAGACTTTTCTATTTTCCAAAAGCTCGGTCTGAGGCCCCTCAGTCTTGCTTCCTACCCCGCGCTTGAGTTTCTCCTCGGTCGGATGCGCTCAGGGGCAGAGAGAAGAGACAGTTCCCGCCTGCCTTAGAGGCCCCGCTCCTGTGGGCAGGGGCTGGCGGGCCGCCCTCCCTTCTGTTGTGGGAATGCTTGCCAGGAGGTCCGAGGAAAGGGCAGGCGTGTAGGGACGTGGGCTCCGCTTTGACGCAGGGCAGGGAGAGACCGTGCGCCCTGGAAGTTTTCCCTTTGGCGTGTGTGACCCTTGCTTGGGATGCGGCGTCCCGCCATGCCTGCATCCCCGCAGCCGGGACAGAGACTCGCTGGGATGGGTCAGGTGTTCCGAGACAAAGCAATGAGCTTACTGACGTATCCTGGGAACTCGCCCCGTGCCTACTGGGGTCTCGTAGTTTGTTTATTTTTTGTGGATTACACTATTTAGTGATTTCTTAACAGTTGTGTAAGTGCACGGTAGAAAAATTTTTTCGCGACTCGTCAGACTACAGAGAAATTTTTATGTTTTGCGAACGTGAACTGGGCTTTCCACTAACGTGTTTTTAGAACAACGTTACTGACAATCATCTAAAACATTTCTGAACTCTTCACTTCTCTCCCTTGATAAAAATGAGTTTGGCCTGTATCCACAAGTAATCACTTGGAGTAATTATAAAATCCTGCGGCATGCTGAATTGTGAGATCAGTGGAAATCAGAAACAGCTTGTTAAATGTTCACAGGCCAGGTGGCTAGTGCTGACTTCGGTAGCTCTCTAGTGAATGTATGGTGCTTTGTTTTTAATAACACTTACAGATAATGGTGTAATTTTTGTTTCAAACAAAAAATGCAGGTATGGGCTTATTTTGCCAAAGAAAACACAGCAGTTGCACCCTGTTTTGCAAAAACCATCAGTGTTTGGGAATGATTCTGATGATGAGGAGGAGGTAAGGGAACTTCTGTTTTACTCCCGCATTGTTGGAAAAAAATTGAGCGTGTGCGTTTATATCTTTGCTTTTGTGTTTTTGGAGTGTCATTGAGAGAATTACCAAAAGGAACGTTTAAAGAAAGAAGCTCGCCTGGTTTTTCTTTATAATCTGAGACATTTTTTTGAAAAGCTGTGAACTTCAGTTACTTTGAAGCAGTAGTCTTTTTACAGAACTAAAATTGATGCAAGAAAACTATTGGTTTAAATAATGAGCTATTAGATATGTCACCAGTTTCTTAGGAATTTTTGTTAGCAAAGCAGCTTCAGATTTGTAAACCATGCTGTAAGATGGTGGTTTAACAGTATTTTAGGGGACTTTATTTTTTTGCTTGTTTTTTCAGCTTCTAACTAAATGTATTTGCACAGTTATGGTTATGATAATGAATAAAGTTACCATTGATGATGCTACAATAATATCTAATATGAAAGTTTTCTATTTTAGCAGCCGAAACAATGTTTTCCTATGAAATCCACCCATAGGGACTGGCACTGTGGCTTAACAGGTAAAGCTACAGCCTGCAGTGCCAGCATCCCTTGTGGGCGCTGGTTGGAGTCCCGGCTGCTCCACTTCCAGTCCAGCTCTCTGCTATGGGCTGGGAAAGCAATACAAGAAGGCCCAAGTACTGTGGCCCCTGCACCGCTGTGGGAGACCTGGAGGAAACTCCTGGCTTCGAATCAGCGCGACCTGGCTGTTGGCAGCCATCTGGGGAATAAACCAGCGGATGGAAGACCTCTCTCTCTCTCTGCCTCTCCTCTCTCTGTGTAACTCTGACTTTCAAATAAATAAATCTAAAAAAAAAAATTCCACTGCAGTTAATAGAGACAAACCCAATAATACTTCAGAAATTTTTTTTATATATTTTTAAAATACTCTTCTACCAGTTAATCTGATACTTCTTTTGCTCTGGCAGAAAAATAGCTTCTCTTTCACAAAAGTTTTTACTTAATATACAGGTTCGGCATCCCTAATCCAAAAATCCAAATCCTCCAAAATTCAAAGCATGAATATGACTTCACAAGTGGAAAATTCCACATCTGACCTCCTGTGACAGGTCACAGTTGAAACACAGGTACATTAAAAATATAGTACAAAATACTTTTAGAGTGTATGCAAAGTCTATATAAAACATACATGAATTTTATGTTTAATCTTGGGTCCTATTCTTAAAATACCTCCTTGTGTATTCCAAAATATGAACAAATTTAAAATCCAAAAATTTGGGTCCCAAGCATCTTGGATAAGGGTTACTCAGTCTGTAATAATTGAACATACTTGATATTTCTTTACTTTTGAAGAAATTGACTTTTCTATGGCTTTTTAAAAATAGAAATGTAATTTACATAAAGTAAAATTTGAAGATTTTGGGTGTATAGGTAGATGACTTTTGATAAATGTGTATGTCTAATCAAGAAGTAGAACCCTTCCCTCCCGAAAGTTCTTCCAAACCTTCCCCCAGACAAAAATAATTATTCATATACTTTCTTTTTTTATTTTTTATTTATTTTTTATTTTTGACAGGCAGAGTGGACACAGAGAGAGCGCGAAAGGTTTTCCTTTTGCCGTTGGTTCACCCTCCAATGGCCGCCATGGTCGGCGCGCTGCGGCCGGCGCACCGCGCTCATCCGATGGCAGGAGCCAGCTGCTTTTCCTGGTCTCCTATGGGGTGCAGGGCCCAAGCACTTGGGCCATCCTCCACTGCACTCCCGGGCCACAGTAGAGAGCTGGCCTGGAAGAGGGGCAACCGGGACAGAATCCGGTGCCCCAACGGGGACTAGAACCCGGTGTGCCAGCGCCGCAAGGCGGAGGATTAGTCTGTTGAGCCACAGCGCCGGCATCATATACTTTCTTTTTTTAAAAAATATTTATTTGAAAGAGTTACACAGAGAAGGCGAGGCGGGGGGAGGGGGGGCAGAGGTCTTCCATCGCATGGTTCACTCCCCAATTGGCCACAATGGCCAGAGCTGTGCTGATCTGATGCCAGGAGCCAGGAACTTCCTCTGAGTCTTCCCAGGCGAGTGCAGGGGCCCAAGGACTTGGGCCATCTTCTACTGCTTTGCCAGGCCACAGCAGAGAGCTGGATCGGAAGTGGAGCAGCCGAATCTCAAACCGGTGTCCATATGGGATGCTGGCACCGCAGGCAGCAGCTTTACCCGCTATGCCACAGTGCCGGCCCTGCTCATATACTTTATTTTTTGTTTTTGGACATGCAGAGTGGTCAGTGAGAGAGAGACAGGGAAAAAGGTCTTCCTTTTGCCGTTGGTTCACCCTCCATTGGCCGCTGCGGCCAGCGCACCACTCTGATCCAATGGCAGGAGCCAGGTGCTTCTCCTGGTCTCCCATGGGGTGCAAGACCCAAGCACTTGGGCCATCCTCCACTGCCTTCCCTGGGCCACAGCAGAGAGCTGGCCTGGAAGAGGGGCAACCGGGACAGAATCCGGCGCCCCAACGGGGACTAGAACCTGCTGTGCTGGCACCTCAAGGTGGAGGATTAGCTAATTGAGCCGCAGCGCTGGCCATGCTATGTACTTCTGTCACTGTACTCATAGATAAATCTTTTCTAGAATTTTATGTAAAAGAAACCATGTGTATATCAGTTTAATCTGATTGTAGGATCACATTTTTCTTAAAATAGATGTTTTTCCTAAAGTGTGACTTAAAGCTATCCGTTTTTCTTTTTTACCTCTTTATAAAGTTTAAGAATAATTAATATAAGAAACAAAGCAAGCTTACCAGTGAAAATTCTATTTCTCTGTAGCTAACTGGATTAATTTCAAATAAGAATATTGATAAGGTTACTAATTACAACCCTGGAATTACTTTCCCAAAATTTTTTGTTACTTTATCTGTAAATATTTAATACCTGCTTAAGGTTAAGAGTTGATCAGTTTTGTTGTTGTGGCTTATATATTTTTTTCTCTGGTGCCCTTATGACAGTTTTTGGGGACCATAGGCAGATGGCTCCTTACTTAGATTTTCTTTTTTATGATGATGTGAAGTGATAGGCATTCACTAGAAACTACTTTGGATTTTATCTTTGCCTGGGCTAGTGATAGATGATGTGGTATCTCATGATATTGGGCAGCAGCATGAGTAGTGTTCTGTTGTGTATCTATACCACACGATACCACACTTTCTTTATCCATTCATATGTTAGGCACTTACATTGATCCTGATCTTTGCTATTGTGAATAGTGCTGCAATAAGCATGGGAGCACAGATCTCTCTGGCATACTGATTTCATTTCCTTTGAATATATACTCAGCCGGTGCCGCGGCTCAGTAGGCTAATCCTCCACCTTGTGGTGCCAGCACAGCAGGTTCTAGTCCCGGTTGCCCCTCTTCCAGGCCAGCTCTCTGCTGTGGCCCAGGGAGTGCAGTGGAGGATGGCTCAAGTGCTTGGGCCCTGCACCCCATGGGAGACCAGGAGAAGCACC
This sequence comes from Sylvilagus floridanus, assembly GCA_949820135.1. NCBI lineage: Eukaryota > Metazoa > Chordata > Mammalia > Lagomorpha > Leporidae > Sylvilagus > Sylvilagus floridanus. Next base: position 44,256,946 of record OX463237.1, read on the forward strand.
TGGCTCCTGCCTTCGGATTAGCGCGATGCGACGGCCGCAGCACACCGGCTGCAGCGGCCATTGGAGGGTGAACCAACGGCAAAAGGAAGACCTTTCTCCCTCTCTCTTTCACTGTCCACTCTGCCTGTCCAAAAAAAAAAAAAAAAAAAATGAATATATACTCAGTAGTTAGACTGGTAATTCTCAGTTTTTTTTTTTTAAGGAACTTCATATTTTCTATAATACCTATACTAGTTTATGTGCTCACCAACAGTGTGTAATGGTTCCCTTTTGTGGCCAGCACTTGTTACCTTTTGTGTTTCTGGTAATGGCCATTCTAATTAGAATGAGATATTGTTGCGGTTCTGATTTGCATTTCCCTGAGGATTGATGATGATAAGCATTTTTTGGTATGCCTGCTGGCCACTTAGATGTTTTTTGTGTATGTGTTTGTTTTTCTTTTTTGCCAGGCAGAGTTAGACAGTGAAAGAGAGAGAAAGGTCTTCCTTCCGTTGGTTCACTCCCCTAACGGCCACTACGGCCGGTGCTGCGCCTAGCCGAAGCCAGGAGCTGGGTACTTCCTCCTGGTCTCTCCATGCCCAGGCACTTGGGCCATCCTCCGCTGCCCTGCCAGGCCACGGCAGAGAGTTGGACTGGAAGAGGAGCAATCGTGACTAGTACCTGGTGCCCCAACTGGGACTAGAATCTGGTGTGCCAGCGCCGCAGGCGGAGGATTAGCCAAGTGAGCCATGGCGCCGGCCACTTCTGTTTTTTGAGAAATGTGTATTTAGGTTTATTCCCCATTCTTAATTATATTTTTTTAAAAGATTTTTTTTTTTTTTTTTGAAAGAGTTACACAGAGCAGAGAGAAAGAGGGAGGGGTCTCCCACATGGGTGCAGGGGCCCAAGGACTTGGGCCATTCTGCTGCTTTCTTAGGCCATAGCAGAGAGCCAAATCAGAAGTGGATCAGCCGGGACTCGAACGAGTGCCTATATGGGATGCCAGCACTGCAGGCAGCGGCTTTATCCACTAAGCCTTGAGTCCTTTACATATTCTGGATGTTAACTCTTACAAGATTTATAGTTGACAAATATTTTCTCTCATTCTATATGTTGTCTCTTCACTCTTAATTATTTCCTTTACAGAATACATTCTTGACTTAAAGATATTTTTGATTTAGCCTGATAGGTTTAGACAGACATAACCCCATAATGAGTTAAGAAACAACTATACAATGTTGCTTTCAACCAATTTGTAGTTTAGTGGGTAAGACAGACATGTGAACATTAATGTAAAGCAGATTGAGATTGAAAAGGAAACCTTTCTGAATATTCCTTGTGCCTATTGTACTCTATTTGATCTTCATGATTACTCTAATAGGTTCTTACAATTTTCATTTTATAGACAAGTTGTTTATAATTTCCTCGGTTAACTTGCCTTGGTAATACTAAATTGCAAGGTTCGGATGTGAACACAGGCCACTCTAACCCCTAAATCTATACTTTTTCCATTCTTCTGTCTTGCCTTGTTTTTTGCATAATTTTTAAAATATATTTATTTTATTGGAAAGGTAGAGCAACAGAGAGAGAGATCTTCTATCTTCTACCTGTTGATTCACTCCCTAAATGTCCACAACAGCCAAGTCTGGGCCAGGCTGAAGCCAGAACCCAGGAACTCCATCCTGGTCTCCCACAGAGTCCCAAGTACTTGGACCATCATCTGTTGCTTTCCCAGGCACATTAGCAGAGAAATGGATTGAAAGTGGAAGGGTTGGGGGTCGATTGACATCCCGTGGACAAGCGCCAGTTCAACTCCTGACTGTTATCTGGCTCCCTGTTAATGAACCTGGGAAAGCAACAGGTGGGCCCCTGAAACCCATGTAGAAAAGTTAGATTGGAGTTTCAAGCTCCTGAAGTTGGCCTGGCCCTGCTCCTCAACGCTGTTCCCACTTTGGTCTTTTGTTTCATTTTTAAGATTTCATTTTTCTTTTTTTTTTTTTTGAGCGGTAGAGTTACAGTGAGAGGAAGAGAGAAAGGTCTTTCTTCCACTGGTTCACTCCCCAAATGGCTGCAATGGCTGTAGCTGCACTGATCTAGAGCCAGGAGCTTCTTTCTGGTTTCTCATGCAGGTGCAGGGCCCCAAGCACTTGAGCCATCTTCTACTGCTTTCTCTGGCCGTAGCAGAGAGCTGAATTGGAAGAGGAGCAGCTGGGACTAGAACCAAAACCCACATGAGATGGGGCACTGCAGGCAGAGGATTAACCTATTGAGCCACAATGCCGTCCCCACCCACTTTATTTTAATAATAAAGTTAGAAGGGGCCAGCGCTATGGTGCAGCGGGTTGGCACCCTGGCCAGAAGTATCCCAAGTGGGTACTGTTCAAGTCCCGACTGCTCCACTTCCTCTCTGGCCTTTTCGGCCAGTTAGGGAGTGAACCATTGGATGGAAGCTCTCTCTTTTTCTCTCTCTCTGCCTCTCCTCTCTCTGTGTAACTCTGACTTTCAAATAAATAAATGATTAAATCTTAAAATAAAATGGAGTTAGAAAATATGAATAGGCATTTACACAGCATTCAAGGTTGGCTTAGGTTTTTTTTTTTTTTTTTTAAGATTTATTTATTTGAAAGAGTTAGAGATATAGAGACAGAGAGAGAGAGGTCTTCTATCTGCTAGCTTACTCCCAGATGGCCGCAACAGCCAGAGCTGTGCCAATCTGAAGCCAGGAGCCAGGAACTTCTTCCGGGTCTCCCATGTGGATGCAGGGGCCCAAGCACGTGGGCCATCTTCTGTTTTCCCAGGCCATAGCAGAGAGCTGGACGGAAGAGAAGCAGCTGGAACTGGAACCTGCTCCCATAAGGGATGCTGGCGCTTCAGGCCATGGCTTTAACCCATTGTGCCACAGCACCAGACCCTGGTTTAGGTTTAAAATAGGTAAAAATAATGTTGAAGATAATTTCCACTGAGAGAGAACAGCAAGAAATGGAGTGGCATAAAAACACAAAGCAACTTTATGGAATGATGTGGCTAGAAAGGATGTTCAGGTAAAAGTAGTAGATTGTAGTAGTTTGTATTTGTGAGTAGCTTTTGAGTGCTTCAGTGATATGGTCACACTTTTGTCCTGGCAAAGTAACTTGAATTGTAAAGCACAAACAAGGTGAAATGAGAGGTGAGGATCAAGGTGTCTGTTAGAGTCCTCTGTAGCAGTTCAGGTGAGAGAAAAGACCTTAACTGTGGTGAAGTCAATGGGAATAAATGGGCAAATGTGAGTTACAGAGAAACAGAATCTGGCAGTCAAGTTGAGTAAGTAGGAGAGTGATAACTCAATATTTACTCTAAAAATTTCTGTTCTGGCCGGCACTGCGGCTCAATAGGCTAATCCTCCGCCTTGCGGCGCCGGCACACCAGGTTCTAGTCCCGGTCGGGGTGCCGGATTCTGTCCCGGTTGCCCCTCTTCCAGGCCAGCTCTCTGCTGTGGCCTGGGAGTGCAGTGGAGGATGGCCCAAGTGCTTGGGCCCTGCACCCCATGGGAGACCAGGATAAGAACCTGTCACCTGGCTCTTGCCATCGGATGAGCATGGTGCGCCGACCGCAGCACGCCGGCCGCGGCGGCCATTGGAGGGTGAACCAACGACAAAAGGAAGACCTTTCTCTCTGTCTCTCTCTCTTACTGTCCACTCTGCCTGTCCAAAAAAAAAAAAAAATTCTCTTCTGAATAGCTAAGAAGGTTAGTAAAGGAGGAAAGGAAAGAGATTTGATACATAATCTCCACATTTTACAGTATGGTGTAAAAACAAATATATTTTGATATTTATTTACAACTTTTTAAAATATTTTGATTGTGGGGCTGGTGCTGTGGCATTGTGGGTAAAGCTGCTGCCTGCAGTGCCAGCATCCCATATGGGTGCTGGTTCTAGTCCTGACTGCTCCTCTTCTGACCCAGCTCTCTGCTGTGGCCTGGGGAAGCAGTAGAAGATGGCCCAAGTCCTTGGGCCAGTGCACCCTCGTGGTAAGGTCTGGAGGAAGCTTCTGGCTCCTGGCTCCTGGCTCTGGCTTCCAGCTCCAGCCATTGCTGTCAGCTGGGGAGTGAACCAGCAGATGGAAGACCTCTCTGCCTCTCCTTCTCTTTGTGTAACTCTGACTTTCAAATAAATAGATAAATCTTTAATATATAGAGATTGATTTTTAAAGATTTATTTATTTATTTAAAATGCAGGGTTACGGAGAGGCGGAGGGAGAGCGGGAGAGAGAGAGAAAGAGGGAGGTCTTCCATCCACTGGTTCACTCCCCAGATGGATGCAATAGCCAGAGCTGTGCTGATCCAAAGCCAGGAGCCAGGAGCTTCTTCCCATTCTCCCACATGGGTGCAGGGGCCCAAGGACATGGGCCATTTGCTACTGCTTTCCCTGGCCATAGCAGAGAGCTGGATTGGAAGTGGAGCAGCTCCCACATGGAATGCTGACACTGCAGGCAGCAGCTTTATCTGTTATGCCACAGTGCCAGCCCAGATTGATTGATTATTATATTTATTTGAAAGAGAGAGATAGAGAAATGGATCTTCTGTTTTCTGGTTCACTCCCCCAATGACTGTGGTTGCTGGGAGTAGGACAGGCCAAAGCCAAGAGTCAAGAAATCAGTCTGGGTTTCATGTGGGTAGCAAGTACTCAGATAAATCATTGAGCCATCACCTGCTGCCTTGCAGGGTGGACATTAGCCAAAAGCTAGTATTAGAAATCAAACCAGTACTTGAAAACAGGCATTCTGTCCAAAATGGAATAAAGGTGTCCCAAGCAGTATTTTTTTAAAAAACATACTTATTTGAAAGGCAGAATTACAGAGAAAGGGAGAGACGGACAAAGAAGGTTATTTGCATCTACTGGTTCCCTCCCAAAATGGCTGCAACACCCAGGGGCTGGGCCAGGCTGAAGCTAGTAGCTTCTCCTGGGTCTCCCATGTGGGTGCAGGTGCCCAAGCAGTTAGGCCCTTTCCTTTCTCTCCTTTCTCTCTCTCCTTTCTCTCCTTTCTCTCCTTTCTCTCCTTTCTCTCCTTTCTCTCCTTTCTCTCCTTTCTCTCCTTTCTCTCCTTTCTCTCCTTTCTCTCCTTTCTCTCCTTTCTCTCCTTTCTCTCCTTTCTCTCCTTTCTCTCCTTTCTCTCCTTTCTCTCCTTTCTCTCCTTTCTCTCCTTTCTCTCCTTTCTCTCCTTTCTCTCCTTTCTCTCCTTTCTCTCCTTTCTCTCCTTTCTCTCCTTTCTCTCCTTTCTCTCCTTTCTCTCCTTTCTCCTTTCCTGGCAGAGGTAGAGAGAGAGAGGTCTTCCATCCACTGGTTCACTCCCCAACAAGGCTGCAACAGCCAGAGCTGTGCTGATCTGGAGCCAGGAGCTTCTTCTGGGACTCCCAAGTGTGTACAGGGGTCCAAGCACTTGCCCATCCACTGCTTCCCAGACAGTTATGCCGTTTTCTACCACTTTCCCAGGCGCATTAGCAGGGTGCTGGATAGGATGCCTGCTTGAACCAGTACTCCTCTGCCAAGGGATGGTGCTGGTCACAAGCAACAGCTTAACCTAATGCCAGCTACAAGATTTTTTTTTGGTCATTGTCTCCCTATTAAAAAAAAATTGAGACATAATTCACATAGTGTATACTCACCCTTTTAAAGTGTACAGTTTAACTGGCTTTTTAAGAGTTTTGCACCTGTCATCTAATTTTATAATGATTTTGTAACCCAGATAGAAACCTGTACCCATTAATACTTATTCCCTATTCTGTTCATCTTGAACCCAGGCAACCACAAATCTACTTTGTGTGTTTCATGGATTTGCCTATTCTGGACATTTCCTGTAACGGGAATCGTGTAGTAGATGGAATTGACTTAGTGTAATATTCAAGGTTGTAATACGTATCAATATTTCTTGTTATTACAGAATAATGTTCCATTTGTGTATATGCCACATTTTATTTACCCATTGATCACTTGGTGGGCATTTGTGTTGTCTTCAGTATCTGGTTATTATAAATAATGCTGCTGTGAACATTTGTATATAGGTTTTTGTGTAGACATGTTTTCATTTCCATAGGCCTATATACCTAGGAGTGGAATTGCTGGTTCATACAATAACTTTTATGTTTTACCTTTGTTAGTTTTACCTTTTGAGGAACTGCCAGACTCTTCTCCAAAGTAGCTTTTTATCATTTTGCATTCCCATCAGTAGCATGCGAGGGTTCCAACATTTTAAATCTTCTCCAGCACTTACTATCTTTAAAAGAGTTACACAAAAAGAGAAAGATATAAATATGGGGAGGAGGGTATCGATCTCCAACCACTGGTTCACTTTCCAAATGGTCTCAACAGTTGTGGCTAATGTAGACCAAAGCCAATAATCAGAAACTTCTTCTGGGTGTCCCACATGGGTTCAGGGGTTCAAGCACTTACGCCATCCTCTGCTGCTTTCCCAAGCACATTAGCAGGGAGCTGGAACAGAAATGGAGCAGCCAGGACTTGAACTGGCTACCCATGTGGGGTGCTGATGTTGCAGGTGTGGCTTTACCTGCTACACCACAGAACCAGCTATATCATTTTATTATGTTATAGAATTCTTTGTATATTCTGAAAACAAGTACCTAATTACAATTTGTAGATACATTGTCCCATTCTCTGAGTTGTCTTCTTAGTTTTTTAATAATGTCTTTGAAGCATAGTTAGTACAGTTTTGAAGGAGTCCATTTTTTTCCCCTTTGATTGCTAGTGCTTTGGTGTCATACTAAGAAAATAACCTATTCCAAGGTCACAAATATTTATACTTATTTCTTTTAGTAAATTTTAATAGCTTTAGCTCTTAAATTTAGGTCTTTGGTTCATTTTGAATTAATTTTTATATGTGGTATACAGTGGGAGTCGAGGAGACAATTTAATGGAAACTAGACTTTTCAACAAATGGTGTTGGGACTAGTGGATGTTCGTATGCAAAAGAGTAGAGCCCTATCACCAGAAGTGTGTTAAACATTTGTGAAGGTTGAATATATATTTAATAGTAAATAATTTCCATTAAAATATTTTTTGAAAAACTAATCAGCAATTTAGGCAACAATAAAACTGAGTGCTTTGGAAAATGTATTTTATAGTTCCACTCTTGGAAAGAGCATTTGATATACTTGGAGAGGAGCTGCTATGAAGCAAAGCTGTCATTGTTGTCAGCAATTCACTAGGAGACATTAAATCTCAGATTTTAAGATCAAGCTTTCTCTCCAGTGGTCCAGTAGAGGGGGCCCTAACACATGAATCCTGTTTGAGTCTATGCTTGTGTTCTGAGTCACTTTAAAGGTGAGAATGTGATAGTCTAGTGCTTTTAATTATTAAATGGTTCCTGTTTTTTAAAATTGTCAGAAATAATTAGAAATTATTATTGCCTTGTGAAATGGTAGGAGAGATGACAGGAGAAAGAATTTTTTTAAGAAAGATTTGTTTTCTTATTTGAAAGGTAGAGTTACACAGAGAGGAGAGACATAGATCTTCCATCTGCTAGTTCATTCCCCAAATGGCTGCAACAGCCAAGGTTGTGCCAGGCTGGAGCCAGAAGCCAGGAGCATCCTCTGGGTCTCCCATGTAGGTATGGGGCCCAGGGACTTGGACCATCTTTCGTTGCTTTCCCAAGTACATTAACTAGGAAATGGATTGGAAGTGGAGCAGCCAGGACTTACCAGTGCCCATACAGGATGCCTGTACTGCAGGCTGTGGATTAAACTGCTGTGCCACAGCACTGGCTCCCTAGAAAGGGAGTTTTTAACTCATGAGTAAGAAAGCAGATTCTGATGGCTACTGTCAAATCATAAGTATGTGAGTGGTTTTGCTATCACGTTAATGTTTATTCCATTTTTTCCAACTCATCCACTGTGTTTCACTCCTGTTAGCCATCTCCCATTCTTCTTCTCTCCTGAGTTACTTTAATGGTTTTAATTAATTTCTCTTTTTTAAAGAAAAGATTTATTTATTTATTTGAAAGATAGTTACAGAGAAACAGAGGCAGAGAGAGAGAGGGAGAGCGGGAGAGAGGGAGAGAAGTCTTTCATCCTCTGGTTCACTCTGCAGATGATTGCAACGGCCAGAGCTGTGCTGTTCCAAAGCCAGGAACCAGGAGCTTCTTCTGGGACTCCTATGCTGATACAGAGGGCCAAGGAATTGGGACATCTTCTACTGCTTTCCCAGGCCATAGCAATGAGCTGTATGGGGAGTGGAGCAGCTGGGACTCAAACTTGTGCCCATATGGGATGCTGGCACTGCAGGTGGCGGCTTTACCTGCTATGTCAAAGTGCTAATCCTTAATTTCCTTACTCCTTATTTTCTCCCCTTTATTTTTTGCTGTGCATATTGTATTTACACATAGATCTCCAAATTAAACTGGTAAAATTAAGGTTACAAAACAGGATATAGATATTATACAATATAAATAGCCAAAAAATACCAATAAGAATCACTGTGATAAAATTCGAAGATTAAATAATAATTTCTAACACTATAGAGAGCTCCTTAGTTTTCCTTAAGTCTTCTTTTTTTTTTATTTTTTAAGGAATACAAATTTTAAAAGTACAACTTTAGGGATATAGTTATTCTTCCCCACCATACCTGCCTTCCTACTCACACTCCCACACCTTTTCCTCTTCCCTCTCCCCTTGCCAGTCCCATTAAGATTCATTTTCAGTTAATTTTATACACAGAAGACCAACTCTGTACTAAGTAAAGATTTCAACAATTTGCACATGTGCACGTGCACACACACACAAAACAAAAACTGAGAACTAGTTTTATAGTTAACTGTCATAATACAACTCACTGGGGAGTTAGTGCACAGTGATTCCTGTTGTTAATTTAACAGTTAACACTCTTATGTATGACATCAGTGACCACACAAGGCTCTTGACATGAGCTGCCTAGGTTATAGAAGCCTTTTGAATCCACAAACTCTCAGTATTTAGACAAGGCTGAAAACAAGAGTAGAAGTTCTATCCTCCCTTTATTTTATTTTTTAAAAAGATTTTATTTATTTATTTGAGAGGTAGAGTTAGAGAAGTGAGAGGGAGGGACAGAGAGAAAAGTTTTCCATCCACTGGTTCACTCCCCAAATTACTGCAATGGGCAGAGCTTGGCTGATCTGAAGCCAGGAGCTTCTTTTGGGTCTCCCACGTGGGTGCCAGGACCCAAGGACTTGGTCCATCTTCTGTTGTTTTTCCAGGCCATAGCAGAGAGCTGGATCGAAAGAGGAGCAGCTAGGACTAGAAACAGTGCCCATATGGCATGCCAGTGCTTCAGGCCAGGGCTTTAACCGCTGTACCACAGTGCCGGCCCCTTTACCTCCTTTTAGAAAAAAGTACATCTTTCTTTGATGGCCACTTCTTTCTGCTGGGGTCTCATTCACAGAGATCCTTCATGTAGAACATTTTTTGCCATAGTGTCTTAGCTTTCCATGCTTGAAATGTTCTCAAGGGCTTTTTAGCCAGACGAGGAAACCTTAAGGGCTGAATCTGATGTCAGAGTGTTACTTAAAGCGATTGTCACTCTTTGAGTCTGCAGTGTGGACTGCTTCCCATGTTGGAACATTTTCTCCTTTTTATTTCTATCTTACTACCGGACACTTCATCCTATTTATATGATCACTTTCACACTTAATCCTATCAATATATTCACGTTAATACTTAATATGATCACTTTAACACTTAAGGTGGCATTTTTCCACCCAGCTTAATGGGATTTGGAGTCCCATGACAAGTTTTGTTTTTTTTTTTTTTGACAGAGTGGACAGTGAGAGAGAGAGACAGAGAGAAAGGTCTTCCTTTTGCCGTTGGTTCACCCTCCAATGGCCGCTGCAGACGGCGCGCTGCGGCCGGCGCACCGCGCTCGTCTGATGGCAGGAGCCAGGTGCTAGGTGCTTTTCCTGGACTCCCCATGGGGTGCAGGGCCCAAGCACTTGGGCCATCCTCCACTGCACTTCCGGGCCACAGCAGAGGGCTGGCCTGGAAGAGGGGCAACCTGGACAGAATCCAGCACCCCGACGGGACTAGAACCCGGTGTGCCAGCACCGCAAGGCGGAGGATTAGCCTGTTGAGCCACGGCGCCGGCCCCATGACAAGTTTTTAAACTGTATCCTAGAAGTAAGTCCATAGGAATGTATGCAGAATGGTACAGCTTTACAGTTACAAACTTCCTCTTCCCTCTGTTATTCCTATTCTTATTTTTTTACTGAGATTGACTTTATACATATATGATTAACTCTGTTAAGAGTTTGACAAATCATATGAAGAAAAAAGAAACAACAAAAACGAAACTATTCCTCAACAGTCAAGAGAAGGGCAGCTCAAGTCATCCCTTCTCAAAGTGTCAGTTTCACTTCTACAGATTTCATTTTAGGTGCTCTATTAGTTCTCACAAATCAGGGAGACCACGTGGTATTTGTCCCTTTGGGACTGGCTTATTTCACTAAGTATGTTTTTCAGATTCATTCATTTTGTTGCAAATGAGCAGATTTCATTTTTTTTTAACCACTCTGTAGTATTCCATAGGGTACATATCCCATAATTTCTTTATCTAGTCCTCGGTTGATGGGCATTTAGGTTGATTCCATGTCTTAGCTATTGTGAACTGAGCTGCAATAAACATGGGGGTGCAGATAACTCGATTATTTACTAAATTCATTTTCCTTGGGTAAATTCCAAGGAGTGGGAAGACTGAATCATATACTAGGTCTGTATTCAGGTTTATGAGGTATCTCTATACTGTCTTCCATAGTGGCTTTACTAGTTTGCATTCCCACCAACAGTGGATGGGGTACTTTTTTCCTTACATCCTTGCCAGCATTTGTTACTTGTTGATTTCTGTATGAAAACTATTCTAACTGGGTGAAGTGAAACCTCATTGTGGTTTTGATTTGCATTTCACTAATGACTAGTGATCTTGAACATTTTTCATGTATCTGTTGGCCATTTGGATTTCCTCTTTTTTTTTTTTTTTTGACAGGCAGAGTGGACAGTGAGAGAGACAGAGAGAAAGGTCTTCCTTTTCTGTTGGTTCACCCTCCAGTGGCCGCCTCAGCCGGCACACCGCACTGATCCGAAGGCAGGAGCCAGGTTCTTATCCTGGTCTCCCAATGGGGTGCAGGACCCAACCACTTGGGCCATCCTCCACTACACTCCCTGGCCACAGCAGAGAGCTGGCCTGGAAGAGGGGCAACCAGGACAGAATCTGGTGCCCCAACCGGGACTAGAACCTGGTGTGCCAGCGCCGCAAGGTGGAAGATTAGCCTATTGAGCTGCGGCGCCGGCTTGGATTTCCTCTTTTGAAAACTAACTCCTTTGCCCATCTCTTAACTGGGTTGTTTGTTTTGTTCTTGTTCTCTTTGCATATTCTGGTTGTTAATACTTTATCAGTTACATTGTTTGCAAATAATTTCTCCCATTCTCTTCATTGTCTCTTCATTTTCCTGAGTGTTTCTTTTGCAGTACAGAAGCTTCTCAATTTGATGTAATCCCATGTGTTAATTTTGACTTCACCTGTGCCTCAGGTCTTTTCGAAGAATTCCTTGCCTGTTTCAGTGTCTTGCAGGATTTCCTGAATGTTTTCTAATAATTTGATGGTTTTGGGTCATAGATTTAGATCTTTTATCCATGTTGAGTGGATTTTGTGTAAGGTGTAAGTTAGGGGTCTTGCTTCATACTTCTGCTTGTGGAAATCCAGTTTTCCCAACACCACTTGTTGAAGAGACTGTCCTTACTACCAGGGATTGATTTTAGCTCCTTGGTCAATATAAGCTGGTTGTAGATGTTTGGATTGATTTATCTTGTTTCTCTTTTCTTCCATTAGTCTATAAATCTGTTTTTGTACCAGTACCGGGCTGTTTTGATTATAATTGCCTTCTAGAATGTCTTGCTATCTGGTATTGTGATGCCTCGCTTTGTTTTTGTTTTATAAGATTACTTTAGCTATTCGAGGTCTGCTGTCCTTTCATATGACTTTCAGCATCATTTTTTTGATACCTGACAAGAATGTTGTTGGTATTTTTTTTTTGACAGGCAGAGTGGACAGTGAGAGAGAGAGACAGAGAGAAAGGTCTTCCTTTTGCCGTTGGTTCACCCTCCAATGGCTGCCGCGGCTGGCGCGCTGCGGCCGGCGCACCGCGCTCGTCTGATGGCAGGAGCCAGGTGCTAGGTGCTTTTTCCTGGTCTCCCCATGGGGTGCAGGGCCCAAGCACTTGGGTCATCCTCCACTGCACTCCCGGGCCACAGCAGAGAGCTGGCCTGGAAGAGGGGCAACCGGGACAGAATCCAGCACCCCGACCGGGACTAGAACCTGGTGTGCCAGCGCCGCAAGGCGGAGGATTAGCCTGTTGAGCCACAGCGCCGGCCTTGTTGTTGGTATTTTGATTGGCATCGCATTGAATCTGTAAATTGCTTCCAGCAGAATGGACATTTTGATGATACTAATTCTTCCAATCCATGAACATGGAAGATTTTTCCATTTTTTTTTAACATCTTCTATTTCTGTCTTTAATGTTTTGCAATTTTTTTAAAAAAAATTTTTTTTTGACTGAGTTAGACAGGGAGAGAGACAGAGAGAAAGGTCTTCCTTCCGTTAGTTCACCCCCCAAATTGCCGCTATGACCAGAGCTATGCCAATCCAAAGCCAGGAGCCAGGTGCATCCTCCTGGTCTCCCACCTGGGTGCAGGGGCCCAGGCACTCGGGCCATCCTCCACTGCCCTCCTGGGTCACAACAGAGGAGCAACCGGGACTAGAACCCAGCACCATATGGGATGCCAGCACTGCAGGTGGAGGATTAACCAAGTGAGCCACAGGGCCATACCCAATGTTTTGCAATTCTAATTGTACAGATCTTTGACATCCTTGGTTAAAATTTTTTAAGATATTATTTATTTTACTTGAAAGAGTTACACAGAGAGAGAAAGAGAGGCAGAGAGAGAGAGGTCTTCCATCCACTAGTTCACTCCTCAGTTGGCCACAATGGCTAGAGCTGTGCTGATCTGAAGCCAGGAGCTTCTTCTGGGTCTCCCATGTGGGTGCAGGGGCCCAAGGACTTGGGCCATCTTCTGCTTTCCCAGGCCATAGCAGAGAGCTGGATAGGAAGTGGAGCAGCGGGAACTCGAACTGGCACCCATATGGGATGCTGGCACTGCAGGTGGCAGCTTTACCCACTATGCCACAACGCCAGCCACCCTTGGTTAAATTTATTCCAAGATTTTTTTTTTTTTTTCTTTTGGTAGCCATTGTGAATGGAATTGATTTTAGAAGCTCAATCTCCACTCTGGTGTGGTCTGTGAATATAAAGGCTGTGGATTTTTTTGTGTATTGACTTTATATCCTGCTACTTTACCAAACTCTTCTATGAGTTCCAGTAGTCTTTTAGTGGAGTCTTTTGGATCTCCTATTTATAAAATCATGTAATCTGCAAATAGGGATAGTCTGACTTCCTCCTTCCCAATTTGTATCCCTTTGGTTTCTTTTCTTAATGGCTCTGACTGAAACTTCCAGGACTATATTGACTAGCAGTGGGGAGAGTGGGCAAACTTGTCTGGTATCGGTTCTCAGTGGGAATGCTTCCAACTTTTACTGACTAAACAGGATGCTGGCCGTGGGTGTATCATAAATTGCCTTGATTGTGTTGAATGTTCCTTCTATACCCAATTTGTTTAGTTTTCATCATGAAAGGGTATTTTATGAAATGCTTTCTCTGCATCTGTTGAAAAAATCATGATTTTTGTTCTTCAGTTTGTCAATGTATCATGAAGATTGATTTGCAAATAGCGAACCATTGCTGCATACCAGGGATAAATCACATTTGCTCTGGGTGGATGATCTTTCTGATGTGTTGTTGTATTCAATTGGTGAGAATTTTGTTGAGGATTTTTGCATCTATGTTCCTCTGAGAAACTGATCTGTAATTCTTTCTCTGTTGCATCTTCAGGTTTAGGATTTAAGGTGATTCTATATTCATAGAATTTGGGAGGATTCTCTCTCTTTTAATTGTTTTGAATAGCTTTAGAAGAATTGGAGTTAGTTCTTCATTAAATGTCTGGTAGAATTCAGCAGTGTCTTGGGATTTTCCTTGTTGAGAGGGTCTTTATTACTGATTCAGTTTCTGTCCTGGTTATACATCTGTTTAGGTTTTCTGTGTCTTCATGGCTCAATTTAGGTAGGTTGTATGTGTCCAGGAATTGACCCATTTGTTCTAGGTTTCCCCATTTGTTGGCATACATCTCTTTGTAGTAATTCTGGATGATTCTTTTTATGTCTGTGGTGTCGTTACATTTCTTTTTTCATCTCTAATTTTATTGATTTAGGTCTTCTGTTTTTGGTTAGTTGGGCCAGTGGTGTGTCAGTTTTGTTTATTTTTTCAAAAAACCAGCTCTTCGTTTTGCTGATCCTTTGTATTTCTTTGGATTCAGTTTTGTTGATTTCTTCCTAGTTTTAATTATTTCTCTTCTATTAGTTTTTGGTTTGGTTTGCTGTTGTTTTTCTAGATCCTTGAGATGCATTGGTAGTTCATTTATTTGGTGCCTTTCCTATTTCTTGATGTAGGTACCATTGCTATAAAATTTCTTCCTTCTGCTTTTGCTGTATCCCATAAATTTTGATTGTAGAATTATCGTCTTCATTTGTTTCTAGAAATTTTTTGATTACTCTTTTGATTTCTTCTATGACCCACTGTTCATTCAGGAGTATGTTGTTTTGCATATGTTCTAGAGAATCCTAAGTTACTGATTTCCAGCTTCATTCCTTTGTGGTCTTAGAAGATGCAAGGTATGATTTCAGTTTTTTTGAATATGCTGAGACTGGCTTTATGGCCTAGCATGTGGTCAATCCTAGAGAGAATTCCATGCACTGATGAGAAGGATATGTTTTCTGCAACTGTAGGATGAAAAGTTGTGTAGATATCTGTTAGGTCCAGTTGCTCTATAGTATCGATTGACTCTGCTGTTTCCTTGCTGATTTTCTGTCTGGTTGATCTGTCCATTGCTGAAACTGGCCTACTGAAGTCCTCCGTTACTATTGTATTGGAGTCTGTATTTCCCTTTAGATATTTTAACATTTCTTTTAAATAGCCAGGTGCCCTGTAATTAGGTGCATATACATTTATAAGTTACTTCTTCCTGTTGAATTGAGCCCTTAATCATTACATAGTCCCTTCTTTGTCTCTTTAACAGTTTTTGTGTTAAAGTCTGTTTTGTCTGATATTAGGATGGCTATACCTTTTATATATATATATATATATATATATATATATATATATATATATGTTTTTTGGTTTGTTAGCATGGAGTATCTTTTTCCATCCTTTTACTTTCAGTCTGCATGCATCTGTATTGACGAGATGTGTTTCTTGTAGGCAGCAAATAGATGGGCTTTCTTTTTGAATCCATTCAGCCAGTCTGTGTCTTTTAACTGGAAAGTTGAGGCAATCTACATTCAAGGTGACTTGATAAGTAATGACTTTGTCCTGCCATTTACCCATACATATTCCTATTTTTTACTTTGGATTTCCTTTGTACTTTTACTGGGAGATTTTCTTTCTTTACCTTATTGAGTAATGATGACCATGTTTCTGTGTGCAGCACATCCTTAAGCATCTTTTGCAAGGCTGGATGGGTGGTGATAAAAAATCTTTCCATTTCTCTTTGTTGTGGAAGGTCTTTATTTCACCTTCATTCATAAATGAGAGCTTTGCAGGGTATAGTATTCTGGACTGACAGTTTTTTTTTCTCCTAAGACTTGGAATATATCCTGCCATTCTCTCCTAGCCTGTAGGGTTTCTGATGAGAAGTCCTCTGTGAGTTTTTTCTTTTTTTATATATTATTTATTTGACAGAGTTATAGACAGAGAGAGACAGAGAAAGGTCTTCCTTCCATTGGTTCACTCCCAAATGGCTGCCATGGCTGGTGCTGCACTGATCCAAAGCCAGGAGCCAGGTGCTTCTTCTTGGTCTCCCATGTGGGTACAGTGGCCCAAGGACTTGGGCCATCCTCCGCTGCACTCAAGGGCCACAGCAGAGAGCTGGACTGGAAGAGGAGCAACCAGGACTAGAACCTGGCGCCCATATGGGATGCCAGCGCTACAGGCAGAGGATTAACCAAGTGAGCCACGGCACTGACCCCCCCCTCTGTGAGTTTAATGGAGATCCTCTGAAAGTAATCTGGTGTTTCTCTCTTGCACATTTTAGGATCTTTTCTTTGTTTTACTGTGGAGAATTTGATTACAGTGTGTCGTGGTGAAGATCTTTGCTGGTCATATCTATTAGGAGTTCTGTGTGCTTCCTGTAGTTGGATGTCTCTTTATTTCTCTTAATCAGGTAAGTTTTCTGTTAGTATTTCACTAAAAAGGCCTTCTGATCCTTTCTCTCTTTCCATGCCTTCAGGAACTCCTAGAACCCGTTTATTTTTTATAGTATCTTGTAGATTTCCAATAGTGTTTTTTAGTTTTCTAATTTCCTCTTCATGTCTTTGGTTTGACTGTTTGATTTCCTGTGCTCTGTCTTTTAAGTTGGTTCTTTATTCTGCTTTATCAATTCTGTTGTTAAGGCTTTCCTTAACAACATTTTTTGTTAGACTAAATTCTATATTTCCAAAAATTCATTTTGCTTTCTCTTTTTTGTTTAAAGATTTATTTATTCATTTGAAAGTCAGAGTTACAGAGAGAGAGAGAGAGAGAGAGAGAGAGAGGGAGGTCTTCCCAGTTGACCGCAACGGCTGGAGCTATGCTGATCCAGAGCTAGGAGCTTCTTCTGGTTCTCCCACGTGGATGCGGGGGCCCAAGGGCTTGGGCCATCTTCTATTGCTTTCCCAGGCCACAGCAGAGAGCTGAATTGGAAGTGGAGCAGTCGGGACGCCAGCACTGCAGGCTGCGGTTTTACCTGCTATGCAACAGCACTGGCCCCATTGCTTTCTCTCTCTCTCTCTCTCTCTTTCTCTTTTTTTTTTTTTTTTTTTTTTTTTTGGACAGGCAGAGTGGACAGTGAGGAGAGAGGCAGAGAGAAAGGTCTTCCTTTTTCTGTTGGTTCACCCCCCCAATGGCCGCTGCTGCTGGCACATTGTGCTGATCCAAAGCCAGGAGCCAGGTGCTTCTCCCGGTCTCTCATGAGGGTGCAGGACCCAAGGACTTGGGCCATCCTCCACTGCCCTCCTGGGCCACAGCAGAGAGCTGGACAGGAAGAAGAGCGACCGGGACAGAATCTGGTGCCCCGACTGGACTAGAACCCAGGGTGCCGGCGCCACAAGCGGAGGATTAGCCTATTGAGCTGCGACGCTGGCCCCAATGCTTTCTCTTTAAGATCTCAGTTTCGTGGGATAAATTTTGTTTCATGTTATGTATGGATTTCAGATTACTTCTCTGTAATCTTATATATTTATGAATTCCATTTCTAGCATTTCTCCTCATCATCTCACAATCTAGTGTTGAATTGATGTGTTCTTTTGGAGGTGTCATGTTGTCTTCCTTATTCTTGTTTCTTGAATTGGTGCATTTGTTATGCTGTGTTTGTTGAGATATCGTTGGTTTCTTCTTTTTTCACTGTGGTGACTTTTATCTTTGTACTATGCCTCTGTAGATAAGTGGAGTGTTGGCTTTCAGTGAATGCCTGGAGGTGTGTGGTGGGTGTGGTCAGGGAACTCTGTTCAGTTCTCTAGGGTGAAGGGCATGTCTAAAGTTACACACCCAGGTTTGGTGTGATAAATCTGTTTTTTCTTTTTCTTTCTTTTTTTTTTTATTCTGCTCAGCTGAGCTCCTCTCCTCAAAGGAGACGAGTGCCTGAGTGCTAGCCCCAGTGGTATATTTGTCCACTCTGCCCCAAGGACCACACAAAAGATCTGTGCAGTCCTCAGTACAACCTCAGATTCCCCAGCTTTCCCTCACCAGGTAACCAGGGAGCCCTTAGCATGTGGAGCTTCGCACAGTGACTGCCCAAAGTCCCAACCACACCATGAGTCCTCCCACATAGCCTAAGTTTTTTTTCACAGTCCCAGCACACAAGCCTCCCACAGTCAAGAGCACCCAGCCCCCTGTTTGTTCTCCCCACCAGAGTCAGGAGTCACCACTCAGCTGATTGCTGGGCGGGGACACAAGCTGGTGCAGCTGTTACTTATTTCCAAAATGGCACGTACTCTGTCAGCTTGTTACAGGATGCTTTTGTAAGGTAAGGTGATTGGGAGAGAGAAATGTCCCCTCTCCCCTGTTTTTTTTTCCCCCCTCTTCCTCTAGTTTGGCAGGTACACTATCCCCCAATGGGTTCCAAGTTGAATTCCTTCTAGCCTCTTCCTGCAGCTTTATCGCCAGTGGCGTGGGCTTCTGAGGTCTGGTCTCCCCTCACTCTCCAAAACTAGTGTGTAGGCTCTTGGCTGCTGCAGTCCTGAGTTGTAGACATTCGTGCCCTCCTTGTAGGTCCACTGTGTCCCTCTAATTTGCATAGAGTTTCCTTTACCATTTTGTCCCTAATTCTCCCCTGAGACTGCACTCTCTCCACTCTTTGAGACTAGACTCTCTCCACTTTTTTAGACTAGAGCCGTAAGCTCCCTTCCTACTCTGCCGTCTTGGAAGCTCTCTCTTTTCCTCTTTGAATTCATTTCAACTACTATTGTCAGATTGATCTTCCTAAAAACACAGTTGTAACCATTTTACTCCCATGTTCCTGAAGCTAATTGTATTTAAAATATAATCTGCTAGTCAGAATTGAAAGCCTTCTTTATTCTTTGGCCTGAAGGTTGCTTATTAGCATTTTCTCTTAACTGCCCTCCACAACTCTGCTTTTCTTAACACTGAAAGTCTTCTCATCTCTCTGTTACTGGAGAAATGGCAGGGTTCTTGTCTTCGCGCAAGAAAGAATTCAGGCGTGAGATGGAGTAGTGGAAACTAAAAAGTAGCAAAGTTTATTAGGGTAGGGACATCCGCAAAAACGGATGGGCACCTCTCCAGACAGGACCTGAGAGAGTGCAGTTGCGGGGGGGGGGGGGGGGGGGCAAGTTACATGGTTGAGTAGAGAGATTACACCTGGCCATACCAGCTGGGTGGCTCAGCAGAGAGTTAGAGGGCTGAGCGCTGAGTCCAGTTTGGGGGTGGGGTGTTAAGGAGATGGGTCTCTGTCTTCACACATTTCCTCCTGAAACAAAGGATTTTATGGCTGTAAATATTAAGAAGCTCCTGAGTTTTCCCTTGGAGGTATGAGACAAGAGGAAGCCTAGCTGGCGCCATCCTGGGTTCAGAGGAAGGGTGAGCAGGACCCCCTAGATTATGGGGATCCGGAGCAGGGTGTTTGAAATGCAGATACTGGGCTGCATCTGGGAGATTGTGGAAGATTTGTCAGGCAGAAGGGGCGGGGGACCTCCACCTGGCAGGTTCAGGTAGAAGGGGGCAGGGCAGGCTGCGAATGCCGGGCTGCCCCTGAAACATCATTGGGATGACTTTGAGATGTAGATGCATATGCTGGATATAGATGTCTTCTCTTTAGGCCTGTCATACACACATAAGCTCATATGTAACTTCCTACCTAACATCTCTATGTCCAAATTACAGTCATCTTTGAAAAGTAGCAAAAGCTACTTCCTTTAGGATACTTTTTCTCTACTGGAAATAATCTCTTCCTTTTTCTGACACTCTTTACCTTTCTTATAGCACTTAGCTTTTTAAACCTTGTGTTATACATTGTTCAATACATGTCTTGTCATGTACAAGAGGTAGGTTTTTTTTTTTTTAAAGGTTTATTTATTATTTGAAAGGCGGAGTTAGAGAGAGAGAGCTCTTCCATTTGCTGATTCACTACCCAGATGGCCGTAAAAGCCAGGTGGAAGCCAAGAACTTCATCTGGGTCTCGCATGTGGGTACAGAGGCCCAAGTACTTGGGTCATCTTCCACTGCTTTCCTGGGCCAGTAGCAGGGAGCTAGATGGGAAGTAGAGCAGCTGGGATTCAAACTGGTGCCCATATGGGATGCCAGCATTGCAGGCATTAGCTTTACCTGCTACGCCACAATGCTCAGCTCCTATACAAGAGAATTAGTTTCATGAATTAGGATTCTGATGTCTAGGGTGGCTTCCAAAAATGAATAAAATTATTAGCTCAAATGTTTTAGCTATCTGTATTGTAAACAGCCAGATAGAGAATGTTTTAGCCTTTGCAGGTCAGCTGCTCAATTTTACCGTCATTATGAAACCATCCATTAGATAATATATAAATGATGAGCATGAGTAATGTGAATAAAATTTTAACAGAAAAAAAATTGAGCTGGATTTGGCCTACACTCTATAACTTGGTAGCTCCTGGTCTATATGTGATAGCATATTTCACAAGTATTAGAAGATTAGTGACTAAAATAATTATATGTTGCATGACAGATTAAACGTGAAACTTTTTTTTTAAGATTTAATTATTTTGAAAGGCAAAGTTATGTACAGGGAGAGAGATACAGAGAAAGATCTTTCATCTACTATTTCACTCCCCAGATGGCTGGGACAGCCAACATTGGGCCAGGTCAAAGTTAAGAGCTTCTTTTGGGTTTTCCCTGTGGGTGTCAGGCCCAGGCACTTGTATCATCTGCTGCTTTTACCAAATCATTAACAGGGAGCTAGATCAGAAGTGGAGCAGCTGGGACATGAACAGGCACACATGTGAGATGCTAACATCACAGGCCGCTGCATTATCTGCTCTGCCATAGCACTGGCCCCATGAAACTTCTTTTTAAGTCTTTATGATAAATGCTTATTCTTTCTGCAGCACCTCATGAGTTTTCCTCTTCATCTTGGCAATTGAAATCTTATTTCTAGACAATAGTGTACATGTGAGATCCAGTTTTGCAACATAATTCATATGCCATGAACAGGTGCGATACATGCATGCAGAAAATTGTTACTTTGGATAGCGTCAAACTCTTTGACCTCTTTAAAAGAAAGTATTAAGTTGAGCTAGATAGCTAAAATTCACAAACTTAGTTTTATATACACGTGTGTGCATATGTGTATAAAATCAGAAGCAATGGTATATTTTCCTTTTATAGGTTAAATATTAATTTTCATAATCTTTAAATGACCAAGAAAAACGCTAAAGCCCCAGCAGAAAAATGGGGGAAGCACATATCATAGACAAATGCAGCAGAAGTTTTATCTCAGTATGAGAGTAAAAATTTCAACCAAAGCCACACTAAAAACATGGCTAAGTGAAGTGGGTGCCATAGGTATACTCAACTGTTACATTCTTCTTGAGATACATAGAGTTGTTGCAGATGAGTCTAAGGGAAGAAAGACAAAGCATTTCAGATTGTTAATAGTAGTTGTCTTTGTGTGATAGACTGTGATTATTTTGTGTTTTTGATACTTTTCTGTATTTTTCAAACTATTTTTAAGAAAAACAGCTGAATCTGGGTGAGAACAGTGAACTTCTTGGCAATTTAACTTGTTCTTTTCCCTTCATCCCCTCTTGAGTGCATAGAGAGATGAGTAACAAGCCAAGTCACAATCATGGGAAAAGCCAGCTATCTGGCAGCCGCTGGAGGGGGCAGGATGGGGTTCAAGCTCCTTTAGAACCCCTTTCCAGGTTGTCTTGTAAGCCTCTTTAGTACATTTTGTATACTTCAATGTGAGAGTGGTTTTAAAGTCTGTTACTCTTAAAGACCAGAATCCTTATTTGTAACCTATAAGGTCATACTTTGTTTGCTTTTTTTTTTCTGGGCCTGTTCACTATCTTTAAAATTGCCTTGGATCATCTAAGTGAATTTTAGTGTCACCTTCAGTTTCATTTAAAAAAAAAAGTGGAAATTTTTATTTGAATTGCTCTGGAATTATTAAGTTAGGGGAGAGTTGATGTTTTGAGAATATCTTAGACTTTCCTTTTTTTTAAATTTATTTATTTGAAAGGCAGAGTTACAGAGGTAGAGAAGGAGGGGGAGACAGAGAGAGGTTATCCATATGCTGGTTCACTCCCCAAATGGCTGCAACAGCTAGACTGGCTGATCTGAACCAGGAGCTTCTTCTGGGTCTCCCACATGGGTGCAGGAGCCCAAGCACTTGAGCCATCCTCTGCTGCCTTCCCAGGCACATTAGCAGGGAGCTCAATCAGAAGTGGGGCAGATAGGACTAGAACCTGCACCCATATGGGATGCTGGCACTGCATACTGGGGCTTTAACCCACTGTGCCACAGCACTGGCCTCTAAACTTTGCATTTATAAAGATGGCCTATTCTGATTTTTTAAAAATCCTTTAGTACAATTTTACTATTTCTTTCATCAAGGTCACACACATCTTTTTTTTGTTATTTCTAGGTCCCTTATAGCTCTTGTTACTGTTATATTCTGATTTGTTTTTACAAAATATGAATGCTTCTCTTTGTTGTTGATAATTCTAGCACACATATAGTTCTAATAATTTGCCTGCTTTTTGGGGGGAGAGATTTCTTATATAAATATATGGCTTACAAATAAGGATTTTGTCTCTTCAACTCTTTTACCACATATCTCATATTGCTTTCTCTGTGCTTCTCTGTGTGTGTGTATAATTACATTATCTGGTAATTGCAGTAAAAAGATAAGTAAAAAACAATGATAGAAACATTCTGGTCGTGTTCCTACTTTAATGGGAATTGCTTATAAAGTTTTACTACTAAGTGTTATATCTGCCCCAAGTTTTTTTTTTTTTATTATAAATAAGTATTTTGGTAGTTTTTGGACATCTGTTAGTAGGATACATTTACATTAATTTTTTTTGTTCGACAGAGTTAGACAGTGACATTAATTTTCTAAAATTAAACCCTGCTTGCCTTCCTGTGGTTTTTTGTTTGTTTGTTTGTTTTAATTTTCATGAAGTCTAATTCGGTGCACTCCACTAGTCCTTTTTCCATTGCTTTCCAGTTCTTAGGTTTTGGCTTAATTTCATAGTTTTTCTTTTTCTTTTTTTTTTTTTTTTTTTGACAGGCAGAGTGGACAGTGAGAGAGAGAGATACAGAGAGAAAGGTCTTCCGTTGCCGTTGGTTCACCCTCCACGCCGCTGACGGCGCGCTGCGGCCGGCGCACCGCGCTCCTCCGATGGCAGGAGCCAGGTGCTTTTCCTGGTCTCCCCATGGGGTGCAGGGCCCAAGCACCTGGGCCATCCTCCACTGCACTCCCGGGCCACAGCAGAGGGCTGGCCTGGAAGAGGGGCAACCTGGACAGAATCCGGCGCCCCGACCGGGACTAGAACCCGGTGTGCCGGCGCCGCAAGGCGGAGGATTAGCCTGTTGAGCCACGGCGCCGGCCAATTTCGTAGTTTTTCAACACATGCTCCCATTTCCTAAGTTCTTGATTTAGTTAAAATAATACTTACATGGTTTTTTTTTTTTTTTTTTTGGATTTATTTATTCATTTGAAAGTGTTACACAGAAAGAGAAGGAGAGGCAGAGAGAAATAAAAATCTTCTGTCCACTGGTTCACTCCCCAATTGGCCGCAGGGACCCAAGGACTTTTATCTTTTACTGCTTTCCAAGGCCATAAGCAGAGAGCTGGATTGGTCTCAAACCAGTACCCATATGGTACTGCAGACAGTGGCTTAACCTGCTATGCCACAGTGCCGGCCCCGACATGTTGTTTTTATCACTTAAGTGTCTACTTGAATAGTATATTTCCAGAGTAAAAATTTATTTCAAAACCTATAAGCATAAGTAATTTTCTGTGGTACTGAATATTCTTTCTTTTTTTTTTTTTTAAGATTTAATTTATTTGAAAGTCAGAGTTATACAGAGAGGGAGAGAGGTCTTGCATCCACTGGTTCACTTTCCCAAATGGCCACAATGTAATGGCTGGAGCTGGGCTGATCAGAAGCCTGGAGCCAGGAGCTTGTTCTGGTCTCCCGTTGTTGGTGCAGGGGCCCAAGCACTTGGACCGTCTTCCACTGCTTTCCCAGGTTATTAGCAGGGAGCTGGATTGGAAGAGGAGCAGCCTGGGCTTGAACTAACACCCATGTAGGGATGCCAGCACTGCAGGCAGAGGCTTAACCTACTACACTACAATACTGGCCCCTTTCAGGGTTTTTTGATTTGCTTTTTTGTTGTTGAGTTGTAGGAGTTCATTATATATTCCAGATATCTGTCTCTTATGTATATGACTTACAGTTATTTTCTCCTGTGGGTTGCCTTTTCACTTTGTTGATAGTGTCCTTTAATGCACAAAAATTTAGATGAAGTACATTTTATCTACTTTTCCTTTTGTTGCCTGTGCTGTTGGTGTCATTTACAAGAGATCATTTCCAAATCAAGTGTCATGATACTTTCCCAGTGTTTTCTTCCATAAGTTTTACAGCTGTAGTGCTTGCATTTAAGTCTGTAGTATATTTTGAAGTAATTTTTATACATACATGGCTTAAATATTTGCTGTCAGGTCACGTTGGCCTCTAGTTTTCTTGTGTTCTTCTTTGGTGTTGATTTAGTTTTCCCTCTTTTTTTTCCCTTCTCTTAGAACAGTGTTTCTCCAGGTGTGTTATTGTGGCCCTTGGGGATTACTAGGGTCCTTTTGTGAGGTCTGGAAAATCAAAACTATTTCATATTAATACTAAGACGTTATTTGTCTTTTTTACTCTCATTCTCTCAAGTATACAGTGGAATTTATAGGGACAGCATTACGTGTAGTATTGCAACAGACTGAACATGGGCCTTATAGAAGAAAACACTGGGAAAGTATTTTGACACTTGATTTGAACAAATTGTTTAATTTTTTTTTTAATTTTTTTTTTTTTTTTTTTTTTTTGTGACAGGCAGAGTGGACAGTGAGAGAGAGAGAGAGAGAAAGGTCTTCCTTTGCCGTTGGTTCACCCTCCAATGGCTGCCGCGGATGGCGCACTGCGGCCGGCGCACCACGCTGATCCAATGGCAGGAGCCAGGTGCTAGGTGCTTTTCCCTGGTCTCCCATGGGGTGCAGGGCCCAAGCACTTGGGCCATCCTCCACTGCACTCCCGGGCCACAGCAGAGGGCTGGCCTGGAAGAGGGGCAACCAGGACAGAATCCGGCACCCCGACCAGGACTAGAACCCGGTGTGCCGGCGCCGCAAGGCGGAGGATTAGCCTGTTGAGCCACGGCGCCGGCCTGTTTGATTTTTCTTAATCTCATATCCTACATTAAAATTTCTGAATATTATCAACTTTAAATGTTTATTTTAATGATTAAAAATAGTATGTTTTAAGTGTCTAGTACAGTGCATGACACATATTAGAAGTATAATAAATGGTGGTTTTGTTGCTACAGTAGTAATGTCTTTTGTATGTGCAACAATTATCATCATTAATCACTACTGCCTGAAAGTTTCCTGTGCTATCTCCATCCAGTTTTGTGTTTGACAGTCCTATTTGGTAGCCTGGCTTTTTTTTGTGATCTTTTAATAGACTCTCCACTTTGGGTTGTAGCCATTAGCTAAGAACTGTTACATAACACAAATTCCATGAATAAAGCAGTAATATCTATACTGTTTTAAATGTGTTATCATTGATTTTGGTTTGCATCATCTTAGTGTTCTGTTTTTACTCATCCTGTTTGACTGTGTCTAATTAGACGATAGCAAAAGTTGTACTTCTAAATTTGATAAATAACATATTGTCTTTCTGTATTTTCAGAACCTTACACATCTTCATATACTGACAGGCTCTGATACTGCCTGTTCTAGCTTTACCATAAAAACCATTTTTAAAAGTATTCCCTTTCTTTCCATGTTGTGTTTCAGTGTGTGTAGTCAGACAAAAAGCAATAATCCTCCATCTCTCAGATTTATCAAAAGCTGAAAATAAAATAGATCAGATCATTTTCTGAAACAAAATTACTTTATTAGTTTAGTAATAATTTGAGGTTACTTTAAAGATAAGAGGCAGCATTTGGGAGAAGATTCATTTCCTGCCTTTGGGCTTTATCTGCAAGAACTACATCTTCAGTGTCAAGAGATTGTGTATTTATAACTGAACTCTAATAAAGTCTGTACTGGGGATGCTGCCTACCTGACTTGGTCACTGTGATTATATATTAGGTGCCAAACTATTGCTTGTTTTTTGAAAAAATTATCAAGTGTATTTCATTAAAATTTGCCCTATGTATAAAGGACTATAGGAATTTTGACTGTTATAAATGTACTAGGCATTACCTACATAGTTAATGATATTTCTTTTGAAAATAAATTTGTGTTTCTAACTAGAAAAGACTTGCATTTTTCTTTTATTGATAATTAAGCAATAATTGAAAGGCATATCATTAACTAGCTCATATGTTTTCTCTGAACTTACAAATGTTCTTCTACCGTTTTTGGCTGATGTAACACAGAATATTGAGAACAGGATCTGTTTTTTTCCCCTTTAGTTAGTCTCTTACACTATATGTGAGTGATAGAAAACTGTATTCTTTTCCTTATGAGCAGTCTAAAATTATGCTCTTCTGTATGTCTTCTTTATGCTTCTCCTCCTTTTTGCTATGTCTGTTTATCTCAGAAATTGCCACACAAAACAGATGCGATTATTTCAGAATTGCAGCTGTATATGTATGTATACATATACATATCTGTATTTACAAACATTTACCTATATGTCTATGCAGATATATCTGTCTTTCATGAACTGTCATCTTTTTAACAAAGGAAAGAACCATTACGTGTACAAAAAATTTCTTTTTTGAAAACCTGTGAAAAGAATGTTTAGTCATGTTCTTCATTTGAAGGCACACTCAAGTCCTCATAGTTCTTTTTGAAAAAAATATTTATTAGATTGAAAGGCAGAGCTAGAGGCAGAGAGAGAGGGAGAGGGAGAGAAAGAGATAGAGGTCTTCTATCTGCTAGTTCACTCTCCAAATGGCTGCATCACCTGGAGCTGGGCTAATCCAAAGCCAGGAGCCAGGAGCTTCTTCCGGGTCTCCCATGCGGATGCAGAGGCTCAAGCACTTGGGCCATCTTCTACTGCTTTCCTAAGCCATAGCAGAGGGCTGGATTGGAAGTGGAGCAGCTGGGACTCAAACTGGCATCCATTTAGGATGCCAGAACTGCAGGTGGCAGCTTTTTCCAGTGCTGGCCCCATCTTTTTTCGTTTCATTTTCCTCTTCATCCTTGATTCCCTCTCTTATTTCTCTTTAAAGGTACTCTGATGTATGTGCTTGATGTGTTTACATCCTTTTAAATTATATTGCATTGTTTTTAGTGTGTATGTTTTTATATACATAAGTATTGTAGCTCTTATTGTTATCTTAATGGTCTAGACTATTAGGATATATTTACTTAGCTGTTTCTTTAGACCTACAGCGTATGGGCCCACTGTACTGGGTTTTTTTTTTTTTTTTTTTCAAGATTGATTTATTTGTTTGAAAGGCACAGTGACAGAGACAACATCTGCCAGCTCACTCCCCAAATTGTTTCAAGGGCCTGACAGAAACCATGTCTTCCAAGTGGGTAGCAGGTTCTCAGCTACTTGAGCCGTTACCTGCTGCCTTCAAGGATGTGCATTAGCAGAAAACTGGAATTAGAGTAGAGCCAAGACTTGATTTCCAGCACTCTGATGTGGGATATGACATTCCTACTGCTGACTTAACTGCTAGGCCAAAAGCCTGTCCCAGTTCAACTGTTTTTCTTTTTTCTTTTTTTTTTAAGAGAGATTTACTTATTTATTTGAGAGGCAGAGATACAGATAGAGCAAGACAGAGAGAGAGGGGTCTTCCATCGGCTGGTTCACTCCCCAAATGGCCGCAATGGCCAGAGCTGAGCTGATCTGAAGCCAGGAACCAGGAGCTTCTTACAGGTCTCCCATGTTGGTGCTGGGACCCAAGCACTTAAGCCATCTTCCACTGCTTTCTGAGGCTACTAGCAGAGAGCTGGATCTGAAGAGGAGCAGTGGGAACACAACTGGCGCTTGTATGGGATGCCAAAACCGCAGGCAGAGGCTTAACCTACTACACCATAGTGTTGGCCCCAGTCCTTCTGAGACAAAATACTTAAGTTACCTTCAGTTTCTTGCTTTTAAAGTGATCTATTTTAAAAATTATTATATGTGTCCCAGTATGAACCTGTGCAAGAGTTTCTTTGAGGATATATATCCAGGATTTCTAGATCATGGAGTATTTGTGTGCTTATTTCACTAGGGCTTTAATCCATGTGGGTTTGTGTAGGTTGTGAGGGATCTAACATTTTTCTTATAATAGGCCATTTTTCCCAGCATCATCTCCAAATAATGCATTTTTTTCCTTACTGATTTGTGAGTAAATATATCCATGAACCTGCTGCTGTGCTCTCATTTCATTTTATTGTTATATCCTAGTATATTAGTATTCTAGCTTTTTTAAAATTACCACTTAATAGTAGATCTTATCTAACACAGTGAGTCCCCTAATCCATACTACTTTTTCAAACTTGATTGAGCTGATTGTGGACCTATAAAAGAAAGGGTCTTCTTACATAGCAGGGAGCTGGATTGGAAGTAAAGCAGCCAGGACTCTAACCAGTGCACATATGGAATGCCAGCATTTCAGGCAGTGATTTTTACCCACAACGCCACACTGCTGGCCCCTCGTTAACTCTTCTTATATAGAGGAATGGTATTGATTTTTTAAGTTGATTCTATATCTGTCAGTCTTTCTAATCTCATTTACTGTAATAGTTTGTCTCACCATCTATTTCATCTCTGCTGATGCTTCATCCTCATTTCTTTTTCCTATTATATTAACCAAGTATTCCAATAGCATGTTGAACAAAGCCTCAGTGGGCATCCTGTCTTGTCTCTTTATTAAATAGAATGCTTCCGAAGTTTTTATATAAAGTTTGATATTTGTTATTGGCTTTTGATATATAAGCTTTATCGAGTTAAAGAAATTTTCTTCTTTTCATAGTTTACTAACAATTTTTTATTAGTCATAATGCCTTTACTGAATCTATTGAGACAGTCAAGTCATTTTTCTCCTGTAGTCCATTAATGTGATTTATTACACTGGTATATTTTGAAAAGTCACACCATTGGTGAATTTCTGATTTAAATCCTTTTTGAACAGGATATATTAGTTTTAATAATGTACTCAATTGACTAATACTTCATTTAAAATTTTCAATCAATCTATGTTCGTAAGTGAAATGGGCTTTATTTATTGTCTCAAAATGGACCTGTAGAGGGGCCAGCATTGTGGCATAGCAGTAAAGCTGCCGCCATATGGGCACCAATTCGAGTCTCAGCTGCTGTACTTCCAATCTAGCTCTCTGCTATGGCCTGAGAAAGCAGTAGAAGATGGCCCAACTCCTTGGGCCCCTGCACCCACGTGGGAGACCTGGAAGAAGCTCCTGGCTCCTGGCTTCAGATTGGTGTACCTCCAGCCAATTGGGGAGTGAACCAATGGAAGGAAGACCTCCCCCCCTCCCCTCTATCTCTATTTCTCTATCCCTTCCCTCTCCCTCTCCCCCTCTGCCTCTGTAACTCTGCCTTTCAAATAAATAAAATAAATATTTTTTTTTAAAAAATGGACCTGTAGGATTTTCATTTATGGAATTGACATGATGACTTGAAAGAAATTTATTATTACTTTAATTTTCCTGCAGGGCATACCACTCCATGGAGGGCTGAGTGGGTGAAACACCAGTTTTGATCAGGAGACCGAAGGAAGCCAGTCTTTGTTTTCCATGGAAAAGGCATGGCAGGACATGGGAAATGGTTTACCACTGGTTAGTTTGAGTATGGTTAGGTTTGGTCCCTGGCCCTGAATGATTAGGGTAGAGCAGTATTGCTTTCTGGAGCTCAGAATTGCCTCGTTACTTTTTTTTGTTTGTTTTAATATTTATTGATTTATTTGAAAGGCAGAGTTTCAGAGAGGCAGAAGCAGAGAGAGATCTTCCATCCATTGGTTCACTCCCCAGATAGCTGCAACGGTCAGAGCTGCACCAATCTGAAGCCAGGAGCTTCTTCTGAGTCTCCCATGTGGATTTAGGGGTCCAAAGACTTGGGCCTTCTTCCACGGCTTTCCCAGGCCATAGCAGAGAGTTGAGTCAAAAGTGGAGCAGCCAGGACTTACATCCCTTAAAGGATGCAGGCACTGCAGGCAATGGCTGTTCTTGCTATGTGACAGTTTCAGGCCCTCATTTACTTATGAAAGCTCTGCTCCTGGGTAAGCCCTTTACTTCCTCTGAGAATTTACTGTTCCTTAGAGGAGGGAATAGATGCCAAATTGACAAATAGAGAATTTAAGAAAATATAGCTAGCCTTGTGTCACAGTGGCTTAAGCTGCTTTTTGGGATACCCACAACCCCTGTCAGAGTGCCAGCTTCCTGCTGAGCACCTGGGAAGGCAGGAGATTATGGCCTAAGTACTTGGGCTCTTCCCACCCACTTAGGAGACCCAAATAGAGTTCCTGGCTCCTGACTGCTTACAGGCATTTGGGAAGTGAACTAGCAGATGGAACATCCATGTCTCTGTCTCTTAATCTCTCTCACACACACAGATTAATAAATTAAAAAAAATAGCTGCTGTTCTTTTCTTACTCCTCTCTAGTTTGAAATCAAAATTTACCTTGCAAGACAGATAGATGTTGTCTGTTTTCTACTCCCTGTAACAATTTGTAGAAAATTGAGGGCTGGCGCCGTGGCTCAGTTTAATCCTCTGCCTGCGGTGCCGGCATCCCATATGGGTGCTGGTTCTAGTCCCGGTTGCTCCTCTTCCAGTCCAGCTCTTTGCTGTGGCCCGGGAGGGCTGTGGAGGATGGCCCAAGTGCTTGGGCCCCTGCACCCGCATGGGAGACCAGGAGGAAGCACGTGACTCCTGGCTTTGGATCAGTGCAGCGCTGGCCATGGTGGCCATTTGGGGAGTGAACCAATGGAAGGAAGACTCTCTCTCTCTCTCTCTCTCTAACTACCTGTCAAATATATAAAAAAATTAAAAATAAAATTTGTAGAAAATTGGAATTATTTGCTCTTTGCACTTTTAGTAGAATTCAGCTTGCAGAACTTTCAGAGTTTAGAGCTGTTTGAGAAAGAACCTCTGTGGTTATTACTCTGTGCAAATTTTTAACCTGTTTTAGGAAAATATATTCATTGTGATTAGGTTTCCAGATTATTAAAATTGTTCATAAACAATAATCTTTCATTTATTATTTGCATCTCATCTTTCTTGATTAATTCTTGCTAGAAGCTTGTCTGACTTACCAATCTTCTAAAATAAAACAGCTTTTTTTTTTTTTTTTGAAGATTTATTTATTTGTTTGAAAGTCAAAGTTGCAGAAAGAGAGAGGTCTTCCATCCGATGGTTCACTCTGCAATTGGCTGCAACTGCCGGAACTGTGCCGATCTGGAGCCAGGAGCCAGGAGCTTCTTCCAGGTCTCCTATGCGGGTTCAGGGGCCCAAAGACTTGGGCCATCTTCTACTGCATTCTCAGGCCATAGCAGAGGGCTGGATGGGAAGTGGAGCAGCCAGGTCTCGAACTGTCGCCCATATGGGATGCCAGCGCTTCAGGCCGGGGTGTTAACCCGCTGAGCCACAGTGCCCACCCTGAAAGAATCAGCTTTTGATTTTGTTCTTTTGTATTCTATTGATTTAGCTTCCATTTGATAGATTTCTCCCAATATTTTTGTTTTTTCTTCTTTGTGTGAGTTGTTCTGTAGATCTGTATCTATCTATTTGAGTTGGATTTTTTTTTTTTTTTTCATTTTAAAAAAGGTTCATTTATTTAAAAGATTGAGAGAGAGAGATCATCTGTCTGCTGTTTTACTTCCCATATGGCCACAATGGCTAGGGTCCAGGCTGAAGTCGGGGACCACAAATTCCATCCAAGCCTCCCACACAAGTGGCAGGGACCAAGTACTTGGGGATTTTCTGCTGCTCTTCCAGACACATTAGTAGGGAGCTGTATTAGAAGTGGAGGAGCTGGGACAGCGCCATGGCTCACTTGGCTAATCCTCTGCGGTGCTGGCACCCCGGGTTCTAGTCCCGGTTGGGGCGTCGGATTCTGTCCCGGTTGCCCCTCTTCCAGTCCTCCTCTCTGCTGTGGCCTGGGAAGGCAGTGGAGGATGGCCCAAGTGCTTGGGCCCTGCACCCGCATGGCAGACCAGGAGGAAGCACCTGGCTCCTGGTTTTGGATCAGTGCAGCGCGCTGACCGTAGCGGCCATTTGGGGGGTGTGAATCAACAGAAAAGGAAGACCTTTCTCTCTGTCTCTCTCACTAACTCTGCCTGTCCAAAAAAAAAAAAAGTGGAGGAGCTAAGACTTGAACCAACACTCCAGTATGTGATATGCTGGCGGCAGCTTAACTCACTGTACCACAATGCTGTCCCACTTTTCATTTTATTTGAAGGGCAGAAAAAGATCTTCTACCTATTTGTTCACTCCTCAAGTTGTATACAACAGGCAGAGCTGAGTCAGGCAACACTATGAACTCGGAACTCCATCCAGGTCTCCCATGTTGGTGGCAGGGACCCAGGCACTTGCGCTGTCATCTGCTGCTTCCCAAGATGCACATTAGCAGGAAGCTAGATCGTAAGAGGAGTACCTGGGACTGGAGCCAGGCACTTGGCTGTGGTATGCCTGTATTCCAGGTGGAAACTTGGCCTCTTGAGCTTTAATCCTACATTCCTCTGAACATGTAGAAATCCATAAATTTCTTTTTGAGTACTATTTGAACTGTCTCACAAATTTTCTAGTGTAGTGTTTTTTTGGTTTTTGGTTTTTGTTTTTTTTTTTTTTTAAGATTTATTTATTTGAAAGGCAGAGTTACAGAAAGAGGAGAAACAGGTCTTCCGTTTGCTGATTCACCCTGGAGCTGGGCTGATCTGAAGCCAGCAACTCCATCCAGGTCTCTCAGATGGGCGCAGGGGCCCAAATGCTTGGGCATCTTCTGCCTTTCCAGGCTAAAGAGAGCTGGATCAGAAGTGGAGCTGCCAGGACACAAACTGGTGCCCATATGGGATGCTGGTGCCACAGGCAGAGGCTTAGCCTACTATGCCACAGCACTAGCTCCTCTAGTTTAGTGTTTTTACATTTTTTAAATAAATATTTAATAATTTCCTTTATGATTTCTTCTTTATCCTGAGAATTTAGAGGTATGGCTTAGTTTTCAAACATATGGGTTTGGGTTTTTTGGTAGATGCATTTGTTGTTCCAGTTTCCTACTTTTATTGTATTATAATCAAATAACATAAGATTGATGTTTATTCCGTTTTCAAAATTTTTATAATTTTCATTTTATTGAAAGGCAGACAGGCAGATCTTCACTGCTGGTTCACTCTTCAAATACCTTTAGCAACCTGAGCTGGGCTAGGCTAAAGTTGGGAGCTTGGAACTCAATCTAGGTCTCCCATGTAGGTTACAAAGACCCAACCACTTGAGCCATCACCACTGCAGGAAGCTAGAATCAGGAATGGAGCTGGGATTTTGAACACAGGCACTTCATTGTGAAGTGCAGATGTCTTAACTGGCATCTTATCTGCTAGGCCAAATGTTTGGCCCTATTTTTATTGTTGATGTTAGTTTCAGAGAGAAATAAGGTAAATTTGCCATCTGAAGTTATTGATGTCCCTATTCTTCTAACAGTTTTATATACATATATATTTATAACAGTCGTGTTGAGACCAGATTCTCATACCATAAAATCCATTGGTTGTTAGTATATCACAGAGTTGTGTTGCCATCATCAGTCTAATTTTTAGGACATTTTTGTCATCCCAAAAGGAAACCTAACCGTTCAGCTGTCATTCCTATTTTCCCTTCTCCCTACCCTCTTGGCAAGTAATTGATTTTCTGACCTTATAGATTTGTCTGTACCTGACATTCAAATAAGAGGAATCATGTAATATGTGATTTTTTAGATTTCTTCCACATAGCAAATTTTTTTTTAGAGTTCATCCGTATTGTAGCTTACCAGTGCTTCTTTCCTTTTGTGGCTGAATAATACTATGCTGTAGTGGGTATACATACCATAATTTGTTTATTTTTTCATCAACAGGGGACATGTGGGTTGTTTCTACTACTTGGCTATCATGAATCATGCTGTTACAAACATTTGTATACAAGCTTTTGTGTGGGTATATATTTTCACTTCTGTTAAGTATATACTTAAGAATGGAGTAGTTAGTTTACATGGTAACTCTACATTTAACCTTTGAGGAACTGCCAGGATGTTTTGCAAAGTGGCTGCACCATTTTAAAGTTCCACCAACGATGTATGAGGGCTGTAATTCCTCCACATTCTCAGGAACATTTATTACTTTTTTATTTTGGCCATCCTGTTGGGTGTGAATTGCCATCTCATTGTGGTTTCATTTCATGTTTCCCTGATAGCTAATCATGTTGAGCTTTTCACATGCTTGTTGGCTATTCCTGTATCTCCTTTGAAGAAACATGATTGTTCACTTCCTTTGTCCATTTAAAAATTTTTTTATTGTTAAATTGTATGAATTCTTTGAGATGTAAGTCTAAAAACATAAATGATTACAAATATTTTCTCTGTTCTTGGGTTTTACTTTCTTGATGATGTACTTTGGAAAGTAACAGTTGTTAATTCTGATGAATATGATTTGTCTATTGTTTTCTGTTACCATTTGTGTTTTTGGTTTTAGCTGCACAAATTTTCTTGTGTCTAATTCAGGGTGAAAAAGTTGTATTTTTTTAATCCAAGCTTGATAGTTTTAGTTCTCTATTTTGTTTATGGATCCCTAGTTACACCAGCACGATTTGTTAGAGATTTTTCTTTTCCCATTGAATTGTCTTGGCATTATTTTATTTATTTGAAAGTTATATTTCTAGAAGCATAGATGTTTGTGATAGCCTGATTTACATATTCTTCCTTCAATATAGCACCCTCCTTTGCCCTTTATATTTGTTTCAAGCTTTTGGTTTACATTTGCCCTTCATATTTTCTCCACCTACTTATTTGCAGCATTTCTGTATCCTTTTGTATTTAGACTTTCTCCTGATTTCTGGATCTTTTTACAACCTAATATCAAAGTCTGTCTTTTTTTTAATTTTCTTTTTTTAATTTTCCACGTTTGAAATTAGCACATTTTGGGGTGGCATTTAGCCTAGTGGTTAAGGTACTGGTTAAGATACTTGGCTCCACAACTGAGTGCCTCGGTTTGACTTTTTAAAAAAATTTATTTATTTATTTGAAAATGAGAGTTACACAGAGAGAAGAGAGGCAGAGAGAGAGAGGGGTCCTCCATCTACTGGTTCACTCCCCAGTTTGCCGCAGTGGCCAGAGCTAAACCGATCTGAAGCCAGGAGCTAGGGAGCTTCTTCCGGGTCTCCCACAGGGGTGCAGGGGCCCAAGCAGTTGGGCCATCCTCTACTGCTTTCCCAGGCCATAGCAGAGAGCTGGATCAGATGTGGTGCAGCTGGGTCTCGAACCGGTGCTCATATGGGATGCCAGGGCGTTAACCTCCTGCGCCACAGTGCCGGCCCCTTTGGTTTGACTCTTTGCTCTAGCTCCTGATTCCAGTTTCTTGCTAATGTGGACACTGGGAGGCAGTGCAGGATGAGTAGGAGAAGAGAAGAAAACCAGAAGACTGTCAGAGTGTGCCATGGTTCTTATGTTGAAGGCAGGGGTGATACAGTGATGCTTGTGACAACAAAAGACACTGAGCACCTAGATATAAATCTGGACTTGTTTGGGGCGGTGACTCCAATGAAGACTTAAACTAAAATACAGTGAAAATACAGTTATTTTCTCAATAACATAACTTTTTAAAGACCCAGATTTGTACTGTTAAATGACCATCCTCCATATCTCTGTACCTTGTTTAAAAAAAAACAAGAATTACCAAGAATTGGGTACAACATTGAGGCACAGGAAATTAAGCCACTGTTTACAACACCAGTGTCCCATTTCAGAGTGTTAAGTTTAAGTCCTGGCTCCTCTGTATAGGATTCAACTTCCTGATAATGTACCTGGGAAAGCACCTGCCAAACACATAGGGGACCCAAATGGAATTCCAGGCTCTGAGCCTTAGCCTAGCCCAGCCCTGGCTGTTGCGACTGTTTGGGAGTGAACCAGTGGATGGAAGATTGATTGATCCGTCCCTCTCTCTCCCTCTCCCCACCACTCCCTTTCTCTTACTCTGCCTTTCAAATAAATAAATAAATTTTAAAGTCTTTTTATTTCTTCCTCATATGTTCAGGAGAGCTTCTTAGTCTAATAGTCCACCTCACTTAGTTTTTATCTATATCTATTCACACATTTACCCATATCTTAATATTTTTGTTTTAATTGTATTTTCCAGTAACATTATTTAGAATTGCTTCTTTTTAAAAACTGCCCATTTGTTCATGTTACCAATATCCCTTCTTGTCCTTAAGAATATATATTACGATCATTTAAAATGTATGTTGTTGGGTTCATTCTGTTTAATTTGATATATGTTCACTTTTTGTCCCTTTAGCCTTCAAAAAATTATAATAGTTCTTCAACTTTTTCATTGCTTATTTTCCTAATGAGCTAGCTCATTTTCCATTGGGTTATCAGCCACTTCAGTTTTTCTAGTAATGTGGTTGGGAGTTGCTTCTTTCTCTTTCTCTTTCTTTTTATCTTCCTCTTTCTCTCTCTGCTTTTCAAATAAAGTGAATAAATGAGAATTATTATTTTCTTGCTAAACAATTTATAATCATGCTTTGAGCATTTGATATGTAGAAGATGGATAATATTGATAGTGAATAGGAAGCTGAGTGAGGAGATTTTCAGTTCTCAAGGATGTTTTTGTTACATATTTTGAAAATAAATTTATAGATGAGTTAAAGCTAAAATATCTTCACGTCAAGGTTTCAGAAGCTACAGAAGGATGCTTTGTTAGGATTCGGGCCATTTCTCATTGAGCAACCATGAATACAGACAGATGGATCAGCCGGTCTTAACTCAGAAAAAAACTGTATGGCTTTCTATTCTTGTGCAGCTTTTTGCTTTTGTTCGTTCTGTAGTCTACTTGTCTTTGACCTGCTTTTGGCTACTTACTCTAACTTCACCTAATTTTGGATGCCTGCTTTCTGTTCCTATGTGTATTTATCAAAGACATTGTTGACTTATAGTATTTGAGCCTTCCTCTTTGGCCCGGCTCTCTCAGTCTGAACATCTGTTATGCCGTAGTTTGTCTTTCCTACATAATTCCTGCTTCTGAATTTGCTGTGCACTTGTGCTGCTGTTTCTGAACATGTCCTTATTTCTGTTCTTCCTGAGCTAATTCACTGAGGCTTCCTTGAGACTGATTTTTCAGACCACTGGTCAGCCCTGCCTACGCTCATATTATATCTCTCTACCCCTTCCAACTGTATGAATTGTAATAACCACAGCAAATTTTAAAGTTACTATTATTAATTTTTATCTATTTAAAGTTATTCACCAGAGGTAAATAGTTTAGTACATTTTCCTCCACAGTTTTTAGTCTGTGGCTTGACATAGTACTATTTTACTCTTTTTTTTTTTTTTTTTTTGGAGCAGCAGAGTTATAGACAAAGGGAGGGAGAGGCAAAAAGAGAGGTCTTGCATCCGCTGGTTCACTACCCCAAATGGCTGCAGTGGCCAGAGCTGTGCCAATTCGAAGCCAGGAGCCAGGAGCTTCTCTTGGGTCTCCCACACAGGTACAAGGGCCCAAGGACCTGGGCCATCTTCCACTGCTTTCCAAGGCCATAGCAGAGAGCTGAATCGGAAGTGGAGCAGCCGAGTCTCGAACCGTTGCCTATATTGGATGCTGGCATTGCATCCAATGCCGGCACAGTGCCGGCCCCAATCAAATATTTAAGAAACAGAGACTGGAGAGTGTGCGTACTTCTTCTGCTGGTTCCATTCTCAAATGTCTGCAGCTATCAAGGCCGTGCCAGGATGGAGCCAGGAACTCAATCCAGATATCCCATGTGAGTGTCAGGAAGCCAGTTACTTGAGTCATTACTGCTGCGTCCCAGGGTTCACATTAGCAGGAAGCTAGAGTCAAGAGCCACAACTGCGAATAGAACCCAGGTACTTTGTTGTAGGATGCTGGTGTCCTTTTTTTTTTTTTTTTTTTTTAATTTTATTTATTTGAGAGGCAGAGTTACAGAGAGAAGCAGGGACAGACAGAAAGGTCTTCCATCCACTGGTTCACTCCCCAAATGGCTGCAGTGGCCAGAGCTGACTGATTCAAAGGCAGGAGCCAGGAGCATCTTCCAGGTCTCCTATGTGGGTGCAGGGAACCAAGCACTTGGGCCATCTTCCACTGCTTTCCCAGGCCATAGCAGAGAGCTGCATTGAAAGTGGAACAGCCAGGACATGAACTGGTACCCATGTGGTATGCTGATTCTGCAGGTGGAGGCTTAGTCTACTATACTACTGCACCAGCCCCCCAGCAGGGGTCTTAACCACTAGGCTAAATGCCTGCTCCCCCAGCATCCCATACGGGCACCGGTTTGAATCCCAGCTGCTCTGCTTCCAATCCAGCTCCCTGCTAATGTGCCCTGGGAAAGCAGTGGAAGTTGGCCCAAATCCTTGGGCCCCTGCACCCACATGGAAGATTGAGATGAATCTCTTGGCTTTCTCCTGGCCTAGTGCTGGCCGCTGTACCTATTTGGGAGTGAACAGATAGAAGATATCTCTTTCTCTCTAACTCTGACTTTAAAATAAATAAATCTTTTTTTTTTAAAAAAATCAACTTTGAGGCCGGCGCCGTGGCTCAACAGGCTAATCCTCCGCCTTGCGGCGCCGGCACACCGGGTTCTAGTCCCGGTCGGGGCACCGGATTCTGTCCCAGTTGCCCCTCTTCCAGGCCAGCCCTCTGCTGTGGCCCGGGAGTGCAGTGGAGGATGGCCCAAGTGCTTGGGCCCTGCACCCCATGGGAGACCAGGAAAAAGCACCTAGCACCTGGCTCCTGCCATTGGATCAGCGCGGTGCACCGGCCGCAGCGCGCCAACCGCGGCAGCCGTTGGAGGGTGAACCAACGGCAAAGGAAGACCTTTCTCTCTGTCTCTCTCTCTCACTGTCCACTCTGCCTGTCAAA
Organism: Sylvilagus floridanus; assembly: GCA_949820135.1. Taxonomy (NCBI): domain Eukaryota; kingdom Metazoa; phylum Chordata; class Mammalia; order Lagomorpha; family Leporidae; genus Sylvilagus; species Sylvilagus floridanus. Next base: position 44,295,851 of record OX463237.1, read on the forward strand.
AAAAAAAAAAAAAAAAAAAAAAAAAAATCAACTTTGAATTTTTTTCAAGATGCTACAGTTGTTTCCCACATAATTTATTTAGTTTATTTATTAAAGATAAGTTATTAGAAAGGCATAGTAACAGAGAAAGAGAGAGAGAGAGAGATCTTCCACCTGCTCATCCAATCCCCAAATGTCCACACAGCCAGGTCTGAGCTAGTTCCGGGAAGCAGGAACTCCATATAAGTCTCCCATGGGGGCAGCAGGGGCCCAGGTACTTAGCAGAAAGCTGGATCAGAAGAGTAGCAGCCAAAGGCTTGAACTAGCACTCTGAAATGGTTGCAGGCTGTGCCACAATGCTGGGTGCTGCCCACTCTAATTAAATATCATTTTTCTAGTAGTTGGAAAATCACTTTTTTCTTATATTTTCTATGTGTGCTTCTGTTTCTGACTCTGCTATGCATATATTTTGCACTGGATTAGTACTATTATTACTATATATAGTTTTAATTGGTATAGTTTTATATTCTAATGCACATGGGGGAGATGGAGGATAGTCAATCTATTACTTTCCTACAAAGTTGTCAAAAACTAAATGTTTGTATATTAGAGAAAAATGTGGAACAAACCAGAAAATTCTCCTTTTATGATAAGTCATTTTAAGGAGGGTAGATAATGAACATCTTATCCTCGTTATGTAGAGTTGCCAAAATAAGACTTCAAAAAGAATTAAATTTCTTATTCATATTTACCACCATAGTAAAGACACAGCTGGTTGAAAGAATCTGTCTATAACATTTTCTCTCTCACATCTGTACAATGTAGTAGTGCATCTTTGTTTGCCAATATTGAGTAATATCTTTTTAAAAATCTTTACCAGTTGATAAATGATAAAAATTAACTTTCACTTGTTTTTAAAACAATTGTTTTCCTTCTAGTTAATGATCATTTGTATTTTCTGTGTTCTAAATTTTCTGCCATGTCTATTTTATTCTGTTAATTGTTTGTCTTAGGTCTGTGGTTATATAGTAAAAATATCAGGTACACTTTAAAACACTTAAGCAGGTTTGTACTTAAGATTTGTATGAATGTGAACAAATAAAGCCCATGATAAAGGCTACTGAGTTGTAAGACTGTTGCTAAGTTGAAAAAAGAACAGGAAATTCTCTTTGAGTTCCTAGCACAACAGAAAATTGTAGTTGTAAGCCATTTGAAGAGTTGTTTCTTAGACAGTTTTTCTTAAGCTAAGAGCTATTTTGGGTAGGTGAATAGGCAGACCTTTTCAAAAAGAAGCACTTTTTCCATTGTGCTTTATTATGGAATGACAGATTTTTTTTAAATTGTTTTTTTCCAATTTTTTCTTAAATTAGAAATTATTTTTGACTAAAGAAAGGTAATTTAGTAATATAACTAATGATCCAATATGTAATTTTTTTGTTGTTGGCTTTTAGTCATCAGACTACATTCTGGTGAATGTAGTAAAGGAGTTCCAATAATGCTTGCAGAGCTGTTTCTTTTCTGGTAGTTATCAAAGCCCAGGAGGTAACATGTGTGGTGACATAAGCAAGGCACCCGTCTTATTCCGTCTTTTTTATTTTCTTGAGCTGTGAACCTTATAAAACAAAACAAAAACCTCCTATATCAAGTCAAATTGATTAAATAGTTTTCTCTACACAGAACTAACAATTTCTAGTTGCAATCTTTTTCTTAATTCTGCAGTTTATGATGCATATACTTGACCACATATTAACCCTTAAAATTGTGTGTGTGTAGATACAGAGAGAATTGCTGTATATTGTGAGTATATATAAAATAGGCCAGGCACTTTCTTCCTTTTTTTTATATGCATTTCTCATTTGTAATTAAATCTAATAGGAGCCAACAAACTTTTAGACATAAAGATTAAAATGTTGACCAAATGTGGCTCCCTTCTGACTAGACTATAAACTTTTTTGTAGTGCTTAATCTAACTACTGCTCCACATTATAGGCTCTTAGAATGTGTTTGCTAAATTAAGTTAAACTGTTTGACAGATGAGGCCACTGCTGTGGCATAGCCTCTTCCCGCAACCCCAGCATCCCATATTGGTACCAGTTCAAGTCTCCTCTTCTGATCTAGCTCCCTGCTAATGCTCCTGGGAAAGCAGCAAAAGATGGCCCAAGTGCATTTATAGTGTAGCAACCATAGTTAGTATAGCAACTCTGAAATTAGAGGCTAATATGTAGGCAGTTATTTATTATATTGCTTGTCACATTTATGTTTTTTTTAAAGATTTATTGATTTAAAAGTCAAAGTGAAGTGTGCACGTGTGCGCACACACACACAGGTGAAGTGGTAAGGGTGGAGAGAGATCTTTCATCCATAGATTCACTCCCCCAGATACCTGCAGCAGCTGGAGCTGGGCCAGGCTGAAACCAGGGGCCTGGAATTCCATCAAGGTCTCCCATGTAGATGGAGCCATCATCCATTACCTTCCCGGGCACATTAACAAGAAGCCCGTTTGGAAGCAGAGGAATTGGGACTCAAACTGGCACTGTGATATGGGATGCAGGTATAATGAGCAGTAGCTTAATGTGCTGCACCACGGTGCCAACCCACATTTATATTGATAATGTCACCTTGGATATTTGTCTTCCCTTCAGACCATTTATATCTCAAGACAGAGACTGTTCTTGTTTTTCCGTTGTCCTCAGGACTTAACAACAGTGTCTGGTATGGAAGACTTCAGTATGTATTATTTGAATGATTATAGCCATAGATAGTTCTTGCTGCCCAAAGGTCTTAAATATAAACTGGATTCTTGATAGATTACATTCAAAAGTGCATGTTAAAATAATATGATTTTTGTTGCTGAGAATCACACCATTATAGTATTAAAGGTACCTAAGATATTATCTAGTCCAGTCTTCACTCACTTGACACCACAGTCATACACATGCATTCATTGGCACACAGCAAGTTGAAATCTCTAGAGGCTGAATGATGTATTGATAAAGTTAGGACTAAAAGTCCATATTCCCACGTTTTTTCCTGTACCATTTTATTCTCTTATACCTTGCATTCTGATAATATTCCATGAGAATTGATTTGTTTAGGAAAATGACACTGAAAATGTTAATTTGATTGATAATATTAACTTTTAGCCTTTAAAAGTAAGGAACCAGTTGCCAACTAGAATACTGGAAAAGAAATTTTGAATTGATTTAAACAGTGACAGCATTTTTCTGTTTTATAGACCTCCGTGAGTGAAAGCCTTCAAAGGGAAGCTGCTAAGAAACAGGCCATGAAACAGGTAAGACAGACAAGTAAAGTAAATGCAGTCAGTGAAGTCTTCCAGCTCATTTGTTTTTAAAAAAAATTCTTTAAAAATGTTTGTTTTATTTATTTGGAGATCTTCCATCTGCAGTTTTACTCCCCAAATGGATGCCATGACCAGATCTGGGCTAGGCTGAAGTTAGGAGCCTGAAACTGCATCTGAGCCTCCTACATGGGTGGCAGGGACCCAACTACTTGGGTCTTCATCTGCTGTCTTCCCAGTGAGGAAGGTGGATATACATGAAGCAGCCAGTACTTAACAGGACTCATGTGGGAGGCTGGCATAACAGGCAGCAACTAAACCCACTGTGCCACAATGCCAGCCCCTCAGCTCATATTTTTGAGTGCCATTCAGTGTCTAGATGCTGAGACTAAAACAATAGTATATGTAATGAAATAATTTTATCTTGACTCTTGTTTTCTAAAAATATGTGAGAATGTTTCTTGATTTATATAGACTACACATTTCCTGTATAGATTTTACAGGAAAAATTATGTAAATGAAGAATTAACTTTTCATTTCTGAACACCAAATTTACTTGCGGACTTCAGTAGTCTGACAGTGGATTATTTGGTTTCTTTGTTTATTAGTAAATCATTGCTTATGAGCTTGCTTGCCCCCCCAAAAAAAATCTATTCAAAGTGATGTCACACTTTTATAATTATTTAAAATTCATCTACCAAGAAAGGGGAGTATAAGATAATTTTTTAAAAATTTATTTAATTAACTTTACTTTTCAGTGGTTTTAGGTTTACAGAAAAATTGAACAGAAAGTAAAGAGGCTGGCGCCCCAGCTCAATAGGCTAATCTTCCACCTGCGGCACCGGCATCCCAGGTTCTAGTCCTGGTTGGGGCGCCAGATTCTGTCCCGGTTGCTCCTCTTCCAGTCCAGCTCTCTGCTGTGGCCCAGGAGTGCAGTGGAGGATAGCCCAAGTCTTTGGGAGACCAGGAGAAGCACCTGACTCCTGGCTTCGGATCAGCTTGGTGCACTAGCCACAGCGCACTGGTCGCAGCGGCCATTGTGGGGTGAACCAACGGAAAAGGAAGACCTTTCTCTCTGTCTCTCTCTCACTGTCCACTCTGCCTGTCAAAAAAAAAAAGTAAAGAAATTTCCCATACATTCTTTCATGTCCTCCTTCCACCACTTTCTTATGTTATTAACATCTTTTATTCCTGTGGTACATTTGTGGCTTTTGGTTTTTTTGTTTGTTTGTTTTCAATTTATTTTTTTCCCCAAAGAAACCCTTTACAAGCTTCATGCATTTCATAAGTACAACTTTAGGAATATAATGATTTTTCCCACTATACGCACTCTCCTACCCACTTCTCTTTCCTCTCCCATTCCTAGTCCCATTCTCCACTAAGATTTATTTTCAGTTAACTTTATACACAGAAGACCAATTCTCTACTGAGTAAAGAGTTCAACAATTTGCATGAAAAAAAAAAACTGTGTCCTCCAGTTTTTTTTTTTAATACTGTTGAACTCTTAACAAAACATAGGTTTTTTGTTTTTTGGTTTTTTTCTTCTTTCGAAAAATGTATGTTTAAGTCTTGCCAATTTTGTCACTGGGTTGTTTGTTTTGTTGAGTTTCTTGATCTCTTTATATATTCTGGTTATTAATCCTTTATCAGTTGAATAGTTTGCAAATAATTTCTATTCTTTTTTTTTTTTTTTTTTTTTTTGACAGGCAGAGTGGACAGTGAGAGAGAGAGAGACAGAGAGAAAGGTCTTCCTTTTTGCCGTTGGTTCACCCTCCAATGGCCACCGCGGACGGCGCGCTGCGGCCGGCGCACCGCGCTTGTCCAATGGCAGGAGCCAGGTGCTTTTTCCTGGTCTCCCCATGGGGTGCAGGGCCCAAGCACCTGGGCCATCCTCCACTGCACTGCCGGGCCACAGCAGAGGGCTGGCCTGGAAGAGCAGCAACTGGGACAGAATCCGGCACCCCGACCGGGACTAGAACCCGGTGTGCCGGCGCCGCAAGGTGGAGGATTAGCCTGTTGAGCCACGGCGCCGGCCCAATAATTTCTATTCTGTCAGTTGCCTATTCACTTTCGTGAATGTTTCTTTTGCAGTATAGAATTTGATGTTTCCCATTTGTTAATTTTACATTTGATTGCCTGTGCCTCTGGGGTCTTTTCCAAGAATTCTGCCTATGCCAATGTCTTGCTGGGTTTCCCCAATTTTCTCTAACAATTTAATAGTATCGAGTCATAGATTTAGATCTTTAATCCACTTTGAGTTGATTTTTGAGTAAGGTGTAAGGTAGGAATCTTGCTTCATACTTCGGCACGAGGAAATCCAGTTTTCCCAGCACCATTTGTTGAAGATCCTGTTCTTGCTCCAGGGGTTGATTTTAGCTCCTTTGTCAAATGTAAGTTGGTTATAGATGCTTAGATTGATTTCTGGCGTTTGTCTTCTGTTCCATTGGACTATCCATCTGTTTTTATACCAGTACCAGGCTGTTTTGATTATAATTACCCTGTAATATAGGCTGTTTTGATTATAACTACCCTATAGTATATCTAAAATCTGGTATTGTGATGCCTCTGGTTTTGTTTTTGTTGTATAAGATTGCTTTAGCTATTCGGGGTCTCCTGTGTTTCCATTTTTTCTATATCTGAAAATGTCCTTGGAATTTTGTTTGGTATCACGATGAATCTGCAAATTGCTTTCAGAAGTATGGACATTTTGATGATATTAATTCTTCCAATCCATGAACATGAAAGATTTTTTTCCATTTTGTATCTTCTGTTTCTTTCTTTAATCTTTGTAATTCTCATTGTAGAGATCTTTGACATCTTTGGTCAAATTTATTCCAAGGTGTTTTTTTTTTTGATAGCTGGATTGTAAGTGGAGCAGCCAGGACTCAAACCGGCACCCATATGGGATGCCAGTACTGCAGTCGGCGGCTTTACCTGCTGTGCCACAGCACCTGCCCCGGAATGATCTTTCTGATGTGTTGTTGCATTCAATTGGCGAGAATTTTGTTGAGGATTTTTACATCTATATTCATATGGGAAATTGGTCTCTAATTCTCTTTCTCCGTTGCATCTTTTTCAAGTTTAGGGATTAAGGTGATGCTGGCTTCATAGAAAGAATTTGGAAGATTCCCTCCCTTTCAGTTGTTTTGAATAGCTTTAGAAGAATTGGAGTTAGTTCTTCATTAAATGACTGGTAGAATTCAGCAGTGTCCTGGGATTTTCCTTGTTGAGAGGGTCTTCATTACTGATTCAGTTTCTGTCCTGGTTATACATCTGTTTAGGTTTTCTGTGTCTTCATGGCTCAATTTAGGTAGGTTGTATGTGTCCAGGAATTGACCCATTTGTTCTAGGTTTCCCCGTTTGTTGGCATACATCTCTTTGTAGTAATTTCTGATGATTCTTTTTTATGTCTGTGGTTACATTTGTCTGTTGTTACATTTTCTTTTCATCTCTAATTTTATTTGTTTGGGTCTTCTCTCTCCTTTTTTTGGTTAGTTGGGCCAGTGGTGTGTCAGTGTTGTTTATTTTTTCAAAAAAACCAGTTCTTCATTTTGCTGATCTTTTGTATTTTTTTAATTCAGTGTTGTTGATTTCTTCTCTAGTTAATTATTTCTTTTCTCCTACTAGTTTTGGGTTTGTTTGCTGTTGTTTTTCTAGATCCTTCAGATGCATTGTTAGCTCATTTATTTGGTGCCTTTCCAATTTCTTGATGTAGCACCAATTGCTATAAACCTTCCTGTTAACACTGTGTTTGCTGTATCCCATAAGTTTTAATATATTGTATTGTCATCTTCATTTGTTTCCAGAAATTTTTTATTTCTCTTTTAATTTCTACAATGACCCCTGTTCATTCAGTACTATGTTGTTCAGTCTCAGTGTGTTTGCCAGGAGCTTCTTCTGGGTCTCCCATGCAGGTGCAGGGGCCCAAGGACTTGGGCCATCTTCTGCTTTCCCAGGCCACAGCAAAGAGCTGGATAGGAAGTGGAGCAGCCAGGACTCGATCTGGCACCCATACGGGATGGCGGTGCTTCAGGCCAGGGCGTTAACCTGTTGCGCCACAGCGCCTGCCCCAGCAATTACTTTTGAAGAATGATCTTTAATTCTTATAACAGTCATGAGGCACATTCTATTACAATCCTCATTTTATAGTTGAGGAACTTAACGCAAGTAGAATTTGTGTGAGTTGCATGAGGTCACATACTAAATGGTAGAATTCTGTTCAAATCTACACAGTGAAATTACAGAGCCAAAGCTTGTAGCTACTGTGTTGTACTGCCTCCGTGGGGAATTAAATTATGTAGCTAGTTAAATAATATTTTAGGGGCCGATGCTGTGGTGTAGTAGGTTAAGCCTTCTGCAGCACTGGCATCCCTTATGGGTGCTTGTTCATGTCTTGGCTGCTTTACTTGCAATCCAGCTCCCTGTTGATGGCCTAGGAAAGCAGCAGAAGGTGGTCCAAGTGCTTGGTCCCCTGAACCCGTGTGGGACACCCTTGGGCCCCTGCACCCATATGGGAGACCCAGAAGAATCTCCTGGCTTCTTTTCAATGCAGCTCTGGCCATTGCAGCCATTTGGAAAGTGAACAAGCAGATGGAAGACCTTTCTCTCTCTGCCTCTCCTCCCTCTGTGTAACTCTGCCTTTCAAATAAATAAATAATCTTTTTATTTTTTAATTTTTTTTTGACAGGCAGAGTGGACAGTGAGACAGAGAGAAAGGTCTTCCTTTGCCATTGGTTCACCCTCCAATGGCTGCCACGGCCGGCGCGCTGTAGCTGGCGCACCACGCTGATCCGATGGCAGGAGCCAGGTGTTTCTCCTGGTCTCCCATTGGGTGCAGGGCCCAAACACTTGGGCCATCCTCCACTGCACTCCTGGGTCACAGCAGAGAGCTGGCCTGGAAGAGGGGCAACCGGAACAGAATCTGGCGCCCCGATTGGAACTAGAACCTGGTGTGCCAGCGCCGCAAGGCGGAGGATTAGTCTAGTGAGCTGCGGCGCTGGCTAAATAAATCTTTAAAAAAAAAGTTCCTTTCTTAGTTTGAGGTTTTATTTTTTTTTTAAACCATAAACTGTATAAAAAGGATAATACTTAATGATCATATCATGTTGGATTCATATCAGTAATGTGAGATCAGCTCAACTTTAGAAAATCAGTTGTAACTTCACATAAATGTAATAAATCCAACATAGGCATAAAATATTGTCCTTTTTAGATACCATTTCGTTCGGTTTACTTAAATTTCATTAGGAATTTTTGTATAATAAGTGAAATTGGCCTGTAATTTTCCTTTTCTTTCTCCATAATTACTCAGATTGAAAAAATTAGAAAGTAACACTGTCAGGGGTTGGTGAATCTTATAAAATGAGCTAATTTTTTTAAAGGTTAATTTTATTTGTTTGAAAAGCAGATTTACAGAAGGAGAAAGAGATCTTCCATCCACTGGTTCAGTCTGCAAATGGCTGCAACAGCTGGGGCCGGGCCAGGCCAAAGTCAGGAGCCTGGAAGCTTCATCCATGTCTCTCATGGAAGTGTAGAGGCCCAAATATTTGGACCATCTTCTGCTGCTTTCCCAGGCACATTAGCAGGGAGCTGGATGGGAAGTAGAACAGTTGATACTTGTAATCAAAATGAACTAGTATTTTATAAGTTTGTTTCTACTTAATTAATTTTACTAATTAATTTGTTTCTATTTCATTAAACATTAATTTCATTAATTTTTTTTCATTCTATTTTCTTTGGATTTATTTTGTTATTTTTCTGACTTTGAAATGGGTACACATCTCTGTTTTTCAATCTGTTCTCTTTTCTCATACATACATTTAAAGCTATACATTTCCTTCTAAGCATTGTTATATTTACCTCCACCTTTTGATGTGTTTTTGTTATTACATTCAAAATATTTTCTAATTTCCATTGGGAGTTTTTTGTTTGATCCTTGTGTTACTTGAAAATATATAACTTAGTTCTAGGGGCCGGCACAGTGGCTCACTTGGTTAATCCTCCACCTGCAGTGTCAGCGTCCCATGTGGGCACCGGGTTCTAGTCCAGCTTCCAGTCCAGCTCTCTGCAGTGGCCCGGGAAGGCAGTGGAGGATGGCCCAAGTGCTTGGGCCCCTGCACCCGCATGGAAGACCAGGAGAAAGTACTTGGCTCCTGGCTTCGGATTGGCGCAGCTCCAGCCGTGGTAGCCATTTGGGGAGTGAACCAACGGAGGGAAGACCTTTCTCTCTCTCTCACTGTCTAACTCTAGCTATCAAAAAAAAAAAAAAGTGTATAACTTAGTTCTAAACATAAGGAAGTTTTAGGTTACCTTTTTGTTACTGATTTCTAATTTGATTGTTTTATGTTGTTAGAACTTCCCTTGTTTCCCATTTTTAAAAATGTGTTGAAGTTTACTTTATTGTCCAATATAGTCAGTATTTATCAATATCAGTATTCCCTCTAAATTTGGAAAATGTTCTACATGTGTCCATTGAGCCAGTCATGTTAATCCTTAATGAGGATATTTCAGTAAGTTGATGGAAAAATTGAATTAAAAGGTAAGTTTATTTTGGTGCAAAAATGTTTTTGAAATCTCTGCAGATTTCATGAGACATTTTTTTCCATGAACTTTTTGAAGACTCACTCATGTATTCATACTGATTTATGTCTGGTGTTTTTGCCAGAAGGTAAATGTTGAAATCACTCACTATGATTGTCGATTTGTCTGCTCTCCCTTAGATTGCTGTTTAAGTTTTACTTGGTATATTTTGAGACACAAGTGAGTAAGGTAAATACCCAAGTGTTCCCCTGGGCAGCTTTCTTCTCATCATAAACGAATACATTGGTTTAACCCACTACAACACAACACCCATCACTGGGAACTTTTGTATTTTAATTGAAGTATTTCTTACCATTATACGTTTGAAAACTAAACATTGTGCTTGGCAGCTCAGCTTACCAAAATTTATTTGAAAATTCAGTATATAATATAGGCACCTCAAAAAGTATAAAATTCAAATTCAAACCCAGGCAACCTGGTTCCAGAATTTAGCATCATATTTTTCCATCTAAAATGGAAATAATATAATTTTTAAGATATATTTATATAATATATAATATATGGACCTTTATAAGAAATATGTAGAACTTTGGTGTCTTTTGGCTGACTCATATTTTTGAAACTTTTTTTTTTTTTTAAGACTAAACTGGAAATTCAGAAGGCCCTTGCAGAAGATTCTACTGTGTATGAATATGACAGTATTTATGATGAAATGCAGAAAAAGAAGGAAGAAAGTAACCCCAGATTGCTTCTGAGTAAAGATCGAAAGGTTGGTAACTAAAAATAAAAAATTTATTTGACCTTTATATACATTTAATGTCTTAATGTTACTTTAAAACATGAGAATTACCTGAGAAAACTTTTAGGTATTTGAAGTGTGAAAACTTCTAGTTCTAGTTAAAACTCAGATATCTGTACATATAATATCATAACAGGAGACAAGTGAATTACGTAACAATACTGTGAATTTTGTGTTCTGCTTTGAAACTTTGCAAGTAATGTTTTGGAAATATTTCAGAGAGAGACCTCCCATCCACTTGTTCACTCTCCAAATACCCAGGAGCCAAGAACTCAATCCAGGTCTCTCTCACATGGTGGCAGGGAAACAACTACTTAAGACATTACCTGCTGTTTCCTAGGATATGCATTAACAGCAATCTTGAACTGGGAGTGGAGCTAGGACTTGAACCCAGACATTCAGATAAGGTATGCAAGTGTCCCAAGCAGTGTCTTAATCACTGTACCAAATGCTCACTCCTAAAGCTACTATTTTAAATGATCACTGTTAGGAAACTCTTTTCCTAACAATCGTATTTCCACTAACTATGAAAAACTTTTCTGATTCATTTATTTGTTGGAGTAAGAGAATACCAGTAAACAGGATGAAAAAAACACTTGGGGGCCAGTGCTGTGATATAGCAGGTATAGCTACCACCTGGGGTGCTAGCCTCCCACATGGGCACTGGTTCGAATCCCGGCTGCTCCACTTCCAATCTGACTCTTTCCTTGGGCCTGGGAAAGCAGTGGAAGATGGCCGAAGTCCTTGGGTCCCTGCACCTGTATGGGAGACCTGTACAAAGCCCCAGGCTCCTGGCTTTGGATCGGCCCAGCTCTGGCCATTGTGGCCATTTGGGGAGTGAATCAGCGGATGGAATACCTTTCTCTCTGTCTCTTCTTCTGTCTGTAAATTTACCAAACAGTTTTGGCTGGCGCCACGGCTCAATAGGCTAATCCTCTGCCTTGCGGCGCCGGCACACTGGGTTCTAGTCCCGGTCGGGGTGCCGGATTCTGTCCCAGTTGCTGCTCTTCCAGGCCAGCTCTCTGCTGTGGCCCAGGAAGGCAGTGGAGGATGGCCCAAGTGCTTGGGCCCTGCACCCCATGGGAGACCAGGATAAGCACCTGGCTCCTGCCTTCAGATCAGCACAGTGCGCCCGCCGCAGCGCGCCGGCTGCGGCGGCCATTGGAGGGTGAATCAACAGCAAAGGAAGACCTTTCTCTCCGTCTCACTGTCCACTCTGCCTGTCAAAATAAATAAATAAAAACTTAAAGTTTCAGTCTGAATCTTGCTAATAAATTTATATTGAATTTTGAGAAGATTATTCTACTTGTTAACCATTTCTATCTTAATGAATTCATGATAAAAATTATTACAGAAAATTGTGTTTTTTTTTTTAACTCTTTCCTAACTAACCTTATTTTTCCCTCAGCCCAAATATATTCACAACTTACTAAAGGCAGTTGAAATCAGAAAAAAGGAACAGGAAAAAAGAATGGAAAAGAAAATACAGAGAGAGCGAGAAATGGAAAAGGGAGAATTTGATGATAAAGAGGCATTTGTGACATCTGCTTATAAGAAAAAGCTGCAAGAGAGAGCTGAAGAAGAAGAAAGAGAAAAGAGAGCTGCTGCACTGGAAGGTAAAATGGGAGGTGGGAAGAGTAGAAAGACACAGAGCAGCCCTGTGGCTAGCCATTTGCTGTGTCATTGACCTTTCTGATTCAAATGCAGTGATCATAGTTTATGTATATAAATTCATGATGCAAGGCACAGCTGGTTAAGCCACAATGCTATGGCATCTCATATCAGAGTGCCAGTTGGAGTCTTGGCTCCTTCAGTTCAAGTATAGCTTCCTGCTGATGTGTCCAGGAGGCAGCAGGTAACGGCCCAATTTCTTGGGTCCCTGCCACCAACATGAGAGACTTGGGTAGACTTCCTGGCTCAGCCTGGCCCAGCACTGGCTGGCTGTTGGGGGCATTTGGGGAGCTAACTGGTAGATGAAAGATCTCTGTCTTCTTTAGCCCTGTCTCTTTGTCTCTCACTTTGCCTTTCAAATAAGTAAATCTTAAAAACAGAAAAAGTGTAGCACCATAAAATTGATCCCAGACAACATAAATAAAACCTTAAACCCTAATTATATTTTCTGAGATGATAAAATTTAGAGTAATACCACTCAAGAAGTGCCGATCTAGGCAGTTAGAATAATATTAATCAGAGTAAGAGTAAAAATGTGGAGGGCCTGGGGGCCAGCATTGTGTAACAGGTAAAGCCACTGCCTGTGATGACAGCATCCCATATGGTCAGTGGTTCAAATCCTGGCTGTTCCACTTCAGCTTCTGCCCTCTGCAATGCACCTGCGAAAGCAGTGGAAGATGGCCCCCCCAAAGAGGCTCCTGGCTCCTGCCTTCAGTCTGGCCCAAACCTGGCTGTTGTGACCATTTGCGGAATGAACCAGCAAATGGAAGATCTGTCACTCCCTTTCTTTCTGTAACTCTGACTTTCAAATAAATAAAAATAACTCTTTAAAAAAACATATTGGGGGGTCCAAGGAATGTTTTAGTGTTTTCCTTGAGTATTCTATTCATGGTCGTTCCTCAAGATCTAAGTAGGATGTATAGTTAGTAATTTATTGGCAAGTGCTATACCACTTTACCAAATCTGTAAGATTCTTTCTAAGTATGTATTACCTGTTCATCTAGAGCACCAGTCAGATTTTGTGTCAAGTATCTGATAATAAATATTTTGGTCTTTTTATACCTATGATTTCTGTCACAACTACTCAGCTCAGCCTTTGTAGTACCAAAGCAGCCATGGACACTAAATAAACAATTGAGCAGGACTGTTGGAATAAAAATTATATCTAAAAATACGCAGCAGGCCATAGTTTGCCAGATCTTAGTCTAGGGAATAGTTTACACTTAACATTTGTATATGTTATGTACTCTGTGCCTGCAAAACAGAGTGGCATTTTTGCTTTCTTAATGCTATAGAATTCTTACTTTTGCTTTCTCTTAGCTCATTTGGATGTAACCAAGCAGAAAGATCTCAGTGGATTTTATAGGCACCTATTAAATCAAGCAGTTGGTGAAGAGGAGGTACCTAAATGCAGTTTTCGTGAAGCAAGGTGAGAGGTGACATCCAGAATATGTAGAAGAAACAGTTAATAATATGTAGTTGTAGGGTTCTTTTAACCCTGTGAAAAATGGAAGATTACAGCATTGTATGTTGTGTTGTCAGCCAAATTGACCTTATTGATTGAATGGCCAGGAATTCTCAGTTTCTTAACTTAAAAACCTACAGATTGACGTGGGCATTTGTTCTAATGGTTAAGAAACATCCTACATTGGAGTGTGTTTGGGTTTGAACCCTAGCTCTGCTCTCAATTCCAGCTTCCTGCTAATGTACACTCTGGGTAGCAGCAGTGATGGCTCTCCCCCTCCCTTCCCCTCCCTCTCCCTCCCTCCCCCTCCCTCCCCCTCCCTTCTCTTTGTGTGTAACTCTTTCAAATAAGTAAATCTTTTAAAAAATAAATAAGACTGACCATGTGAATAATGTAAACTTAACCTCTTATCAATTAGGAAAATGTAGGTTTTATTAAAAATTTTAGTATTGTTGATTCTAGCTGGACACTGGATATATAGACAGCTGGACATTTGAGGGTTTCTGTAAAAATGGAGTGAAAAGATTGGTAAAAAAATTTTGAAATGTATGCATAATTTTTTCATGGCACACATTTTCTGTGGACTTTATGAATACTTTTCATTTCCACTTTGGGATAAGTTCTAAGGCATATGTCAGGATGCTAGTGCCATTTTAAGTATGAGAAAAAATTATCAATATTTAGAATTAGCATTACTACCATTTTGCTTTGGAAAAAATTCTCTTCGTATCTGAGACCATCTTTATAGTATTCTTAAAACAAAAATTCAGCAGTCACAACTGAAGGTAGAACTTAGATCCAGAATTTATATTACTTTTCCTGATTATCTAGGCTTAGCAAAAATGAAGACCTTGTGCAGACCCGTGCCTGAGGTTGTGGTGGTCCAATAGAGAAAGGATAATTGTATCTGTTTCACTTCTACAAATATTGAAAATAATCTGAATGATTTGAAAATACTAGTTTGCAGATATGTACAGGTAAATAGACATCAGCACATTTTTTACATTTGGATAATCAGAATGAAATATAATTATAGTTGTATTTAAGTATTGAAAAAATATGAACAGTTGCTTACTATGATTGATAGGGTGACATTTTGTGTTTATATTTACTATTTTAAAGGTCCGGGATAAAAGAAGAGAAGTTGAAGGGTTACTCCGATGAAATAAGTGCAGAGGACAGAATAACACAGAAGAAATGCGTTCTCCAAACTGGTGTGAAAGTAGAGGAAAACCCAGATGCAGACAGTGACTTTGATGCTAAGAGCAGTGAAGATGATGAAGTGGAAGAAAATGAAGTGAACTACAGAAGGAAAAAGGTTACACATACCTCAGAGAATGCTTGCAGGCATCACAGGAATCAGACTCACTCACGGTCATCCAGTGAAGAAAGAGGGCACAGTGCCAAATACCACACAAAAAGTTCCAGGTCAAGAGGACATGATAAAAGGGAAGATCACCAAAAGAGGCAGTCTAAAGATGAGGAGAGCTATTCTACTGACTCTGATTACCGAAAAGAAAAGAAAGATTCTCATAGGCACAAAGAAACTAATCATAGCGATTCCCATTGGAAGAGGCATGAACAAGAAGATAAACTGAGGGGAAGGGACCACAGAGAAAGAGATGACAGAGAGTGGAAAAGAGGGAAAGACAGGGAGAAATATTCCTCAAGAGAACAAGAAAGAGATAGACAACGAAATGATCATGACCGGCGCAGTGAGAAGGGAGGAGAGCAGGAAGAGAAAAGCAAAGCAAAAGAAGAACATATGAAAGGAAGGAAGGAAAAATATGAAAGTGATGATAAGTATAGAGATAAGGAAAAACAAGATGCAAGTGTTCAATCTTCAGAAAGAAATCGAGACAGAAAGGAAAGCAACCCAAAATCTCGGGCAAAGAATGAATTTCTTGATGAGGAAAGATCCAATAAAATAAGAAACTTAGAAAAAGACAAAGAAAGAAACCAAGAGAAACACTCTAGTTCTGAAACATTACTGGGAACAAAGCACAGACTCACAGAGGAAGGGCAAGAGAAAGGTAGAGAACAAGAGAAACCACCCGAGGCAGTGAACAAATTTGCAAAGCGAAACACTGAAGAAACTGTAATTTCAGCTAGAGACAGATACTTGGCTAGGCAGATGGCACGAGTTAATGCAAAGACCTATATTGAAAAAGAAGATGATTGAGAGCTGCCCCAATACAAAAATCTGTAGCAGCACAGAAAATTACAATTTCTGGAATTTGTGAAAAAGCATATAGGAATGTGTTAACAGAGGTTGAGAGGATATTTTAAACTATATTTTCGAAATTCACTTTTGGTTTAGGTTTAAATCAAATGTCATTCCTTTAGTCTTGACTGGCTAAATTTATATATAACATTTATTTATCAATATCACATACTTGGTTGTATTCAGTTAGTTGAATGCAAGTTGAATTCCATTAAGTACTTAAGGAAAATTGGCTGTACTGCAGCTATTTAAAAAATAATAATTTAAGAAACTCTCCTAATTTGTTGGTTTTGTTGCAGGAACTGTTTTATTGTATAAATTATTGTATTTCAGTCCCTTAAAAATTATTGTATTCAGATAAAAATGTGGATTTGAGAAATAAAGTAGAGGATATCGCTAACTTTATGTGCTGAAATGTATTAAAGTGTAAAATGTGGATCATGCATTTTGTCTGAGCAACTTTTTATCTGTCTCACAGTATACTTGGCTTAAGTGGAAATAAAAATAATAACATGCTTATACATTTAAGTCACATTTTTATTTTGTAAGTAATTTTACTTATGTCATGATTCCTTGTTTTAGTAAAGAGCACTTTTCATGTGTAGTTCTGAAAGCTTGCCAAATGAGAAAGTTAGTTATATAGGTAAGCCCAGTGTAAAAAGAGACATTTAGCCTAACAAATCATCTAAAGACCCAGATGGCCTATTTCTGAATAGGTATTATTTTATGTATACTAAAAAAAGATAATATAGTTTATTTCAAGTTCTATTTGTATATCAAAGTAAAAGTAGAATTTTTGTACTAAGTCTTAAAACTTACTGTTTGAAATTGTGTATTGTAAATAATGCATTCATGGGTAAAGGATGAATACTGTAAGAATTACCACTTTTTCTTATGTTTGGAAGGATAAACTTAGTTTAATAAGAATGTTGAGGTTTAGTTGAAAAAATTATAAATTGTGGATCAGATTTCATGCATTCATAATCATTGTATTATACTTTTATAGGCAGAAAAGAATAAAAAGGAAGCTAGTGACTTATACATCTTAACACTTTAAACTAGGTCAGTAACAGGGACAGACTCTGAAAATCACTGATTTACAGATGGGGACAGCATAAGTTAGAAAAGATACTGAGATTGAGATCATCAAGAACCATGAAAGACAAACTAAAAATCTTCAGCTTTGGTAAAGAATATGTTCTTTTGTTAGGTTCATTTTATAACTAGAGACATGCATTGACTGTGGTGTGCAAAATTGTCTAGAAAGGTGAGACATGTCAGAGATCTGATAAACTCATTTTTTCTTCTAGTAGTTCAGGAGACTTTCATAAAACAGCTTAATACTTTAGATAGGAAAGAACTAGAGATTACTTTTATTAACTACCACATTTTTGGAAGACAGTTTAACTTTACCTAGAAATGAATTGTAAAGTTTACTTAATTTTAATTAACATTATAAAAATCAGACTTCTACTCACTGAAAGATACCATTAGAGGATAGCATTGTGTTGTAGTAGGTAAAGCCACCACCTGCCATGCCAGCATCCCATATAGGTGCTGATTCATGTCCCAGATGCTCCACTTCCCATCCAGCTCCCTGCTAATGGCCTGGGAAAAGGAGCAGAAAATGGCCCAAGTGTTGGGCACCTGCCACCCATGTGGGACATTTGAATGAAGCTCCTGGCTCTGGCCTGGCCATTGTGGCCATCGAAGGAGTGAACCAGCTCTGTAACTTTTTCAAGGAAATATATATATATATATACACACACACACACACACACACACACACACCCCATTAGAGGGTGGCACTGTGGTGCAGCAGGTTAATTAAGCTGCTACTTGCCACACCAGCAGCATCCCATGTCAGAATGCCAGTTCAAGTCCTGATTACTTCCAATGCAGCTTCCTGCCAGTATGTGTAGGGAGGCAATGAAAGATGGACCAAGTGCTTGATTTTGCCCAAGGTTGATCACCTTGGCTGGGCCTTCTAAGTAGATTAATCCATTCATAGAATTATTGTTTCAGTAGTGGGTCTGCTATAAAAGCCAGTGTAGCTAAGTCTCTCATGTTCTCTGTTTCTCACCATATGATCCCCTCCCTGTACTACCTCAGAATTTTGTCATCTAAAAGACCATCGCCGGATGCAGCCCCTTTATCTTGGACCAGAACTGTGAGTCAAAACTAATTTTTTTTTAAAAAAAATTTTATTTTACTTTGAAAGGAAGGATTAGAGAAAAGAAGAGAGATCTTCCATCCGCTTGCAGCCAGGCAGAGAGATCTTCCATCCGCTTGCAGCCAGGCCAGAGCCAGGAACCAGGAGCTTCATTTGGGTCTCCCACATGTGCGCAGGGGTCCAAGGATCTGGGCCATCTTCTGCTTTCCCAGGTGCATTGACAGGGAGCTGGATTGGAATTGGAGCAGCAGGGACTCGAAATGGCACCCATATGGGATGGAGGTGGCAGCTTAACCAAAATGCCAGCCCAAAACTTCTCTTTATAAGGTACCCAATCTATGATATTGTGTTATTAACAACAGAAAATGGACTAAGATAGAAAATTAGTACTGAGAAGTGGGACTGTTGCTTATGATGCATGTCTGAAAATGTATTGGAAGTGGGTTTAGAACTAGGTAACAGGTAGATGCTGGAACAGTTTTGAAATGAATTGGTGTAACAGCATTCAGGGTAGTTCTGATGAGGGCTCAGGAGGCAAAATGCTGAGTGGTCGTGACTAGAGTGCTGAGAGATTGTGAACAGTAAAGGCCATGCTGATGAGGTCTCAGATGGAAATGAGAACTATCTTACAGGACACTGGAAAAGGGGCCATCCTTATTACAGAATAATGAATTTGTGTTATGTTCATGCTCTAGGGTTTGATGGTAGGCTGAAACAGAGTGGTGAATCTGACAGGAAAAGACCCCTAAGCATCCAGTCATTCAGGCTGCTGCATGGCTGCTTTTGGTTACTGTGGTTCAGGGGCCAAGGGAAGCAGAGTAGAAAGATTGGGAAAATGTACAGCCTGACCATGTACAGAAAGAAGGAAAAAGTATTTGATATGGGGGAGAAAGGCATCTCAGAAACCTGAGGCTGCCTGTCCCATCACAGGTCTGGAGGCCTAGAATGCCAGTTTCAGGAAACGCCCAAGTCTGTCCCCGAGTCACTGCCTAGGGCTTGGGCCTCTGCTTCCCCCCAAACCAGCCACTCCAGCCATGGCTCAAACAGGCCCAAGTACAGCTTGTGCCATTACTCAAAGGAGGAAGTGGCAGACCTTGGTGGGGTCCATGTGGTGCTAATACTGCAAGCTCCCAGAATTTAACAGGGATAAGCGTCACGGGTCCTGCACAGTGGTGGAGCTGCAACAGAGACAACTGGGGCAATAAGCCATGGGAGTGGGACTGGCACAGAGATGCCAGGACTGTAGAACTCCCAGTGTGCAGTGCCAGCCTGGGAGAGCCGCATCCATGAGTCTCCAAGCAGAATTGGAAGTATAGACTGAGCCCAGCAAAGCCTTAGGGGTTAGGCTGCTCCAGGCTTTGGCTACAAGCCTCCACCCCATTGTACACAGGTTGCTAGACAGAGCTTTAAGGTTTAATGTCTGCCCTGCTGGGTTTTGACTTGTTTTCTTCTTCTTTTTTTTTTTTTTTTTTTTTGATAGGCAGAGTTAGAGACAGAGAGAAAGGTCTTCCTTTTTCTGTTGGTTCACCCCTCAAATGGCCGCTACGGCTGGGGCCATCCTCCACTGCCTTCCCGGGCCACGGCAGAGAGCTGGACTGGAAGAGGAGCAACCAGGACAGAATCCAGCGCCCCAACTGGGACTAGAACCCAGGGTGCCGGCGCCACAGGCGGAGGATTAGCCAAGTGAGCCGTGGCACCGGCCTACTTTCTTCTCTACTGGACTGTTCCTTTGCGAATGGGAATGTGTACCTGTGCCCACCCCACCATTGTATATTAGAAATTGATGACTTGTTTTGATTTTACAGACTCACAGCCAGAGGGAATTCTCCTTGAGTCTCAGGTGAGACTTTGGATTTTTGAATTGGTGCTAACACAAGTTAAGACTTTGATTATTTGGATGAAATGATTATATGTTGTGTGTGAGAAAGACACACGTTTGGAGAGTTCAGGGGGAAGAATGTAGTTATTTGAATTTGCTTTGTCTCCTCTGAAATGCCTGGTGAAGTTTAACCACTACTATGAAGTGAAAAAAATGGGACCTTTAAGAAGTGACTAGGGCTGCGCCCTCATAAATAAATTAATCCATTCATGTGATACATGGATTAATGGTTATCTCAAGCCTGCCTCTGCTATAAAAGCCTGTTTTCCTAGGTCTCTTGTGTTTTGTCTCTTCCCATGTGGTGCTTTGCAGTGCCTCAAGACTTTTGCAACACTGATTGCATAACCTTGGGAAAGTTATTTAACTTCTGTGAGATGCTGAGATTTATTTTCCTCATCTAAAATGAAGATAATAAAAGCACCTGTTTCATAAGATTTGGTGTGAGGATTTCCTGAAACAGTGCCTGACGTTGGCAAGCAAATAGTAAGTGCTAGTATTTATCCTCATGGCTATCTTATCATTAGTACTACCCAGTAAAGTCAAGTAACTTATCCAGTGTTTCTTAGCCTGGTAGTAGCTGGGAAAGGACTTGAATTTGCATTCTCCATATGTTTGGTTTTTCTTTTTACAGGTAGAATTTTTTTTTTAATTTTTGGCTTAGTGTGTGACATTAGTAATACTTAGGATCGAGGAAACTAGACTACACAAGTGACATGAGATTTGATATATTTCTATGTATTCAGCAAATTGATAGCTATGTGCCAAGAGTTAAACTGCATATTCCTTAATTGTGTTAAGACAACTTAGTCCTTTTGTGCTACTCTAACAAGATACCTAAGCCTTAGTAATTTTTAAAGAACAGAACTTTATTTCTCATAGTTTTGGCGGCTGGGATCAAGGTGCCTACACAGGATTGGTGTCTCATGAATCACCTATTGCATTGATGGTATCCTCTTGGGAGGATTTGGAGGGAGAAAAAATGGGCCTAAGCTAGCCCCCTCCAGCCTTTTAAAAAAAATTACTTATTTGAAAGGTAGAATTACACAGAGAAGGAGAGACAGATCTACCTGCTGGTTCACTCTCCTCAGATAGCCACAGCTGTGCCAGGCTGATGCCAGGAGCTTTTTCTGGATCTTCCATGTGGGTACAGGGGTCCAGGAACTTGGGCGCTCTGCTGCTGCTTTACCAGGCGCATTAGCAAGGGGCTTGATCAGAAGCGGAGTAGCTGGTACTCAAACTGGTGACTATATGGGATGGTGGCACTGCAGGCCGGGGCTTAACCCGCTGCGCCACAGCATTGGTGCCCCTCTGGCCTTTTTTAAAGGTACTAATCCTGGGGCCAGACGTGTGGTGCAGTGATTAGGTCACTGCCTGGGACACCTGCATCCCATATGGGAGTGCCTGATTTGTGTCCCAGTTACTCCACTTCTGATCCAGTTTTCTGCTGATGTACATCCTGGAAGGCAGCAAATGATGGCCCAGATAACTGGATCCCTGCCACCCAAGGGGAGACCCGGTTCTAGTTCCAGGCTCCTGGCCCAGTCCTGGCATTTGGGGAGTGACCCAGCAGATGGAAGATCTTGTTCTATGGCTCTGCCTTTCATGTAAAATGAAAATAAATAAAAGTCAAAGGCAGAGACATCACGACTTAATTACCTCCCCTGAGGCCTCACCTTTTAATACCACTTTGATGAAGTTTAAGTTTCAACCTGAATTGTGAGGAGAACATAAAATCAAACTGTAGCAGAAGACAAAGGCCTAAAGAAGACTTAAAGTAATAGCCAAAAGGCTGAGGGTTTGAGAAAGAGTTTAGAAATGCACTTTATTATAGAAATTTCTCCCCTGGAGGGGGCTTTGGTCCAGGTCTATCCCTCCCACTGTATTGCTAATCCCCTTCCTCTCCTTGCTCTTTTAGAAAATATGTTGATTTTCTTGCCTTTTCACTGTCCCCTCCCTAAAAATTCAGTCTAGAAGCTATTAGGTGGGGCTGGGCCAAGGAAGACAGTGTTATGGCCATAGTCAGATGTCATACACAGGAAGAGGGTTGTATAGGAGCAACTTATGTAGCGTTTTAGTCCAAATGGGGATGATGAGGATATCCATATGGGGTGTCAGAGCCCAAATGGGGTAGAGAAGTGACTCAGGGAGTGGCTGGTGATGGTAACTGCCCAGCAAGGGTTATCAACAGGGTGAGAAAATCATTTGCAAAAAATAAATAAATAGATAAATAAAGCATTTGTGTGGGAACAGTCACAGCATGAGGTATCGGAACCTGAATGGGGTTAAAGGTGCTTCTGTGCAGAGGACAGTGTTGGAATATTGCTTACATGCAGAGGTACTGGTCGAATGAGTAAATATATTAAGGATAATGGGGGCCAGGCTTTTCACTGTCATGGAAGGGGTTATAGATGTAGACAATACTAGAATGAACTTTGTAGTGTTGGGTTGGAATTGAAGGTATTGGTATGAATTTACAGTTTTCAAGATAGAGAAGTAGTTACTGGTGAAAATATGTGTGTAAACATGCATGCACACACACTTTAGGTAGCTCCTGTGAAATCCCTAGGGATCAGTGACACCTCAGTAGCAAAAAGCATAACCAGCAATGTAAATCTTGGTTTTTAAACACACTCTTCACTAAAGGGAACAAGGGTTTCTTGGGGAAATGGCTGATTCCAGAACTGTGGCAGAGAATATACAAGACAATGCTGGAACATCTGACTCCGGAAAGTAAGGAAATGTTCCAAGAATAATGAGGACATGCCAAAAGGACACAGAAACCAGTCTGCAGGGACTCTTACTGGCCAAATATGGACAGTTTGAGCATCAAAATAAATAATATATTTTAACCCATTGGATAATAAGAATCCATAGAGATAAAATGCATGAATTGAAAGTTTGGTGAAAAATAGGATATTGTCTCAGATAACCGCTTTTACAAAATACTAATTAATAACAAAAAGAAAAGAATATAGTGGGAAGCCTGGCAGACACTAACTGAATCGTGGCTGAAGTTAATTTCATCAGCAAGGGGAGAAACCCAAATCATGCTCCACCTAATAGCACGTGGAGAAAAACACACCACCACCCTCATGATATTCCTGCCAAAAATAGATAGCCTGAATCTAATCATGAGGAACTGATCATCAAACAAGTAAAATGAAGAGACATTCTACAAACTAATTGGCCTGTAATCTTCTCAAGTGTCAAGGTCATGAAAATCAAAGACTGGGAAATTGTTGGAGAATGAAAGAGACAGAGAGATACCAAGTTAAATGAAAAGTGTGACTCTGGACTGGATCCTTTTACCTGCAGGACATTATTGAATGGGATCAGAAAATGAGATGGCGGTAATGTAAGAATGTTACTTTCCAGATTTTGATTATTGTATTGTGGTTATGCAAGAGACTATCCTTGTCTGTAGGAAACATTTCCACATGATTTTCATCTTTTATAGTTAGGATCTGTGCTTTAAGATATTCTGCTTTGTGTATATGGACATTGATTAAGGCCTCAACATTAATATCTCTCTTTCACATAATGAAGTTGTTTTTTCAGCTATAAAACAGGTATCTGAAAAAAAATTAGTGATAATCATTTTGAGATTTTTAGAATTATGTAGTGATGTGTTCCAGAACTGAAGCTGAGACCCCCAAAGACAATTATACTTAATATTGGAGTTCCCCAATTCTCTACAAAGCATTGAGAAACTAGCCTTTGTTAAATAGTAACAATACACCTGAAAAAAGCACTCAGCGTGACTGCTAGCCTTGGTAACAGTGAATGACCTGTCACATCTAGACAGAACAGATATCTCTAATAAACCTTAGGATCTGATTTGTGGCATGGAGAAGCACATATGGAAGTCATTCTGGTATGATATTTTGCCTCTTTTCTGGCCCCATTTATTTTCTCATTCTTTTCACCTACCTTTTGATTGTATCCCTTTTTTTGTGAATCCCTATCTTAATATCTTTTTTGAGGAAGTCTGTATAAATCGGTCTGAATCTGGAACAAGGATTAGATGTAGTGTGGTAGTGTTACCTGGAACATCTTTGTTAACCAAGTACAGGGTACACACGGAGAGTGATATATTAGTGGTAGGTTCTTCCTCTGTTTCTATTTCTCATCACACTCTAAAATGAGACCCAAAGGGGCTAGCGCTGTGGTGTAGCAGGGAAACCTGCCACCAGTGATGCCTGCATCCCATGTGGGCACCAGTTTGAATCCTGGCTGCTCCACTTCCCAGCCAGCTGTCTACTGGTGCACCTGGGAAAGCAGCCAAAGATAGCCCAAGTGCTGGGGCCCCTGAACCCATGTGGGAGACCTGGAAGAAGCTCCTGGATCCTGGCTTTGGCCTGCAGCCATTTGGGGAGTGAACCAGTGAATAAAAGCTCGGCTCTCTCACTCACTTGCTCCCTCGCTTGCTCGCCCTCCCTCCCTCCCACTCTCCATAACTCTGCCAGTCAAAATAAATAAATAAATCTTTTGAAATAAGACCCAGATCCTTTCAGTTTAGGGGAAATATCCAGTCTGAGGTTGAACACTGGATTCCTCAGGCTTCTTTAGTGCTGATTTTAAAGACATTGTGGGGCAGTTTGACTTAGTGGTTAGGACACCACTTGGGATACGCGCATGTCATATTGTAGACCCTGAGTTCGAGTCCTGACTCTGCTCCTGATTCTAGCTTCCTGCTAACACAGATCCAAGGAGGCAGCAAGTGATAGCTCAGGCAGTTGAGTCCCTAACATCCACATGGAAGACCTACATTGAATTTCTGACTCTCAGCTTCAACCTGGTCCAGCTTTTGCTGTTTGCAGGCATTTGAAGAGTGAACCAGCAAATGGAAGCTCTCTCTCTTTGTCTAAAATATAGAAATGCAAATAGCCTTTGGACTGGAATCAGAAAACCTAGACGGAAAGCCTGTTCTGGAACTTCCCAGCTATGTGAACTTGCGCAAATCTAATTCTGAGCCTCAGCCTCCTAGTTTACAAACCTGTGAAAATAACACCTGTCACCTAGATCTCAGGTGATCAAATGAGATTATATATATATATATATATATATATATAAAGGTACATTATAAACTAAAGCATTTTACAAATTGCAAAGAACTGTATAATTTATTTAGGTTTGCCAAAATCTAACATTTCTAAGTCTATAGCTTTGAAACTAAATATTTATAAATTATATGCTGTGATGTTTTGGGAGATACTTAAATGTTTTGACATACAATGAAGATTAATATGTTAACATTAAGAGTTTGTAATTTTTTTTAAAGATTTATGTATTTGAAAGGCAGAGAGAATGAATATCTTCCATCTGCTGGTTCACTCTCCAAATGGTTGCAACAGCCAGGGCTAGGCCAGGGCAAAGGAGACAGAAGCTTCCCCTGGGTCTCCCATGTGGGTAGCAGGAGCCCAAGGACTTGGGCTGTCACTTGCTGCTTCCCAGGGTCTGCATTAGCTCAGGAGACAGAACTGGGTCAGGAACCCAGGTGCTCAGATGTGCAACACTGGCATCCTAACTGCTAGGCTAACTGTCCATTCTTCAAAAAATTTTTAAGATTTATTTATTTGAAAGGCAGAGCAATAGAAAGACAGGGAGAGAGAGAGAGAGAGAAAGATCTTCCATCTGCTGGTTTACTCCTCAAATGATCGCAACTACGAGGTCTGGGCCAGGCTGAAGTCAGGAGCCAGGAATTCCATCCTGGTATCCCACGAGGGCCGCGAGGGCCCAAGTACTTGAGCCATCATTTGCTGCCATTCCAGGTGCATTAGCCGGAAGCTGGATCAGATGCAGAGTAGCTAGAACTCAAACTGGCGCTCTGATGGGGGATGTGGCTTCACAAGCCATGACTTAACACCGTGCCATAAGCTGACCCCCAAAAGATTATCTTGAACTCTGCCTGCCTGCCTACCTAATAAATGTTCCTTAGAAAGAAAATCCATGGTGGTATTGATAAGCAGGTATCAAATAAATGCAAATTATGCCGAAGAAAGAGATTTTGCATTCTTTTTTTTCCATGTAATGAAGTTTGGAAATTTTCAAAGCTCCCATGTAATTCCTTGAACACATGGATTGGCAAAGCTATAATTCCACTTGAAGAAGTCCTTTTTAAAAAGTGGTTATCTTGGGGTGGGTCTTTGGTACAGCAGCTTAAGTTGCAGCTTGGGACACCTACATCCCGTTTTGGAGTGCCTGGTTCCAGTCCCAGCTATTCTACCTCTGATCCAGCTGCCTGCTAATGCACATCCTGGGAGGCAGCAGATGAGAGCTAATTGGGGTAGTTGGGTCCTTGCTGTCATTGTGGAAACCCTGGATGGAGTTCCTAGCTTGTCTTTTTTTTTTTTTTTTTTTTTTTTTAAGAAGGCATTTGGGAGTGAACCAGCATATGGAAGCTTGCACTGGCATGGTTTCTCCCTCTGCCTTTCAAATAAAATGAAAATAAACTTAAAAAACCAGTATCTTTTTGAGAATACATTAGTGTCCGTGGGGTGGGAAGAATCCATATCCAAATGTCTTTATAAGGCAAGTTTCTTAAAATTTGCTAAGGTATCCTACAACTAAATACACTGCCAATTTTGTAACTTCTCTTTTCAGCATGCTAGAAAGCAAAGAGAGTGGAAACAAGGTAGCAAGAAGAGGAGTGAAGATAGTGAAGGTAAGTCAGTAACAAATGTAGAATTCCCTTTGCCTCTGGTATTTCAGGAAACTCCCCAGCAGCTAGCATCTGTAAGGAAAATAGCATGCTAAGAAAAACAAAGAATCAGAATGGCGCAGAAGACAGGAAGGTGGCTGGGGAAATTTGTTGGAGTTGGAAGTAAGCCAAGTGAGAGAGACCTGTGATTACCAGGTCTTTGCCATATGTACCTTCTATAAGGTTGTTAGAAGTGAACTAGATTTATATGGAAGACTGAAGTGATAATGGGGCCAGTTGACTAAGTCCTGTTGTCATTAATGAGACTTTATTCCCTTCATTTTGATAAGGAAATCCCATGCTACAAAGAAAAATTTGCTTCTCTGCCCACGGATCTGAGTCACAAGCCACCAAGGGCCAAATTCCATATCCATATTATAAGGACTTTACATAGAATGAAAGGCCATTCACTTAACTGACTGCTTCCCCGTCAGCTTTCCTTAGACTCAGTCTAGAAAATTATCTGGAGGACTCCTCACAATCATGACCACCATGAGGGATTAAGGCAGAGGAGGAGTCTAAGGCTAACACAGAGTCTCCACCTGCTCTTGAACTGAGGATGCCCTTGACAGATGAAGGTGCTAGATCCTCAGTACAGCCTAAGGTTGAGCGAGAATTGCATGCACCTTCTCTTCTCAAAGCAAAGTAACCTGAACAAAGCCAGCCATTTGAAGTAGAGTTTAGACCAGATGGCAAGCTGAACACTGAAGGTGCAGGTGTTGACACTGATCTTCAAAGTAGTTCAAGCCAAGCCACAGTGCGCTGGATTTGCCCATGGAACAGTCTCCCGAATATTTAGCAAAGAGATCGGAAGATGGCAGTGAAGTGCAGCAATGCCAAAGGCTGGCCCATAAAGGAGGGTGTGCGAGCTAAAACTGTCACTGGAAAGGCAGACAGTGACCGAGCATCCTGTAGTAATTGTACCCTTCAAATAATAACATGCATGCATATGTGAGTAGGTAGAATTTGTTAATGTTAAAAACAATTAGAGGAAATTCACATCGTTTGTAATGGGCCCAAAGTATTGGAATAGAGATAATACACGGAAACAGCAATGTACACAGACACATGTGCTTACACGTACACATTGTTTGTTTAGTTTTTACATCTTCCTTTCCTGACTCCACAGTAGCATATGGATTAGAGGATTCTAGCAGATTCCAGCTATAGAATTCTATGCTACTCTGAAAATATATGGCTAACAAGACAGCATCCCTGTTTTCTCCTACCTGGTTTATCCATTCATGAACAGTGAAACCTTTAGAAATAAACAGATGTCAGCTATCCATGATTATAACAAGAAATGATACAGGAGACTTTTACAGACTTGATTTTCAACCTAATCCTAACTGATAAGGTGATTCTCATCACCTCCATATTCACCCTCACATGCCTCAAACAGGCCAGTTCAGCTTCTGTCACAGTCTTATGTGACATTATGTCCAGGAGATTCCATGGAAAGAAGTGGCTGAAAGCCGTTAGAGTCTGGGCACCATAGTCTTTTGGGACTGTGTCTCTGAAGGCCCTTCTATCAGCAGGCTTAGCTGGAAACTCATCCACGGAGAGGGTGAGGTGCAACTTGTCAGAACTGGAAGTAGAGGCTGAGAAGCCTTTTTCCTCTTCTGGAAGTGTCTTACACAGCATTCAAGCGGATGTCCCCGCAGGGAATTTCTGTTGGGGTTTCTGGAGTGATACTTCTAATAATACGCTGTTGGGAAGAAAACACAGTGTTATAAGCATTCTCATAATGTAATGAAATTGCAGATACATTTCAACAATAATAAACCTTAGCATTTTAATATTTAAAATAAGTTGGAATAATCTCATTGACTTTCTGTAAGAAATTCTCAGTTCTTAAATATGGATAAAAAAGATATATTCAGGAATTATAAACTAATTAAGAAAATTGAAAATTATAATCCTAATAGGAGAAAATGCTCAATCGTCATTGGAGTCTTTACTGGCCTATAACATGCTTTTGAATGACTGGACAGAGAAGACTTCCCATGGCCACACAAGGCTTGAGGTGCAAAGTAAGTGCTAGATTTTGGTCTCTGCTCTTCCCAGCTAGGCTTCTTGTGCCCTGCATTCACAGTTCAGCAAGTGTGCACAATGCCTGGAGCCTCTGGAGAAGCAGTATCAGTTCATACAAGAGTATAAACCATCATCTAATTAAATTTTAAAAGATGTGACCATTTAAATAATCACTTCTACAGCAATCTTGGTATGATGTAGTACTCATCATAAGGAGGAGACAGAATTTCTACCATGGAAACAGCTGGGTTGCATAGTAAGGCAGGTCTGAAATATGCTTTGGTTTGTGTATATAATATACAACCTGCCTTGTAAAACTTAGCGTCAGTGACATGAAGCAGCTCAGGGATGGGGGGGGGGGGGGGGGGGAAGCAGCATTGCAAAAGGCTTAGAAAAATCTTTATTAAGTTGATTAGTAAAATCTTTGATGTGTAAGTAGGCAAAATTGGATATGAAAGCATCTTTTGATTTATTGAACTTTAGATGAAGCACTGTTACTGTTTTTATTCTGAATTGAAAAGTATGTAGTCTCTTCACCCTTTTCTATTTTTGCATTCTGAGAGTTTGTTGTCCTTCAAAGGGTAGAGTATAGAATTCAGAAAAGTTCTATTCCTATAGTTAATGACATTTACAAAATTCTACAAAATAGTTTTGCATTGATCATGACTTTTGTATCTGAGTACTGTATTCTCACAATAGAAATCCATTTAAAAAGAAGTTGTAGTGCCACTAGCTATCAAGGCATGCCATGTCTTTGAAAGCAACATTTCAGAACCATCTGTTCCCAATGATGACTATGCAAACTCTGATTAAACAGAATTATATCTTGCTAATTGGAAAATACACATCACTGTAACTAGTCTTGTAAGGCTATGACTTACATAGACTGTTGACTGAGATGTATGGTGGAGGCAAGGCCAATTATGAACATTATAAAGTAAAACCATTGGCTTTTGTGCCTTCACCCCTACCCATATGCTGTCCTTCTGGCTGCTTATCTCCCCAAATATCAGGCCTAGTTTTGTTTTCCATATTTTGGCAACATTCTAGTTGCCAAACTACTATTTGATTGCTCTCAAAATTTGCCATGCCCTGGCCTTGTGCAGGTTGGAAACCAGCACAGATGGATCACAGCTCACATCTTCATAAGTGTATATGGATTAGGGATCATATTCCAGAATCTGTGCAGGTTGTCAGTAGTTTCTGCAGCAATGTCTTAAGCCAATAGACACGTCCAACCTTGAGACTTCTTGGATACAGATACATGTGATAACTTCCAAATTAGGGCAGTAGGAGGTGGCTCACTTCAAAACCTTCAGTGTTGTACAGACAGCCCTTGACTTACACGTGGTTTGGCTTCATAATTTTTTGGCTTTATTATGGTGTGAAAACAACATGCATTCCGAAGAACTATACTTTGAATTGAATTTTAGTGATTTCCTAGTGAAAGGACATACAATATCTTCTGACACTGTTGAACACTGCATGTAGTTCCTAGTCAGCCATATGCTCATGAGGGTAAGCAACCAGTGTTATACAGTGATTTGTGTTGCTAAACTGTATGTTCAGGAGGTTAGGTGTATTAAATTTTTTTTTGAGAGAGAGAGTCCGTCAAATGGAGCTCCATCTGCTACTTCATTCCCAAAATTCCAGCAGTGACTGGGGTGGCCAAAACGCAATCCAGGTCTCCTACATGGTCGGCTGTAACCCAACCATGGGAGCCATCACTGCTGCCACCCAAGGTCTGCACTGGAAAAAGCTAGAGTCAGGAGCTGGGAATAGAATCTGGGTATTCTGATGTGGAACATGAGTGCCTTAATCACTAGGCTAAATGCCTCTTCTTAACTGTATTCCTAACAATATTTTAATTTCTATTTTCATTTTATTTGGAAGGCAGAGAAACAGAGATCTTCCAACTTCTGGTTCTTTCCCCAAATGCCTGCAACAGCCAGAGCTGGGCCAGGCTGAAGCCAGGAGCCAGAATTCCATTTGAGTCTCCCAGGTGAGTGGCAGGGACCCAAGTACTTGAACCATTATCTGCTGTCTCCCAGGGTGAGAATTAGCAAGAATCTGGATCTGAAGCAGAGGAACCAGGAACTCCAATATGGGATGGACCATCTCAGGTAGTGACTCAACTACTTTGCCAAACACTTGCCTCCTTAAGATATTTTTTTCCTAAAAGATTTTATTTATTTGAAAGGCAGAGAGGGAGAGATCTTCATCCTCTGGTTCACTCTCCAAATGGCCATGATGGTCAAGACTGGGTATGGCTAAAGCTAGGAACTCCATCTCGAGTTCCTTTGTGGGTGGCAGGAGTCCAAGTAGTTGAGCCATGTTCTGCTGTCTTCCCAGGCATGTTAGTAAAGAACTGGATCAGAAGCGGAGCAGCTGGTACTCAAACCAGCAGTGGAATACTGGCATCGCAGACTGTAGCTTAACCTGCTGTACCACAACACTGGCTGCGATATTTTTAATTTATGTTGAGTTCACTGGGACATAATCCCATTGTAAACTGAAGAGAATCTGCATATGGAAAGGCTCAACAGCGTTAAATAAATCTTTTTAAAAAACGAGAGAAAGGTCAATTTCTTATTTGAAAGTCAGAGAGAGAGAGGCCTTCTATCCACTGGTCACTCCCCAACTTGCCGCAACGGCCAGAGCTGCACCGATCTGAAGCCAGGAGCTTCCTCTGGGTCTCCCACGTTGGGTGCAGGGGCCCAAGTCCTTGGGCCATCTTCTACTGCTTTCCCAGGCCATAGCAGAGAGCTGGGTCAGAAGTGGAGCAGCCGGGACTTGAAACTTGAACCGGCGCCCACATGGGATGTGCCGGCACTGCAGGCAGCGGCTTTACCTGCTATGCTACAACGCTGGCTTCCATCTCTTTTTTTTTTAAACCAAAATTTTATGATACCTGCCTTCCTCACAGATTGAATATTGGACTTGACGGTCTGTAATATTCTGAGAATTATAAAGCATTTTTAGATCCTTAGGGTACCTGGTAAAAACCACAGCATACTTTTTTCATGGCCGCTGCAGCTGGTGCGCTATGGCCCGTGCACCACGCTGATCCAATGGCAGGAGCCAGGTGTTTCTCCTGGTCTCCCATGAGGTGCAGGGCCCAAGCACTTGGGCCATCCTCCACTGCACTCCCTGGCCACAGCAGAGAGCTGGCCTGGAAGAGGGGCAATCGGGACAGAATCCGGCGCCCCGACCGGGACTAGAACCCAGTGTGCTGGTGCTGCTAGGCCGAGGATTAGCCTAGTGAGCCACGGCACCGGCCTTTGGGAAGTCTTACTGTAAAGAAAACTGAAAAGTGTTCTCCATGAATGAACCTTATAACCTCTTCCTCCAGCAGTAACACCTATGGATGGCCCATGGAACATCCTCAAAACACACTTTGGAAACTGTAAAGAGTCCAGTGAGCACATTTAAAGATCAGGAAACTGAGGCACAGACAAGGTAAGTGAACTGCCACTGCCCAGCAGATCTCCTCCTCCCAGTACTCTAACAGGCTGTGGCACACTGCTCCCTGTCTGGCAGCCTGTGGGCAAGACGGGCTTACCCTCCGACTTACCTCTTCTGCTAATGGTTACAAGCTCTGTAACATACCTTTGGGAGACATTCACTTGTGACCAACTGGAGGAATTTTCAAGAAAAGACTGGGATTTGAGGTGCAGTCTACAACTACAGAATCCTGGCATTTATTAACTAGATGTCCCACCCCTGACCTGACTCTCTGGATCTGAATCATCACACCTACCATAAAGGAGAACACGAAGGGATCACTCGTGGCCTTAGGACTGAGAGTGTATTACAGGCAACACCAGGGTCCAAGGCTTTTTGGGAGGAATAAGGTCAGAAGAGGACTGGTTTGGGTGAGGAAACTAGTCATTTCAAAATTCTGTCTTCCTAAAAAGGAAAAGTAAATCCCAGGTAAAGAAACCCAGTTGTTCTCAGAGCTGCTGTTTTCTCTTTTTATTTTTTTTTTGATAGGCAGAGTGGACAGTGAGAGAGAGAGACAGAGAGAAAGGTCTTCCTTTGCCGTTGGTTCACCCTCCAATGGCCGCCACGGCCGGCACGCTGCGGCCGGCGCACCGCGCTCATCCGATGGCAGGAGCCAGGAGCCAGGTGCTTTTCCTGGTCTCCCCATGGGGTGCAGGGCCCAAGCACCTGGGCCATCCTCCACTGCACTCCCGGGCCACAGCAGAGGGCTGGCCTGGAAGAGGGGCAACCAGGACAGAATCCGGCGCCCCGACCGGGACTAGAACCCGGTGTGCCGGCGCCGCAAGGCGGAGGATTAACCTCGTGAGCCACGGCGCCGGCCTGTTTTCTCTTTTTAAAAAATGTTTAGGGGCCAGCGCCATGGCTCACTTGGTTAATCCTCTGCCTGTGGGCAGTGGAGGATGGCCCAGGTGCTTGGGCCCCTGCACCCACATGGGAAACCAGGAGGAAGCACCTGGCTCCTGGCTTTGGATCGGTGGAACGGCGGCCGTGGCGGCCATTTGGGGGAGTGAACCAACAGAAGGAAGACCTTTCTCTCTCTCTGTAACTCTACCTGTCAAATAAAAATGCTTACTCATTTTTATTTCAAAGGCAGAGAAAGAGAGGGAGAGAGAATATCTTCTACCCACTGGTTCCCTCCCCAGCCTGGCCCAGACCTGAATGTTGAAGCCATTGGAAGGCAGGAGCCAAGAACTCCATCCAGGTCTCCCAAGTGGGAGGGCTGGGACTCAAATACCTGCTGCCTCCCAGGAAAATTAGCATGAAGCTGGACTGGGAGAAGAGGTGGACTCAACCCCAGATACTCTGAGGACACAGGTGCCCCGAGCAGCAGCTCACCCTGCTACACAACACCTTCCCCTTCTTGTTTCTTACAAAATGTTTTAGGAAGATTAATGTGATGGTCTCATGTCCGACTTTTGCTTGTAAAAACCCACAGCATAGCCCACCTCAGTTCTTGGGACGCTGTAGGTTACCGTCCATCCTAGCTGTCCCTAAATCCCACCCTTTACCTCTGAGCCCATCCCCTGCAGAAGCACTCAGCTACGATCTATAAGTGACTGCTGCTTCACGCTCCTCTCCACTGGAGCACTCTTACTGTGGTGAGAAACACAGCCCACAAGTACTAACTCAAGTATTCCTAATTCTGGTAAGGTAAAATTTAATACTGTTGGCAGGCTGGTGGCTGAGCCACTAACTGTGGCTGCACCTCTAGCACCAATTTCTACATCAACAACCCATGACCAAGGACAAAGGCGAAGCTTCCCCCAGGTGTGAAAAGGACACTGGAGCTCAGCGCAGTACCTCCCTGTACTGCGTGTTCCTGTACAAGTCACTGACATGAGAACTTGGGCAGCATTACCCCAGCCGCGGTGTCCTCGTCCATCTACCCCAGAAGGTATTTTCATATCAAAACAAGATCATCCACCGCAGATGCTTTGCAAAGTATGCACTCTTAACAGATTATAAGGTATTGTTCTTATAATTTTTACAAATGAATCTTGCTAACTTGGCAATTTTTTATTGTAAGGGCTTGAACCAAAACTATGATATTGTTGGAACACCCCTGTTTTGTGACGATTTTCAAAATACTGCACATGAACATTTTCTTTTTTATTTTTTCTTGACAGGCAGAGTGGACAGTGAGAGAGAGAGAGACAGAGAGAAAGGTCTTCCTTTGCCATTGATTCACCCTTCAATGGCCGCCACGGCCGGCACGCTGCGGCCGGCGCACCGCGCTCATCCGATGGCAGGAGCCAGGTGCCAGGTGCTTTTCCTGGTCTCCCATGGGATGCAGGGCCCAAGCACTTGGGCCATCCTCCACTGCACTGCCGGGCCACAGCAGAGAGCTGGCCTGGAAGAGGGGTAACCGGGACAGAATCCGGTGCCCCGACCGGGACTAGAACCCGGTGTGCCGGCGCCGCAAGGCAGAGGATTAGCCTGTTGAGCCACGGTGCCGGCCGCACATGAACATTTTCACCATAATCTTCACTTAAAATGTGTGTATCATGGCCGGCGCCGCAGCTCACGAGGTTAATCCTCCGCCTTGCGGCGCCGGCACACTGGGTTCTAGTCCCGGTCGGGGCGTCGGATTCTGTCCCAGTTGCCCCTCTTCCAGGCCAGCTCTCTGCTGTGGCCCGGGAGAGGCAGTGGAGGATGGCCCAAGTGCTTGGGCCTTGCACCTCATGGGAGACCAGGATAAGCACCTGGCTCCTGCCATTGGATCAGCACGGTGTGCCAGCCGCGGCAGCCATTGGAGGGTGAACCAATGGCAAAAAGGAAGTCCTTTCTCTGTCTCTGTCCACTCTGCCTGTCAAAAAAAAAAAAAAAAGTGTGTATTACACCAGACATCACAGATCTGATGTCCATGCCCAGAAGCAGGCAAAGCAGCTGTCCAATAAGTTTAGGAAGCTATATCCAACTCACGAGGAGTGCTGCAGTGCACAAAACTGATCAGCTCACTCTTCTGCCATTGTATTTGAGACTTTGGATGATGTCCTAAGATGACAGTGACAGCCATCAACAGGTTTACACCATGTGTAAAAATACAAGGCTGGAAACTTCTCGGTGACTTTCATGTGGTCAAAATACCTCTTTTGAATAGAGTATCCTTTTTCCCTCCAGTTGCCAGTCTGAAACACACACAAGTACATACCTCTTTAAACGTCCCAGGAGTGATAATCAGCCGGTAAATGATATACGTGGGGATGCAGATGATAGATGAAGTTCCAATACAGTAGCCCAGGATGATACTCCAGTGGGGATAACTATATTGGAAAAGTCGTAGCTGTGGGGGACTCATCAAAAAACTGCAAATGATAAACTAAAACAGAAATTGCAAGAAATATTAAAAATCTTAATAACAGCTCTGATCTGATACCACAGTGCTAAAGCTAAGATACTTTGGGGGGATTCCCAGAATCTGCTACATCCTAGACTGAATATATGGAGTCACTGCCTTCTAACCCCAAGCTGCAGCTTTATAGAACAGCCACGTGCTTTTGCTTGATCTTCCTCTCCATCTTCTTCCTCAACTCCTAAATGGCGACGTTGCAGCTTCCCTAGAGTGAGGGAAGTGCCGGCACCCGCTTCAGCACAGCCCTGTGCCAAGGAGAAGAGGTACTTCCAGAGAAGGGGCTGGGGGCCCTCTCCAAGCCCCTGCCAGGCGTGGGGCTTCCTATTTCTTGTTTTCATTTCCCCGCATTTTTCAGCCATGATTTTTTGGTCAGATGGAAGCTACCTTATGTCAGGGGAAGATTTCAAGGTTCTCAAGACCTGCTGAGAACTCGGGTTCCCGGGGCTGTTCCTTCTCCCCTTTTGCTCTCTGCATTAAGCTCCATCGCCTCGGGTTTCAGCAAGGGCAGCTGTGCCACAGGGCCTCTCAACAATGCTCACCACAGGCCCGCATAATGAAAGGAATTAGGGAGGGAAAAAGCAGCTTAATACACGTTTTGCTTGAAAACTTGACCAAAAAAAAGTTCTGCGGTGTGTCCCATCCCCCACTTTGAGTTTCCTTATTTCAGTTTGGTTTCCAGAGGGAGTGTAAATAGCAGTTTTTTGCTTAGTAACCATGTGCTGAATTCGTTACTGCTCTTGATTTAATTTTACTTTATTATTTCATAGCCATAAAAGACAGTAATGTAAATTATTTGTGTGGTTAAACATCTATTTATATCCTTTTCTCTCTTTGTCTGCAGGTAATAAAATGGGAAATTGTTAAACATTCATCCATCTTCTAAGCAGTGTTATCCTAAGTCCAGGAGGAGGCCTTCAAAGCAGCAGCCTGGTCAGCTGCAAACCATCTTCAGACCTGGAGACTAAGGAAGATCACCTGGGGATAGGAAGGGGTGGGACTATAAGGAGCCCCCCTGCCACAACTCCGCTCATCTCAAGGGAAGGTGGAAGGTACGTGCGGTGCAGGGAGGGCACACGCTCCTTTGCTACCAGTGGTGCTGCTTGCGACACGGCCTCACACTTCCCAGCTTCTCCGTGCTCATATACAACATTTTTTTTTTTTGTAACTTGGCTTCAGTGAAAAAGAGTATTTATAGTAAGCTACTCATTGTTTACCTAAAGCAGTCTTAAAGCCCCGAGCAGGGGGCCTGTTAAGTAAACTCAGAAGTGGAAGACAGATTTGCCTTCTCTTAATTGGGTACTAGAGCACTTGCCTTCTGAGGAGGAGAGTAAAGCTGACATGATGGGGATTGTGAGTAATGTGCCAGACCCCACATCTCTACAGCAGTGTTGCTGGGCCAAGGAACCCAGTGACCAGGCCCGAAGGCCTCCTCCTGCCCCCCACTAGACAGCCGGAAGTTCATAGAAATGAAGATACTGAAAGCCTGGCCAGGATGAGGGTAAGGCCATTAGGTTCTCACCTCAGTCCCAACACTTAAGGGACAGCCAGAATTTCAGTCATCAAGATAAATTAATGCAATTTGAAAAAGACAAGATCCTGGGGCCGGCATTGTGGCATAGCAGGTAAACCACTGCCTGTGACACCTGCATCCCATATGGGTGCAGGTTCGAGTCCCAGCTGCTCCACTTCTTATCCAGCTTCCTGCTAATATGCCTGGGAAAGCAGCGGAGGATGGCCCAAGTGCTTAGGCCCCTGCACCCATAAGGGAGACCAGAAGCTCCTGGTTTCTGCCTGGCCCAGATATGGCCGATGCTGTCATTTGGGAAGTGAACCAGTGAATGGAAGATCTTTCTCCCTCTCTAACTCTGCATTTCAGATAAATAAATCT
Source organism: Sylvilagus floridanus (assembly GCA_949820135.1). NCBI lineage: Eukaryota > Metazoa > Chordata > Mammalia > Lagomorpha > Leporidae > Sylvilagus > Sylvilagus floridanus. The sequence goes on from OX463237.1 coordinate 44,333,357, forward strand.
TTAAAAAAATAAATAAAAAGACAGGATCCAGAGTAAGGTGAGCCACCAGGTTCAGGGTTTGTTCCTGTGCTTAGTAAAAATGTTGGTATTTTGTTCATCATGGATATTTTTGCATGCAATTTAAAATACTGCATTAAAATAGTATTTATAATGAGGAAGGAGTTTTTTGGTGTCCCCTTTAATTGTATACCCATGGTGACATTCTCACTTGCCGCCCCCAAGTCTGGGCCCTGGACATCATTTCTTCATTGTATGGATATGCAAAAGTAAACAAATATGTTTCCACTCTCAAGGAATGAAAAACCTAGTGTTCCTTCTTTTGAAAAACAAATGGAAGGATTAAATGTAGATAATTTATATTACTATCAGCGCTTCTCAATAAAGGGTTTCTGCTTCTGGTACTATAAGCCAGGCAATTCAGACCAACCCTCACCAAAACTTTTGCATTAAAAAATATGTATTTTAAGTTTACCTAAAAGCATCAGCAAGTTGATAAAGTAGTAAGGAACCACAAGGCCAAGATGTAAGGGCATGCTAGAGCCCAACACTTGAACCACAGCTGCTCTGCCCTAGGAATATTTGCTGCTTGAGGTGAGCACTGGCTTTGGAAACCTCTGGGATTCAAGGGAATGGAAGTTACGGAGGGATTTTAAGGTACAGAGACACACCAGCAGTGTCGGAGACAAAAATAAACATTATATATGTATTGAGATGTGCAATTACAAAAAAAGTACAAAAATAAAGGGCTGGCCCCAAGGAAGTCAAACACAGAGCACAAGAAGCAGTAAAGGTAGCTAGCTGTATGTCAAAGAGCTACCCTAAGACAGAATGGGATGGCCAGATAACCCTAGTAAGTTGGAGATGGACTGAAGGAGCAACGCGACAACCTTTCGACCTCTGAAAGTTCTAAAAATCTTCCCCCTGCCCCGTGAAGTTACACGTAAATGAAAGAGTGGAAGGGTAGTCCCTGCTGATGTGTACCGGGTGCCCGTGTGGAGGCCAGCAGGGATACTCACGCTGAGGCAAACGTCCCTTCACGTGGACGCCAGCAGGAAGGCCGGGGCCCATAAGCAAGGATGCGGCGAGTACTGAGCACATCTCAGCCAGCAGACAGTGCTCAGATCTCCGCTTCCTCACCCAGGCCCTTTGGCAATAAATGGATTCTACTTGTGACGTGGATCCATGCTGAAGGACCTTTGTGTGGGCCTCTTTTAGAAGATGCGCACAAAATTACAAAGAGGAGATCCTGAGGACCCTCCCCAGGGCTTTGCTCAGCAGCACAGAAAATCCTTCCCGACTTGTTAGGTGACTTTGAATCCTTCACTTGATGTCACTAAGCCTCAACTTCCTTAAATGTCAAAGGGGAGTACCAGAACTATTAATTACTTCATAAGAATATTAAGAAAGTTAAATGAGCAATCGGGGGAAGTTTTAACACAAAGCCAGCCTGGACTAGTACTGCGTCTCCGTACATGTCATTCATCACTACTGTTGAGCAAGGGAGTGATGCAGTAAAGTGACTGAAGACCAGACTGCCCCAGGTGTCGGAAGTCAGAGGAGGGAAGGTCACAGGGACTTCGGAAACGCTGGTCATGTTTTTGCTTCTTGAAATGATTTTGTCTACACTAGCTTGCTCAACTTAGAAAATTTCTTGGAGATGTATACATGATTTTCATACTTGTCTGAGAATATTGGTAAAAAATGGAATTAAGTTTATTTTGGTACAAAAATTTCTGAGATACAGTTTTCCCATAATATGTAGTTTCATGAACTTTTAAAAAACCCCTCATTATGCATGAATTTCAAAAATTTGTTGTACCAAAATAAATGTATTTGAGGGGCAGAGAGAGCGCACATCCACTGATTCATTTCCGAAATGCCTGCAACAGCCAGGGCTGGGCCTTGGCTAGAACCACGAGCCAGAAACTCAATCTAGGCCGCCCACTTGAGGCAGGAACCTAATTACTTCAGCCACTACTGCCGCCTCCCAGCTCTGCATTAGCAGGAGGCGGAAGCTGGAGCCAGGAAATGAACCCAGGCACTCTGATGTGCAATGCAGGTATCTTAACTGCTACACTCAGTCTCTGCTGTCTGAACTTCTAAAATGTCATTTCCACAAACCTTTTCAAGTACCACCTATGTTACACTTCAATAACATTGATTTTTGCTAAATGTTTGCAGCTTCATGAGAAGAAAAAGGGCGATGACAACTCACCAGGAGAAAGAGGGGGCTGATGGCTACCCAGCAGATCCTCCAGAACCATCCAGGGCTGAAGCCAAGCATCTCCTTCACATCACTGCAGAACTGAGTGATGCCTAAAATCCAAAACAGAGAGATGGAGAGAATGCACGGACTGTTCTTCCACCCGCTCATCTCAGGACCAGCACCAGGAGCAGCCAGGAGGGAGGGAGCCGAATGCCTGCTGTGGACAACTGTGCCCGGTCTGGAAGTTCCCCAGAGGCGGCTCTCAAGGACACTAACCTGGTCTTCACCTGCGCCTGGAGGATTTGTCATAAACTGCATTTTTGAAAAGATGTGTTTATCCATTTGAGGGCAGAGTTAGAGTGATCCTCCATCATCTATCTGGTTCACTTCCCAAATGGCACAACAGCTGGCCAGGCTGAAGTGAGGATCCTGGAACTCCATTTGGGGAACTGGGTGCACTTGGACCATCCTCTGCTGCTTTCCCAGGCACCATCAGCAGGGAGCTGGATTGGAAGTGGAGCAGCCAGGACTTGAACTGGCACCCAAATGGGACTCCGGCTTCACAGGCAGCGCGTAACCTGCTGCACCACAGCACCAGCCCCTAAAACTGCATTATTATAACAAACAAAACTTTCTACACAGACCTGGAAGACGGATGGACATCTGGAGAGCGACTTAATGCCCCATTTGATGCCCACACTGTCTTCATAAAACCTCAGCATGCACTGGGTTTTATTGTTATTATAGAAAAGAAAAATGACACCCTTCCTAACAGAGACTGACTGTTTACTGGAGACTTTCAACGGAAGTTTTAACCATAATACTGCACATTCACCTACAGATCTAGAACAGACTTCTACAGAAAGTAACAGGTGCCATAATGAGAACTGTGCGCTCTGACTGGCGGTGAGAGAGTGAGAAGAGGAAGGGGCCGTGTGTGCTGTTGCTTCCCGAGAGCTCCCAGCAGTTCCTAGGGTGAACATCACACTGATTCACAAACTCTGAACTTTGTCCTCTGAGTTGCTGAGGACAGAGGGAGGACTTCTTTTGCTTAAACAATACCAGGCCTATGTGCAACTTGAATGTACCCCCACCCCCTCCTTTTCCATAATATGTGTAATGTCTACCATGCTAAAGGGGCTTTACCATAGAAAAGGGGTAAATAAACACATTTTAAAAATCAAACCGTCAGGGCTGGCACTATGGTGTAACAGGTTAAGCCTACGCCTGCAATGCCTGCATTCCATATGGCCAGTTCATGTCCCAGCTGCTCCACTTCCGATTCAGCTCCCTGCTAATGTCCTGGGAAGGCAGTGGAAGGTAGCCCAAGTGCTTAGGCCCCTGCCACCCACTTGGGAGACCCAGACGAGTCTCTTGGCTTTACCTAGCCCTTGCTGCTGCAACCACTTTGGAAGTGAACCAGAGGATGGAAGATCTCTCCCTCTATCCATCCCTTGCTCTCTAACTCTGCCTCTCAAATACATAAATCTTATTTTAAAAAAAAGTCACTTCTTGTTTTTTTTTAATTTTTTGACAGGCAGAGTGGACAGTGTGAGAGAGAGACAGGGAGAAAGGTCTTCCTTTGCCGTTGGTTCACCCTCCAATGGCCGTCACGGCCAGCGCGCTGCAGCGGGCACACCGCACTGATCCGATGGCAGGAGCCAGGTGACAGGTGCTTTTCCTGGTCTCCCATGGGGTGCAGGGCCCAAGCACCTGGGCCATCCTCCACTGCACTCCCGGGCCACAGCAGAGAGCTGGCCTGGAAGAGGGGCAACCGGGACAAGAACCCGGTGTGCCAGCGCCACAAGGCGGAGGATTAGCCTGTTGAGCCACGGCACCGGCCCACTTCTTGGTTTTAAAAGGATCACCTCTGAACCTGGTTTCCTCATTTCAGTTGCCTGTACCTTCCCACTCCCTGCTAGGCACTCTTGGGAGCTCTGCCATTGGGCCCACGTCAGCTGGACCCTGTGTTCCTGGAGGTTTCACTCTGATGAAATGCCAGTGCAGGGCCTGAGCAGGGGGACTGAGGATTTTACCAGGGCAAATAACACAGGTAAGAGCACTCTCGCCTCTTCCCTAGGAGATGAGCTCCTAAGCCCCATTTAGCAGTAGTAAATTTACTGTGTACTTAGCAAGTGCATTTGCTGCACACTCCTTCCATGCTGTCTCGCCAAGTCTTAGAGCCCATCAAGATCTTAAACCACTGCCACAGATGAGCTGTGTGGAACCCCTCCACTCTGTCTCCACTGCGTAAACCTTCAAACTCAGCAGGGAAAACAAGTCCTCCGGGGTGCAGGCAATCTGTGCACAGAGCGCAGAGGCAATGCTGAGCTCTCGTCTCAAGAAGGCACCCAGGTGAGGTTGTCTTACGCACCCATCAGAATCGCCCCTCCCTGCCTTTCCTCACTGGGGCCAGCTGAGGAGGGTGGAGAAAGGATCTCTGGTGCAGGAGGCATTTGGCACAGTGGTACGCTGCCGCTTGGGACATCATCAACCCATGCCGGACGTCTGGGTTTGAGTGCCAGCCCCACTTCCAATTCCAGCTTCCCACAGATGTGCCCTCTGGGAGGCATTAGGTGAGATGCCTCGAGGAGTTGGGTCCCCGTGGGATATGTGGATTGAATCAAGGGATTTAAGACAGATCTCTGCCTTCCAAATAAATAAAACCCATAAATAAAATTTTAAGGCTGAAGGAAGCATCTTACCGTAGAACCAAGACACAGCGACTGCTTCTATGAGCGCGACGGTCAGCACTGCTGGGCCCGTGGCGTACTCCTCCAGCAGCTTCACCACGTAGGCGCCTCCCTGGGGACGAGATCGCGAACCTGGTTAAGGTCCTCTGAGGCGCTGCCCCTCCTTACCACGGGGGCCTGCTGGGGTTTCTTGGTTTAGGTCCAAGGTAGGGGTTTTCCAGAAGTGTTATTATCCTAAATATTCCAGAGCCTGCCTCCAGGACTGGCCTTTGCAGCGTGGGCCAGGTTGCACCCTACCAGGCAGCTGCACCCGCCCTGTGGAGCACGTTCATCTTGCACTCTCCCCTCACTAAGCTTTAAGAGAGCACCAAAGGGCCCCTGGGTCTGTTTCTAACTCTCTTCAGTTTCCTGAGCACCTCCCGTATACCCTATCTGCGAGACTTCCCGCCTCTAGAGAGAGGAAGACAACACGATACCAGGTACACTGGGCACCTTGGTCACTGTCTTCTCTGTTAACCCTGTCTGACTGCCTTGGCTCCTTCTCCAGCTGAAGCCCCGAGTGGTTGCAGTCATGGCTTGAAGATGCCTAGCTATAAACTCCACGGTGAGTCAGGAGGACACAGCCCGCAGGGACCATCTGATGCACACTGTACAGTATTTCTCTCAGCTAATAATTAAAAAAAAAATCACCAGCAAGGGTCTCACGTCTTTACCATAGTAATCTCTAGAGGAGACAAATGCTTTACCCACGACACGCCAGCCTCCAGATATTCTGCCTAAGAGGCCAGTATTCCCATGAAAGCAGCCCTGTGGAGTGGAAAGAGACTGGACAAACAAACCCTGGTGTTCCTGCAGGTATCTGGCCATGCCTGAAATCGAGTGAGGTCTACCATAGAATGCTGAGAGCCCCTGGATCCCACAGAGAGCTCAGAACAAACTTTCTTCTCCTAGATGCAAAACCTTCTAATAGCAGTGACATTGCTCTTCCTTGAGCCCCAAAGCCAGGGCACTGCGTGAGGCAGAAAGAAACGGCTTCTTTTAGCATTCTGTTGTCTTAGGGGAGGTCGGCTCAGAGCTGAAGGGGGTGGTACTTACAAAAGTCAGGGTGATCAGGGAGCCAAAGAAGCAGGTGATGACCACGAGGAGCACGAACCACTCCCGACGCTTGGCCCAGATATGCGGAAACTCATCCAGCACGGCCGTGATCACCCCCTCCAAGCCTGCGAACTGGGAGGCACACACAGGTGGTCAGCGGGGCGGCTCTGGGACAGTGCTCCAGAGGAGGGGCAAGATCGCCATGTGAGCAGTCCAGCGGATCATGACCAGTAGGCCAGATGCACTGGCCCACGGAGACATCCTGCTTTATGCTGTCACTCAACCCATCACGAGGGACATCAGAAAAGAAGTTTGGTATGTGAGCTCCTGTGGGAGACCATGAAGTTACACCATGAAGGCCAACTCAGTGCCGAGACTCGCTCCACACACAGTGCACTGAGCTGAATGCTTGGCACGACTGCACCTTGGCTGGCAGGTGGATCATGCCGTCAAGGGACCGTGCACAGTGACAGGTCCCATGTGCTTCCCCAGCATCACCCCAAGCCCTAAGCTTTTAACTCCGCAAAAGTTTCAATAATATTTCATAGTTACCATAAGTAATTATTTATTACTGTCTTTTTAAGAGAGCACATTTATTTGGAAGGCAAAGCTGTAGAGAGAGAAGGGAAAAAGAACTTGCATCTGCTGGTTCACTCCCCAGATGGGCCATGCTTAAGCCAGGAGCTCCATTCTGGTCTCTCATGTGAGTGGCAGAGGCCCAAGCACTTGGGCCAGCGGCTGCTGCTTTCCCGGTGCATTAGTAGGGAACTGGATCAGAACAGCAGCAAGGATTCAAGCCAGCACTGTGCTATGGGATGCCAGCTGCAAATGGCGGCTTAACCTACTGCACCACAATGCCTGTGCCCTCCCTTTAGGTTTTTACAGGAGAGACGGACAGACAGAAAGACAATGGGATCTAATGGGTTAAGGTACTAGAGGTGGTAAGCACCTTTACCAGGTGCACCTGGGCAGTGCCAGGAGAGGTGGCCAACAAGGCCTGGACCAGCTCAGTGGGAGGGGATGGGTACAGCCACCTGCCGCCTCCTCTCCTTCCAGAGCCCATTTCCCTCCCTGTTCACTCACCGTGCTGTCCAAGCCCAGTGTGATTAACATCAGGAAGAAGATGATGGCAAAGAAAGTGGATGCTGGCATGTTGGCTATGGCTTCCGCATACGTGATGAAGAGGAGGCTGGGGCCTGAGACGGGGGAGAGAGCAGGACGTGGACGCTGAGAGCTGACCTGCAAAGATGTCGCCACGGAACAGCCACCCCAACGACACACTGACCCAGGCTTTAACATGAACCTAGTGCTTTGCTTCCTCGTGCTCCACACACATTTCCAGCCACCCCAACATTCTGGGAGGCATCCACTTGAGAATTGCGTGCCCTCAATTAACATGGGGGAAGGAAACTGGCCCACGACCTGAAGACCAGCAACGCTGCACACAAGATTAGGAGTTTCCACTGTGTGACTATCCAGAGGGGACTCTATAGGGCCAAGATTGGTAATTTCTGAAATGCCATGGCATTCAGCCCCCTTTGATATCATTTGTTCCAGAACAGGAGATGTTGCTTTCCATAGTGTCACAGTGGCTTAAGGCAGAAAACAAGACCTCCTGCTATTGTAAAGTGACATGAGGGACACATCTTCCACTCCCACGGGCCAGCCAGGAGCACTGCTGTCACAGATGCCAGGTGGTCAGAGCACCACAGCAGGCCAAAGACACAGGTGTACTGGCACGAAAGTCCTGGGACTTCGTTGCTCTTTTTACTAAACCTCACAGTACAGCACAACGGCTGTGTCAGCTACATTTTATTTTTCTGCAAGCAGTTTTAAGGTCTAATAATTATTTGCTTACCAGACGTGGACCCATTACAGGACCCAAACCTGGATTCAAAGCCATCACCCTAGCCATATTTTCCAGCCCACGGGATTTGGAAGGCCTTACCCAGTCCTGGGAGCCACAGCGAGCTGCTTCCCCTCCCCAGCCCCCAGCCCCCCTCCACCACAGCCTGAACACATGGAAAGGGGTGAGATCCCCACGGCATGTTTCTCTCAAACCCCTGAAATCGTATAGGAACATTTAGAAATAATTCAGAAGTCAGACATTGGTCAGGATCAAAGCAATCCAGCAGGACCAAGGAGCCCCAAGAGAGCCTGGGGTCCTACCTGCGTCTCTGGCCACCTCAGACACATCTTCGTTCCTCATCTCTGCCATGTACCCGAGCACCGTGAAGATGACGAATCCGGAAACGAAGCTGGTCATGCAGTTCACCACGCTGGTCACCAGGGCGTCTCTGGAGTGGAAAACCCAAAGGGCTGAGACAGTTCCGAGGTGGGGCCTGTGCCAACCCTGCTGAGCAGGGCCCGCCTGGCAAAGCCAGAGGCTACACTCAAAGGAATTCAAGCCTGCCCCTTCCCTGTGACAGCCCAGCCTCTCTGTTCGGAAGCACACACTGCTGTGACCACACGCATGGCCTGGGGACAAGAGCAGAGGGGGGTGGGTGCTCTGGTCATGGGTAAAGTGGCCAGGGACCTGTGACACCACCGAGGGGCACAGTCATCACCTGAGCCCAGTCAGGTTTGAGGCCATGGGTTTTTTCTTTTCTTCTTTAGGGCCATTTCAATACGCTGCCTTCATCCACTCCAGCTGACCTATCCTCACTTGACTTTGAGCCTTTGCTGGGGGCTGCACATACTCACTGGTAACAGTTGTTGTTGAATTTGTTGTAGCTGGCAAAGGCCAACAGGACCCCAAAGCCCGGCCCGAGAGAGAAGAAGATCTGAGCAGCAGCATCCACCCACACCTGGAACACAGCAGGGAAGGGGAGCGGGGAAGGGGAGCGGGGGTGAGGGCCGAGATTCAGGCCACGGCTGGGCACGGCAGTGCCTGCATACCTCGTGCACTGACGCAGATGCGCAGAGGGGAGACCCAGTATTCAAGGTTCATGCCAGGATGGCCACATAGCAAGTACAGATACGTGCAGTCTCTCTCCCTGTCATTTAGCAGAAACCCATCCAGTGGACTCAAACTCTAGTTTTTAATGCTTATATGTCTGGCTCAATTGCAGATGTGCACGTTGAAACTAAATGTCATCTGCCCCTGCTGTCAGAGAAGGACTAGCTTCACTTAGGCAAACAACAGGCTCAGTTCCCCTGCGCGTCTTACCCCTGTCTCCAGCAGTTTTTGCCAGTTGGGTTTCAGGTAGAAGAGAACACCCCTCCAGGCTCCGGGGAGGGTGGCCCCCCTCACCAGCAGGATGGACAGGATGATGTAGGGGAAAGTGGCTGTCACCCACACCACCTGTGAGGAAGGAGAACAGACAGGGCATCACCTCGCTGGTGCAGGGAGGGCGGATGCCAGCGTCATTCCTGAAGATGTCCAGGTAAGGAGGTCTGTCCCTTCCTGTCATTTCAGGAGGCAGCGTGGTATGGAGGAAAGGCCACAGCCTTCAGTGTGAGACAGAGAGCAGAGTCAGCATGGCCAGAGGCTGCACTCAGATGTGAAATGGGGAAAAGATCTAGTGGGAAACAAGAGTGTTAGCCAGTGGAAAACACTGAGCACGTCTATGAAAATTGTCACCACTATTATGACAGCAGAACCCACTGGTTAAAGAAACTGGAAAATAAATTAGGGGCTGGTGCTGTGGCGCAGCGGGTTAAAGCCCCAGCCTGCAGTGCCAGCATTCCATATGGCGCCAGTTCGGGTCCTGGCGGCTCCTCTTCCGATCCAGCTCCCTGCTGTGGCCTGGGAAAGCAGTAGAAGATGGCCCAAGTCCTTGGGCCTCTGCACCCACATGGGAGACCTGGAGGAAGCTCCTGGCTCCTGGCCACAGATCAGCTCAGCTCTGGCTGTTGCAGTCATTTAGGGAATGAACCAGCAGAATGGAAGACCTCTCTCTCTCTCTGGCTCTACCTTTCTCTGTAACTCTAGTCTTTCAAATAAATAAATCTTTTAAAAATCAATCATCAATCAATTAGATAATGGCTCTCGGAATTGACCTATTTCTAGAATTTTCTAATATGGTCAAGAAAGAGATGGAGCATCACGGGATGTGTTAGGTATAAAGGAAACAATGGCTGTGCCCCTGGCCAGTCTGCATCGGCAGCCAGGTCCTCCTCACCTTGCCAGATGTTTTGACACCTTTCCAGATGCTGAAGTAGATAATAGTGAAGATCAGCATGATGCAGAGGGCAAGCTGCCAGCTGATGCCCCCCAGGTCCTGGAGCCCCTTGGACCGGTGGATCTGCAAGACGTGGCGCCTGGAGCGAGAGAAAGGCCCCTGAGAGATCTGGACAGTGACCTGAACACACACACAGACACGTCCAGGAAGGTAGCCAGGGGAAGGACACTGTGCTACAAGGACCAAGTGGTCACTGGGCCTCAGGAAGGGCTGGCACTGGCCCTGCCCCATCGACGGGGTTAGCAGCACATCTGGCTGACTGTGTGTGACAGTGTTCAGGCCAAGGCACACTTTCTGGTCTCTCCCGAGTCCCTCTGACCAACATGACAGTTGGTCTTTGGTTACGTGAAGGTTTGTAGGAAGGGGTTGCAGGTACCTTCCCACACCTGGAAGTACGTCTTTTGGGACTTCCATTGTGTGAACTTCCAGCATTAAAAAAGACCATCTCTGGGGCCAGAGCTGTGGCTTAGCAGGTAAAGCCACTGCCTGTGATGCCGGCATCTCATGTGGGCACCAGTTCATGTCCTGGCTGCTCCACTTCCAAATCAGCTCCCTGCTAATGCACCTGGAAGATGGCCCAAGTGCTGGGGCCCCTGCACGCATATGGGAGACCCAGAAGAAGCTCCTGGATCCTAACCAGCTCAGCCCAGCTCTGGCCATTGCAGCCACTTGGGAGTGAACCAGGGGATGGAAGATCTCTTTCTCTTTCTCTTTCTCCCTCTGTACCTCTGCCTTTCAAATAAATCTTTAAAGAAAAAGAAAATACTTCCTCCTAGCATCTTCATCCAAGGGTATAAAGTCACATTACAAACCAAAAACTACTTGAGTAGTTCCAAACTATTGAAGAAGCATGGAGACTCTGTTTCCACAACAGTTAGCCAAAGGGGGGCCCGGGGAGGAGGTGGTTTTGCTGTAGGGGAGTAATTCTGCACCTGAGGGCAGGGATTGACTAGGCGCCTCGGCACATGAGAAAGGATCAGGGAAGCCGAATTATGGAGCACCCGAGGTCAAGCTTCCCAACCCCAAAACCTGCCCGGGGCCAGCCCTGCGTCTTCCTCACACTTGCTCCCCCTCACCCTGGGTAGCCTCCCCTCTCCGCACCTGCCAGGAGAGGCGTGGCCTGCCCACACAGAGCAAGAACACCCCCCGCCCCGCACTTACGTGTAAAACTCCTCAGCAGGGGATGTGGAGTGGAGCGTCCAGGTGATGTTGTCCCCTGAGAAGTAGTTGGTGCAGTTACCAGTGTTCCAGGAGTTCTCGCAGCTGGTCCAGGGCAGCTGGTCCGTGAAGGAGGAGATGAGGTAGTAGAGGGCCCAGGCCATGATGGTGTTGTAGTAGGAGGCGATGTAGAAGGCAATGATGCAGATGGCAAAGCCGATCCCTGGGGCAGCCCAACAGTGACAGGCTGAGACGGGGCCCGAGAGGCCACAACCCAGGGGGGAGGAGAGGGTGGGGATTGCCACCCATCTTAAAGTGTTCTGCTTTAGTTTACTTTTAATTGCCACTTATGCTCTTAAGAATTTCATGCAATTTGGTTAAAACTGTACTCAAGTTATCTCCCAGACATACCCAAGGCCCAGATGGATTCCAGAGGAAGGTCCCCAGCTCCCGCCCAGGGATGGGCAACACTACCTCCTGGAAGGCCCCATTCACACAGGCACCCAAGCCCTTCAGTTACCTTTGAAAATCGGGCAGATTTTCCGCCATACGGAAATGCATCCATTTCGGTGGTACTGGCCCAGCGCAAGCTCCATGTAAAAGAGTGGGATCCCCCCAAAAATGGCCATGATGGTGTAGGGGAGGAGGAACGCTCCTGAGGCAGAGGAAAGACCATCTCAGTCCCTGCCCACCCTGTCCCAGGACAGCCCAGTAGCTCTGCACACAGGGAGCCCCGCCGGGAATCACAGGGCCACCTGCTGTACGGGCCTCCCTGTGTTCCCTGGTCTTGGGGCCTTGCCACAAGTAGAGGTAGACGGAGCTCCACAGCTTTATAAATGGAGGCGTCAGAGAGGCCAGTGGAGTTAGTGGAAAGGAAGCTGTGTTGGGAGCCAACGAACAGGCACTGGGTACCTTCACACCTGATGTCTGGGGAACGCCGGCATGCTTCCCTTCTCTGATCCCCACTTCCTCCCCAGACAAGGAAAGGTTGAGAAGAGCCGAGGTTCTCAACCTACCAAGCTCTGCTGGGGAGCCTAGAAACTCACACCCAGGGGCCGGGGCTGTGGTGTAGCGGGTAAAGCCACTGCAGTACTGGCTTCCCGCTTGGGCGCCGGGTCAAGTCCAGGCTACTCCACTTCCAATCCAGCTCCCTACTAATGTACCTGGGAAAGCAGCAGAAGATGGTCCAAGTCCTTGGGCCCCTGCACCCACGTGGGGGACCAGAAGACACTCCTGGCTCCTGACTTTGGATAAGCCCAGCTGCTGCCATTGCAGCCATTTGGGGAGTGAACCAGCAGATGCAAGATCCTCTCTCTTTGCCTCTACCTCTCTGTAACTTTGCCTTTCAAGTAAATAAATCTAAAAAAAAAAAAACAAAAACAAAAAACAAAAAAAAAAACCCTCACACCCAGATTCCCAGCTCCACTCAGACCTCCAAAGCAGTCTCCCACGTGGAGACACAAATGCTTTTCAAGCTCCCAGGTGATTCTTCTTTTTAATTTTTTTTGGACAGGCAGAGTGGACAGTGAGAGAGAGAGACAGAGAGAAAGGTCTTCCTTTGCTGTTGGTTCACCCCCCAATGGCTGCTGCGGCCGGCGCACCGCGCTGATCTGATGGCAGGAGCCAGGTGCTTCCTCCTGGTCTCCCATGGGGTGCAGGGCCCAAGCACCTGGGCCATCCTCCACTGCACTCCCGGGCCACAGCAGAGGGCTGGCCTGGAAGAGGGGCAACCGGGACAGAATCCGGCGCCCTGACCCGAACTAGAACCTGGTGTGTCGGCGCCGCAGGTGGCAGATTAGCCTATTGAGCCGCGGCGCCGGCCTAGCTCCCAGGTAATTCTGAGGCAACCAGTGCAAGGCCCCTTGGGACAGAGCGCCTGGAGCACCCTGTGCAACTGCTGTGACCACCTACGAGGCGCGGAACGTGTGCGTGTTCACTGGTGTTACCCATGGCTCCAGACACAGCTCACTGCTAACGGGGCTGCATCTCCGGGACCCCTCACAAGCCAGCTTTCCAGGTGTGGCTAAAGGGCAGCTTTCCAAACGAGCCAGCACAAAGCTGCGTGCCCTTAAGTCTGGCGCCTGAGGCTGCGTCTGGAAACGCCCAGCCCGAGGTTTAGCCCACAGCTGGGTCAGCTGCAGCTTCCCTTCCCATAAAAAGCTTTGAACCTGGAAACCTGAAGTCCAGGCAACCCAGAAAGGTCCACGTAACTTACAGTCAGGCTGCGTGAACCTGGCTTGAGAATACAAACCACATCGTGTTTCCACTGTGGCCTGCATCCAGCGGGCCGGCCTGGTAGCCTTATGGGAAAGAGCAAGCAGAGTGGAAACACCACGGGACCCAGCTCCCCTAGTGCCCAGGGTAAGGGGAGTCCTCCCACACCGGAGCCGAGGAAGCCTGAGCTTCCCAGGGGCCCCACTGGAACTGCCTTTGCAGCCACACCGACAGGAGTCTTTAAGGTACAGCCGATCAGCCAAGTCTGTCCTGCCACAGACTTGAAGAGGTGGGGCGACACAAATGAATTATCCCTCAAACCTCCGTGTAGTAGCCTCCCCAATCTGCTACCAGCGCTGGCAAAAACCAAAAGGACTGCTCTGACACCAGTGCGTGTCCCTTCCCTATTCGGATAGCTGATGCCATTGCATCACAGAGGCGCCGCCGGCTGCACTCTCCCCGCTCGGCTACCACCCTGCTCCCTGGCTCACAAACTCACGGCCATCGTCAGCTACTTGGGTTTTTGCTCATCTACAAGCTAACTGCTCTAGAGGCTTGAGGAGTGCAAAGAGGGACAAGATAGATATAGTCTCTGGCCTCGAAAGTCCAATCCCGCGCATGGCAACTCCCTTCTGACCTCACACGGGTGCTTGGGAGAGCCCAGGGGGGCCTGGAGCCGCCTCCCACTTCTTCCTGACGCGGCTCCAGCCCCTCTGCACTCTGGAGCAGAGGCGCCTGAGGGAGTGAAGGCACAGCGCAGGCCCCCGCGTGGGGGGCTAGGGGACATGGGGTGACCAAGGCAGCTCGGAGGATGCTGGGACTTGCGAGGTCAGGTTTGGGCGTGCTGTCGTCCCGCCTCACACCCCAGAAAGCCTCGGACACGCTTTCGGCTTTCTGAAAGGCCCAGCGGCCACGCTCCCAGACTGTCAGCTACACTGCACAGAAGGAAACCACGGCCCACCGGCTGCCCTCGCAGGAGGCTCCGCAGCACGCCCTGGGCCCAGCGCGCGGTACTGACCGCCTCCGTTCTGGTAACATATGTAGGGGAAGCGCCACACGTTGCCCAGGTCCACGGCGTAACCGATGACCGAGAGGAGGAAGTCCACCTTCTTGCCCCAGGTCTCCCGCTCTCCTGGATGAGCCTCCGCCTCCAGCGTGGTCGTGGCTGCCAAGATAGCGTGGCCAGCGTCGTCTCCAGCACCAGGGCCCGGCACCCCCGAGTACCCATTGGACAGCTGGCCGGGCTCCGCCTTGTCGCCCGCCACGCCCTTCCGCAGCACCCCGCTGCCCCGGCAGTCCTCTCCGTCCTTGCTGAGCCCGGGCTGAGCGTTCAAGGGTGTGGTCTCCATGCTGCTGCTCAGTGAACGACGCCCACGCCCATCTGCCGCGGCCCGGCCGGAGCCCCGAGCAGCTTCCTATCGCCAGGACCCGGAGCTCTGCTGGAAAGGCACCCAGAGAAAGCAGAGTAAGCGCGGGCCTTTTCCTTGCCTCTGGGCTTAGTTATCAGGATTACAAACGCACTTGTTAAATGTCCATAAAATACATTTTCCTACCTGTGATACAGGTGTCCAATCGCATTCAATTTGAAAAGGAAACAAAACAGAGTAGACAGCAAATCACCAAGGTTTTGCACAGGCTCCAAGACCCCAGCATCGCTTCCCCACGAGGGACCAGCAGCCGGCTCCAAAGCCTCTCGGAGCACTGGCCCAGTCCTGGGAAGCCGGCCCCAGTCGGCAGGAAGTGATGGCTCCCCCACCTCGGCTCAGTACCCCAGGCTATTTTCTATAACCTACAGCCAGAGTTTTAAAAAAGGACAGAGGGCAGAGGTGACAGGGCCACCCTTGGTGAGGACCCCAGGCCTGGGCGGTCTCCTCTGCCTTCCGCCCACGTCAGGCATGCTCTGGGCAGGCTGCAGGCCCCGTGCACGTGGCCCCGCTGCATCCCTGTTCTGCACCGCGAGTCCCACCGGGGCTTCACCAGCTCACCATGCGTGCCCCGGCCTCTCCCCAGCAGCCAGCAGGCAGGGAGAGCCCGGAGAAGAGTCCCTGTGCGTGGTGTGGCCGGGGCCTCTGTCCCTGAGCGTCTTTGTGGGGAGCCCAGGGCCGCCGTGCTGTCATTTCCCTGCCTCAGGCTGGAGAACGGGGAGCCGGCTCGCTCTCCTCACGACCACGGTAGGAGCCATCCAACACGGAGCAGAAACCTGAGCCCTTTTGGACTTTAAACCTAAGGACTGTTATAAATTTGTAAGCAGCCAAGACTCCCAGCCCACTTGGCTTCCTCGGGGCCTTCGCTCTCCCAAGTCCTGGAACAGTTTGGGAGTGATGCCACGTTCCTGCTTGGCTGGGTCACTTCCCACCCTGGAGCGAGGGCCAGAGGTGGCCGCGCCCCAGCCCACACATCCCTGGGGGAGGGGCAGGGCTGGCTCAGGACAGGCAGCTGCTAAAAATAGCACTCCTTGCTCCTGGGGCTCGTGCCTCTGACCCAGCTCTCCAGGCACACGAACGTGAGGACCAGCCCGTGCTGCGGAAACAGCAGGCCAACAGCAGCCCGGCAGCAGCTTCAACGCTGATGCCTCTGGACACACACGTTGGCCAGGCTTAGACCCGAGCACCAGGGGACCCAAGTACTTAGAGTTGTGTGTTCCTTCAGTTCTGTTTTTCTATAAAGTCAAAAATAGAAATGTTAAAGGCATTGATTGTTGCCAATGATATCTACAACAAGAGACAGGACAGCTTTATGGTGCAAGGGTGTGTGTGTGTGGGGAGACCCTGAGTTCTACCCCGTCCAGCTGTGACCCCCATCCCGAGGGTGAATTTCTGAGATAAAAGCTCATCTGGTGCTGGGGGGGGCTCTCCCTCCTCCCCTCTTCCCCAGGGACCACGCACTGCCTCCTCCGTCCTAAGTGCCCATTCATCAGGCAGAGGATCTTTTTCTGAGAGGGAAGAAGTACATCAGTGTATTTAAATACACGACTAAGTTAGGCCTCAGCCTGGTCTGCGGCGCGTGCGCAGCCCAAGAAGGCCCGGGGCTCCTGCCCGTCAGCATCGGCCGAGCTCCCCGCAGTAAACACTGGAACTGGAAGAGCAGATGGCAAGGAGGGAGCCCGGCCCACGTGCGACCAGGGCCCCTGCCCACCACCCCGTTCCCCACAGGCACTTCCTGTCCTCCCGGTGGCCACCTTCCCTCGGGCCAGCCTGAGGGGCTCCAGGAGGGGGCGCCACAACAGTGGCCCACTCCCCCCCCCTTCTCCCTTGGGGAATGCTGCAAGGGGGATGGGAAATGTGGTGCATTTCAGGGGGCAAGTGTGTCCTCAGCTGTTGGTTCCCCGAGACTTCCTGGTGACGGCGCCGGTGCTGAGCAGCTCCTAGAAGCACGCTCGCCACTTGCTATTCTTGTTCCGAGCTATCACGGGGGTCTCGTTTCCTGAAATATCCCCAGGTATTTTTAACTTAAAATTTTTTTTTTTTATCAAGAAGTCGAAACAGCCCAAGGCTAACAACACCTCTTAGGAGCATCCCTGGGGTAATTCCCACCCCCAGGGGATAGCTCTCTGCCCCCAGCTCTGTTCCCTGGGGTTCATTCTTGCCCCCAGCCTGCCTCGGGCCTGGGGGCCCAACTCCTGCACTCACTCATCTGCTGCTCCCAGTTCCAAGCAAGCTCCTACCCCAGCCGTCCAGGAGCAGAGGCTGTGGGCCCGCGTGCTCCTGGCCTGGAGTCGGGACTCCCTCCCCACTTTGCTCCACACAGAGCGCATGGACAGGTTTTTTCTGCTGAGACCAGCAGATAACAATGGGTGAGAGCAAGCTGGCCCACAACTACAGAAGTGTGCGTTGGTAAGAAGGTTGGTTTCTAAGGATGCTCTCTGGAAAGTTTTCTTTTTTAAAAGATATTTTCATCCTGCTGGGTAGAAAGATGCCAAAGAGGTCATTGTTATAGCTGTGATCTCTTCCAGGCAGCCTTCGAGTTTCTCAATGGCCAGAAAACTTCCCAGAAGCCCTCGCACATCTGTACACATCCCTTGCACCTGGAATGTGTGTTGCTGTCCCAGGCTGAGCAGGCGACCTGCTCTGTGTGGTACCGGTTCAGCTGTGGGCCCGCAGCCTGACACCCCCCAGGCTCCGCACACGAGGGGCAGCATGGTGGTGCAGGTGACCGCGAGGGCAGCGGTTGGCCTTTTAGCAACACTTTGGCTCCGTCTTGCCCCTGGAGTGAGCTAATCCACTCCACTGCCTCTCTAGTTAAAAAAAAGAATTCTCTATTTCAGCGTCCCTGATCCAATCTCCATTGCTCTTTCCACAACCCTGTCTCTGTAGCTGAGGGGTCCGGCACGACAATGATTAGCGACAAGGCACCTGCCACCGGAGATGCCAGGGTGCTCCCGCTCTGGGGGCCGCCTGGCGGCTGGTCTGGGGTGAAGCACTACGGGCGACGTTGTACTCTGCCTTCACGCATCAAGATCAAAGGCAGTTCCTGCCTCAGAATACTCAATTTCATTTTCAAAACAAAAACCAGTATGAGTTCCAGGTTGTACACGGAGATAAGATTAATTACAGGTCACAGAGCCAAGCTGCAATTTGCACTTGCCCAGGGAGTCTAAAGTTCCCAAGGCCCCGACCACAGAGCCCCAAGCCACCTCGCCCAGCCCCGAGCGTGGCCCCGGGCCGCGACAAGCACTCACTCAGCCCGGGGTGCCTCTGAGAGCCTGTGGGAAAATGGAATCAAAAGATGCTTCCTTTGGTGGTAATTCCATTTTCCCAGAAACCCCCTGAAGCCCCCGTGTGCCTACCAGGGCTAGCTTCCTCCGGGACAGGACAGGCAGAGTCCTGTCTATGTGGGGCTCGTGGGACGAGGCCAAAGTCTGGCAAAGACGACGGAAGCGCTAGAGGAAACACTCCGGCGGGCTCCCGCGGGCCCTGGCCCTCTGCCGACTTGCCGGCCGGCGTTCTCGTGACTCCAAGTCCAGACTTGCACTCGGGGCTTATTTGCTTTTGTAAATTTTTGCTTCTGAGCTGGGCCAGGCCGAAGCCAGGAGCCTGGCCTCCATCCGGGTCTCCCACAAAGGTGTCAGGGACTCGAGCCATCATCCCCTGTTGCCTTGCTGGGTATACCAGAAGCCAGTTCTGAAGCGGCACGGGGATTTGAACCCAGGCCCTCGGATACAGTCCATAGGCGTACCAAGCAGTGTCTTCACAGCTGTACCAAACTCCCAGCCCTGCCCTCAGCTTTCAAACATCTGCCTTGTCCTGCTACTGCTCCATTTGCCGTGGGGCCCTGACTCTTCCTCACAGGCTGCTGGCGCGAAACGTGTTGGCGTGTGGCTGTGTCCCCCCTGTGCCGTGCCACAGGTCAGAAGCCACGGGGACTCCAGCTCTCAGCTGAAACTGACTTCAGGAGCTAAATGAAGGGGGCAGAGACAGCACACAGCGGGTAGAATTCCACCATCACAACCATCACAGCCATCGCGCTCTCCGAGGGAGTCCTCGCCGAGAGGCATGACGTAGGCCCAGCTCCTCAGGGCCGCGGGCAGCGGGGAAAAGAGACTCCGCCTGAATGTCCGCGGCCTGGGAGGCGACAGCCCTGGGCATCGCTCCCTGCACAGCATCGAGAGGATCGGCCGCCCGCGACGGCGCCGGGGTCACCGCAGAGGCTGGCCCCATGTACTATTTATTTTGATTTCAATGAAAACAAACGGTTTTGGCTTAGATAGGTGCTTACGGCCATGTCTAGACTGAAACGCCTTCCTGAGTCACCACTCCGCCGTTCCTGGATGTCTACACCCCACAGTTCTCCACTGGAACCCGGGGCTGCCACCTGCTGGCTCTGTGACTTAAACTCTCTGAGGCTCCATTTCCTCCTGTGGGAAAGCACATCCTGAAAATTTCCACTCCACGGGCTCGAGGCAAAAGTTTCCACCACTGTTTGCAGCTGGCATCCCTCATCAGAGCGCTGGTCCAAGTCCTGGCTGCTCCGCTTCCGATCCAGCTCCCTGCTAATGTGCCTGGGAGGGCAGCGGAGGGTGGCCCAAGGGCTTGAGCCCCTGCACCCATGTGGGAGACCTGGATGGAGCTCCTGGCTGCTGGCTTCGACCTGGCCCAGCCCTGGCTGTTGCGGCCATCTGGGCAGTGAACCAGAGGACCTCTCTCTGTTGCTCTGCCTTTCAAATAAATCAATCTTAACAAATTCCCATGTCATGGGACAGGAGTTTGGGGGGTGCCCACATTCCACCTGGAGTACCCGGCTTTGACTCCGAGCTCTAGCACCTGACCCCCACCTTCTGCTGATGCAGAGCCGGGGAGGTGGCCAGTGATAACTCAAGCACTTAGGTTCCCCACCACGGGGGAGACCAGGGTTGGGTTCCTGGCTTCTAGTGTTGGCCCCCAGCCGACAAGTTGCAGGCACCTGAGGAGTGAACTGGTGATGGAAACTCTGTCTCTTAGGAAAAAAAAAAAAAACCTAAAGGGGGCTGACGCTGTGGCACAGTGGGTTAATGCCCTGGCCTGCAGTGCTGGCATCCCATATGGGCGCCAGTTCAAGATCCGGCTGCTCCACTTCCAATCCAGCTCTCTGCTGTGGCCTGGGATAGCAGTAGAAGAAGGCCCAGGTCCTTGGGCCCCTGCACCCACGTGGGAGACCTGGAAGAGGCTCCTGGCTTTGGATTGATCGGCATAGCTCCAGCTGTTGCAGCCAATTGGGGTGTGACCCATCAGATGGAAGACCTCTCTCTCTCTGCCTCCTCTCTCTCTGTATGTAATTCTTTCAAATAAATAAATCTTTAAAAAAAAAAAAAACACCTAAAAGCCTACTTGCTAAACCCTGCTGTGGGAATTAGATAAACATATGACCAATGCTTAACCCAGTATCTGCCGCGTGGAAACCTCAGAGACAGTGAGGCATCTGGTTGCCACCGCCATCCTCTCACACTGCGGTCAGGAGACAGGCTTGAAGCGACCTGTGGCCCCCAGCTCTGACCTCATGGGTTCACGCCTGTTCCTCTCCATCAGCGGCTTGGTGTCACTGGTACACAACAGGAGATCCTGGTGGGCCCCCCAGGAATCTGCTTTCTTAACAAGCTCCTGGTTATGCAGGGGTGAGTGGGCCACACGGCCCGCACGGCCCCAGCTGAGCCTTCCCTCCATCTCAGTCCCTGCACCCTCCAAGCTCCGGCTGGGGTTTCCGGGCACCTTCCCCACGGAGAGTCCTCCTGCTACTCCACGATTACTCGTTGGTCATCATGCATCATTAATTGCCTTTCCATGCATGGCTGCTCTGTGTGCCTGCGGCAGCAGGGCTGTGACTCACAGAGCCCTGCTCTCACGCACCGCTAGCTGGCACCGGCTCTGCGTGGCTCTCAGCACCATCGCCTCTTCTGGGTTCCCTGGGTGGGGCCAGTGGTCGCAGCCTGTGCTGCTGGCAGGCCTGAGCCCCAGGGGTCAAGTCCAATGGGGTCGGGGTCTCACTAAGGAGCAGCCCCTTCTGTCTCGCCCATCAGAAAGGTCTGCCGTGCCAGCGCCGTGGCTCAACAGGCTAATCCTCCGCCTTGCAGCGCTGGCACACCGGGTTCTAGTCCCGGTCGGGGCACCAGATTCTGTCCCGGTTGCCCCTCTTCCAGGCCAGCTCTCTGCTGTGGCCCGGGAGTGCAGTGGAGGATGGCCCCAATGCTTGGGCCCTGCACCCCATGGGATACCAGGAAAAGCACCTGGCACCTGGCTCCTGCCATCGGATGAGCACAGTGCGCCAGCCGCAATGTGCCGACCACGGCGGCCATTGGAGGGTGAACCAACGGCAAAAGGAAGACCTTTCTCTCTGTCTCTCTCTCTCACTGTCCACTCTGCCTGTCAAAAATAAAATAAAAAAAAAAAAAAAAGAAAGGTCTGCCGTGCAGCAGATAGAGGGAGTCCCAACAGTAACTTTAATGGGAGAGACTGACACACACAGGGCTCGAGAAGAGCCCAGGGCTGCCTGGTGGCACAGGGGGTTGGGTTGCAGCCTGGGACACTAGCCTCCCATATTAGAATGCCAGGTTCAAGTCCCGGCTGCTCCACTTCTGATCCAGCTCCCTGCTAATGCACCTGGGAAAGCAGCAGAAGATGGCTCAGGCGCTTGGGTCCCTGCCACCCCTGTGAGAGACCCAGATGAAGTTCCAGGCTTGCTGTGGCCTTCTGCGGAGTGAACCAGCAGAGAGAACATCTCCCTCACCCTGCCTCACAAGTCAATCCATCAATCAATCTTAAAAAAAAAAAAAAAAAAAAAAAAAAGGAACGCAGGCCGTGTTTTTGGATTATGAAGCAAGCACCTGCAGCCAGGGCCATCAGCCAGCTGGGCTCCCCAGTGCTCGCTGTGAGCCGGGTGTGAGTGTATGTATGTGTGTGTGTGTGGACTGGAGTCACTACCCATCCCGAGTTCTTGCTATAAACCACAACATCTAAAATGCGAAGTGCAGAACCCAGCATTGTGATGTCAACTACAGAAGTGGGGGCAGCTCAGAAGCCACTTATGCATCTGAGCTTCCCAGCTCCCAAGGAAGACTTACTGTGCACAGAGGACAAGGAAGCAGACCTTCCTAGGGCCTAGGGCTTTTAGTAACAAACTCCACGTTACGTTTAACCTAATTCCACAACTCCGAACAATTTGAAGTGAGCAAAACTGCTTCCACTCCGTTGCTGTAACATACAAGGGGACTTTAAAAACTGCATGAAAAATGTATAATGAGGAAAAAAAATTGCATGGATTGCACAATTTCTTCTGGCATCAAATTATCTAATGTGGATTTTATTTTTTATTTTCATCTACTTGGAAAGCAGAGTGACAGAGTAACAAAGAGATCTTCCATCCACTGGTTCACTTCCCAAATGCCTGCAATAGTTGGGGCTGGGCCAAGCCAAAGCCAAGAGCATGGAACTCCATCCCGGTCTCCACACGGATGGCAGGAACCCCAACATTTCAGCTGTCAGCCACTGCCACCCCGGATGCATGAGCAGGATAGGAAGTGGAGCAGCCGAGACTTGAACTGGAGCCCATGTGGGATGCCGGCACTGTAGGCAGAGGCTTAACCTACTACGCCACAGCGCCGGCCCCCTCCTTCTTAATAGGAATATTATAAGTCTGCTTTTAGATGAAATAGACACGAATAGATCCACACAGGAACCAAAAGAGGCAGAGGAGGGGCGGGGGGAGGGGGAAGAGCAGCCTCAGGCAGAGACAGAAAGGAAACGAAGTGGATAGGCCTAGGACAGCTAGAGCAGGCAAAGAGAGACGAGAGGACAAAGGGAGCAGAATTGAAAATGAAAGGTGAGGGCCGGCACTGTGGTGTGGCGGGTAAAGTCACGGCCTGTGCAGCGGCATCCCATACGGGTACAGGTTCAAGATCTGGCTGCTGCACTTCTGATCCCGCTCTCTGCTGTGGCCTGGGAAAGCAGTAGAAGGTGGCCCAAGTGCTTGGGCCCCTGCACCAGTGTGGGAGATCTGGACGAAGCTCCTGGCCTTGGCCTGGCCCAGCCCTAGCTGTTGTGACCATTTGGGAAGTGAACTAGCAGATGGAAGATCTCTTGGTCTTTCTTTCTCCCTCTCCCCCCATCTCTATAGCTCTGCCTTTCAAATAAATCAATACATCACACAGGACGAATGGTAAAGAGAAGGAAGGCGGGCCCTGGGCCTGCGGCCGTGGGCAGGGTAAGGGGGCCGAGATGGCGGGGAAGCTGCTGGAGGCAACACGGTGGCCAGTGATGGGGTGGCCTGAAGATGCTCGTGCTCTCAGGCCAGGCTGGGGAGACTTTTTCCCACCCAGGGCTATTTGGGTGTTACTAACTGCACGCACAGGCCACACAGTGATCAGCTTCAAAACCGGCCTGCTGCAGATGGGTTGAATTTGCGTCCCACTTATGGGTGCCTCGGTGGAGCCAGACCAAGTGGCTCCAGGGGCCTTAGATGGTCTGCAGGCCAGATGTTCCCCACGCTGCCCTGGGTCACCAAGTCTTGGGGAGATGGAAAGCCAGGCCTGGGAGAGCAGCTCCTCGCAGACCACACAGGTCCAGGGCTTACAGCTGCACTCTGATGAGTCACAGGGCACTTTCTGGAATCTCAGAGTTTACAGTGTCAAAGGTGACCCCGGGGCATGTGCTTGGCACACCAGTCAAGATGCTGCTGGGGTGCTGGCGTACCGCACGGGAGTACTGGTCCCAGTTCCAGCCACTCCACTTCCAACCCAACTTCCTGCTAAGGAGTCTGGGAAGGCAGCCAATGATGGCCCAAGTGCTTGCACCCCTGCCAGGTTCATGGGAGACCTGGACGGAGCTCCAGGCTCCTGCCTTCAGCTTGGCCCAGCCCTGGCTGTTGCAGCCATTTGGGGAGTGAGCCAACTGATGGAATGCCTGTCTCTCCCTGTCACTCTACCTTTCAAAATATTAAAGTAAAAAATTTAAAAAAGAGGCCATTTGGGACGCTCACATCCCATACTAGTATCTGGGTTCAAGTCCCAGATCCCCCTCTGACTCCAGCTTCCTGCTAACGTGTACCGGGAGGCAACAGGCAGTGGCTCAAGTGCTTGGCTGCTGCAACCCATCAGACTCAGTCCGAGGCTCCTGGCTTTAGCCTCACCTATCTCTGGATGCTGTGGGCCTTTGGGGAGTGAATAGATAAAAGATATCTCTGTTTGTCTGTCCTCCTTTAAAAAAACAAAACAAACAGTAATCCCATGAGCTAAAAAGGCAACTCTGAGGCAGTAGGGTTGATTTGAACAGAATTATGTATCAGACAGCAGCATGGTTTCAATGTAAAGTTTCCCCAGTGGGATAATGGGCTTGTGGTCTGTAGGCCAAAGTCCTTCTTCCTGGGGAAAACTAAGGAAGTGTTTAGGGGTGCACTATCTGGCTGTTTGCAAAGATTCCACAGAAAAGTTACACACAGATACATAAGCATATCACTGCATTAATGTTCATGTATGGTATACAGTATGCCCAGCTATGGAGGAGAGATCTTCAAAAGGCTCATGGGAATGAGCATTAGGAAAAAAAACTATGCAAGGATTTCAAAAAATGTTTGCACCACCAAAATAAATTTCTCTTTTAATTTCATTGTCCATGAACTTTCTGAAGTACCCTAAATGAAAAGCAAAGAAAATCTATTTTGCTGTGAAGAATGTTGAAGTTCATGTGCATCCCACATACAAAAACTAGACAGGTGTAGAGACAGCACCTTGGGCACAAATGGAACAAAACCTTAACAACCGCTGAAACCTAACTGCATCTCGGACGTTCCATCCAAGTTTTCAAAAGCGAAAACTGGAGGAAGAATGAACTCCCAGCCCTCGGATGGGTGCCGGGAGACCTCCGGGCGGTCAGCTCAGCCTCCCCGGGGAGAGCACCCAGAATAGCTTATCTCTCCGTCCCCTCCGGTCCCTTCCCAGCCCCCTTCCTCTGAGCTAACCGACAGGGCCAGCTGATGCGACTGGTGTTTTGAGGACAACACACTTAGCAGGGATAAAGCAAATGACCCAAGTGCAAGACTCAAATTTCAGGCCTGCTGTGGCCTGGGGGGAGTAGGGGGCGTGGGCAAGCCCGGCCAAGCCTGGGAGCTGGGCAGAGCGCCTCCCAGGCCCTGCAGTTCTCCCGCTCCCTAATCCTAGGTCCCTTGGTTAACTCCAGTATTTCCTTAGAGGGGAAAAAAATCACTTCATTTTCTTCAGCAGCTCAGCGACAAAGGACAGAAACACTTTGTCCCTTGAATCTGCCCAGAAATACCACACAATAACGCAGGAACCACTGACTTGTGCCTCCTGCAGGTGCCGTGGCCTGGGACTCTGCATTCTCCCAGAGCGCACAACGCAACCCGTCTCACTTCTACCCCCCCCCCCCCGCCACAAACGATGGCGTTTAGAACTGGACCAGGGAGATCTCTGGTTGCCCTCTGTTGCTCCTCAGCGCCTGGGGCCGGGGCCGTCACCTCCATGTCTCTGAGTCTGCAGCCCTGGGCCTCCAGCAAGGAACAGGTGCCCTGGCCCGGGTTGGGTGGAAGCTAGGGGCTGCAGTGAGGTTCCAGGGGGCCCGAGGAAGGAGCAAACACTGCGGCTGCCAGTGGCCTCCCCAGGCCTTCCGTCTACTCGTGTCCCCTTGCTGACACAGGGCCGGGGGAACGCTTGCTCCGTGTAAAAGCACGGTGTGCAGTCACTACCCGGGCGCGCATCTTCACAGCACCAAGGCTGCCAGAGGCCAGGCTGCCGGAAGCGCTGTTCCTCACAGGAGGCCGAAGGCGACAGCTCAGCACTGCCCACAAGTAGGGGGTTGCACTGGTCCTGGGGGGTCTCGTGCTTGCCCTAGAGAAGCAACTCACCCCCTGGGCTCAGGAGAAACCATTTAGGCCAGGTTTCTTTGAAAGGCTCCTCCCATCCATTGTTACCTCCTACAGAGATGACAGTTTTCAAACATTCCTGATAGTGCCAGTTAAACCCAGAAGGATTCCTCAGGAGAGCAGGTAGAGCCCTGTCCCTTGCCAGGGGCATGCAGAGACAGGCAGCTGGGCTGCTGCTGGAAGCCACACCCACGCCCGTTCTGTGAACACCGAAGTCTCAGGGCCTTGCAACCCACTGCCAACAGCTCAGTGCACCATGTGGAGGCCATTCCCGCCAGCACACGCCCCGGGGCACCTTGCAAAGGCATGGGCCCGTGCTGGCTGGACACGGGGGAGGCACAGGATGGAACTGGCTGCCGTTCGGCTCAGTGTGAAAGCGGCAAGACCCTGATTCGCTGGCCACATCCGGGTGGAGGGCCCAGCTGCCAGGCACAGGGC
Organism: Sylvilagus floridanus; assembly: GCA_949820135.1. Classification (NCBI taxonomy): domain Eukaryota; kingdom Metazoa; phylum Chordata; class Mammalia; order Lagomorpha; family Leporidae; genus Sylvilagus; species Sylvilagus floridanus. The sequence continues at coordinate 44,359,687 of OX463237.1, forward strand.
ACCATCGTTTCAACTCGTGTTTTCTTAACACAGAGCTTAGAATGGTGGCTGCAGAACACAAGGCTGGGGGCTTGGCTGTCAGATACACAGGTCCTCCTGGCCAGGGACTGTGAGGCCCCCTGGGGGGTGATGTGTCACTGGGCATACCCAAGTTCTGAGTTACCTTTTCTACGCCAGCAAAAAGTGACATCATTTTTGCCCTTGGCCATGGAGCCGTCTATGGGGGAAGAGTCAAGTCATGACCATATCCTGTTGATTCATTCAGCCCAAGTAAAATTAACCTCCTTCAGGCAGCCCTGCCTCTGCGTTCCATCCAAGGATACCAGTGGAGGAGCGGAGAGAACGGACATACCCTGGCTTGCTGCGGGGATCACCTGCCTGTCCCCCGGGGGGTGGGGGGACACGGGGATGCCTGGCCAGCCAGCTGGAAGCCAGAGCCCAGCTTGCCCCTCAACCCCGCCCACCTGCATCGCCACCCCACAGGCACACGCCCTGTGCCAGAGCCTTCATCCAGATACTCAGATGATTCCAGAATCCACCAGAGGACTCTCAGAGACATGCCAATTCCGTGAAAACTCAACCCCACCCCAGCCCAGGTATTTCTTCAACAGGAGACGGGAGTGAGCTTGAGGTACCAGGCTGACCAGCGCGGTGACAGGGACTCTGGTTAGCTGTGAAGCGGTCCAATCTGCTCTCTTCAGGTTCAGTAAAGAGTGCCACGCCCACAAGGCTTGCCCAGTTCGCACAAGCCACAAAGGACCAGCCTTTCAGCAGGGCCCACCCCACCCTGCACCTCACAGCTTGGCCACTGGACAAAGAGCGCAGGCAGCTGGGCCCTCGCTCCTCAAAACCCAAACGCGGATGCGGCCAGCCCGAAGGTAGCTCTCCCGAGTTCCGCTAAGCACGAACCCCAGCGCTGCCTTCTTAGGCATTTTTCCTGGGTGACTGAAGGCAAAACACATTAAATATTTGATCTCGTCTTACTATGATGAGAGCTAGCAGGTTCATAAATAATCCATTGACCTGGTTCATTTCTCTGGACAAAATTGATCAAAAATACACATACACACAAACCCTTTGCAGTCTGACCCTCAGACACTCCACTCCCCAATGCTTCCAAACTCCCACTGGAAAGAGAACTACTCAAGATTCACACGCCCCGGCACCAAAAGAGATGCGCTCCCAGAGCAGGGGAGAGCGTGCGTGCGTTCCTCAGTACCCCTTCCTCAGTACCCGTCCCGCGCGCCCCGCACAGCAGCGGCCCGGCAGGTGTCTGCGCGCGCCTCGCCCCCCCCCCCCCAAGCGAGCCTCAGGGACTTCAGGTACAGACGTTCCTGGGGACAGCAGCGCGCCCCGCAGCGCCTCTGCCTGGAGCCACCCGCAAGCGATGGCAGCCAAGACCCAGCCCAAAGCACGCGCCGCACCTAAAGTAACTTTTCGCACTCGGAGACAGCGGACGGCCCCTGCGCGCCACAAGACAAGCCCTCCCGGTCCCCGCCAGACCCCGGCCTCTCCTCGCGTCCCTCTTCCCCGTGCCCAGCACCTGCTCTCGCGGGGAGCGGAGGGCTCGGGCGGCACGCTCCGGAGCCGGGCGCCGGCTGGGCGAGGCTGCGTGGCGCCGACGGCCGCCCTCGGGGCCCGCGAGAAGTTGGGCGGGAGGCGGAGAGCAGAGCGGACCCACCTGCGGGAGGGCGTGTGGAGGCCGGTCCCGCGCGCCGGGAGCCCTCGAGGCACCCGGGCGGCCGCCGCCTGTGCCGAGCTGCGCCCGCGCCGCCCTATTTATTTGTACTCGCGGCCCCTCACATGGTCTGATCGCCCGATAGCCGCCGCCGCGCTGCGGGTCACGTGCGGGCCGAGAAACTTGAGTTCCAGCGGCACCGCCGCGCGCCGCGCCCGTAGTGTGGGGCGGGGGCAGGCGCGCCCGGCCCGGCCCAGCGCGAGCGCGGGAGGGACCCCGCACTCGCATACACAGCCGCACGCCTGCAAACTCAACTGCTCTGCCCTCCCCACCCGCACCCCCGGGCGCACATCCGCACATACCACAGTCTCGCACGCCCAGCTCACGCGCACCGCTCACACACTCGCACTCCCAGTCACACACGCACACCTGTCCACACAATCAGTCCCGCGCCCACAACTCACATTCATGCAGACTGGCTCACAGCCGCACCGCCACGGGGAGCTCCGTGTGCTCCCACGCCAGGTGCCCCCACCGTCGTGGGACTTCGTTTCCCCACCACCACCCACACCTGCCCGGCTTTCCTCCGGGCACCGACGGCGCCGCGCTCTCCTGAGTGTTGTGCGCCTCGGCCGCTGGGGAGACTTGGCCCGAGCGAACCCGCGGGACTGGAGGACCCCCTTCTCCTTCTCTCGGAGCGCGCCATGCCGCCGTCGCCCCGCAGAAGCCTGCTGGTTCGGACCAGGCAAACGTGGCTTTCCTAATTTCTAAAACTTAGTTTAAAAATGAATTCACTGTGACCTCGTCTTTTCACAAAGTTACATTGAAAAAAACCTTCCAAAGGGCAGGTGTACCCCTCGTTTTGCACTGTTTTGGGGCGGAGACCAGCGGACTAGGGAGTCACCGACCTACCTCTGCGGGTGGGCGGCCAGGGACGGGGGCAACATGGAAGACGTGGAGGAGACAGCACCGGGAGACTGCGGCTCCAGGGCAGCTGCAGCCCTTTTGTACGTGAAGGGTCCCAGAGAGCCGAGCAGGCCCACGAGGGGCGGAGGTGAACTCGGGCGCGCAGGTGTGGCAGGTGAAGGCGGCCGCCCGGGGAGGCAGCTTGTAGGGCTTGGGTGCCCCCTGGAGGCCACAGCGGAGACTGCAGGCGGCGGGCGCGCTCCGAGGAGGGCAGGCTGGCTTCCGAGGGGGGGCCCGGGCCGACAATCCTGGGCGAGCTCGGGCGCCCCGCGTCCTGGCCCGGGGCCCTGGCGCCACGGCTTGCTTGGGGCGTCCCCTCCTTTCAGATCCGCGCGCTTGGACGCTGCATCCCTCTTCCCTCCTGCGTGATGGCTCAAGGGCTGTGTAGACTGGGGGCCGCCCGAGGAGAGACGCGGGCTCCGGGAGGGGAGCCCGGGGGACGGAGGCTGCAGGGGTAGTGGGGGCGGCTTCAGCCCCTGCCCCTGCCCCTGCCCAGGCTGCCGTTCACGCCGCCCCGTGCGGCTCTTCAGCGTCCTCCAGGAACTTTCTAGCCACTGACGTGCAGTCCTGCCCGGCCTCGCAGCCTCTCCTCCCACCACCCCGTTTGTGCGGGTGTTCGGTCGCTGGACATCCCACGGACCTGGGTTAAATCCGGCCTAGAAATAGCGGGGCTCGGGGCCTGCGGTGCACGGTTCCCTTGGGGAGTAAGGAGCACATTTAAATGCTGACCTACGCGGCCCCACGCCCGCCCCCTCCAGCCTTGGACGAAGCTGTGTGACTCCAGGCCGGGTCTGTCCGCCCCACCACTGCCCTGTTTACACCCGAGGGAACGCAGAGGCCCACCTCTTCTTGTGGGCCTTCCTCTCAGGTCCAGGGAAGGACTCCCGGTTTTCCCCGTCGCTCCCCTCCCTCGCTTTCCCTGGGACCTGGCGTGGCCACGGCGTTCCTGCTCAGCTGCACGTAGAGAAGGAGAATGGCCCCCCCAAGCAGGGTTCCCGTCCCGCAGCCGCCCACTCATCCGGCAAGGAGGGAAATCCAGGGAGGGCCCTGGGTGGGTGCGGGGGTGACTCTGCTGTGGGTGTGGTGGCGGAGGGGAGGCGCAGCCCCCCCCCAAGGCACGTGGAAGTGGCTGGACATTGTCCTGGGGGGTGCTTCTCCCCACTCCTTCGCGAGTATGTCCCCCGCTCCCACCTGCTCTCCTCCCTCACCCCTCCTCGGTCTCTCTCAGGTCCCATGTTAGCAGTCTCATCACCGCCCCCGCAGGACCAGCCCCCAAGCCCTGGCGCTCCCGCAGTGGTTGGGCAGCGGCTTGTGCCCCAACAGCAGCTCATGCTGGGCCGTGGGTACCTACGCACTCCGTTCTCGGCGCAGCCCCCGCTGCTTCCCCACGCGTGCCAGGACACCCGTGGCACCTGTGTGAAGTCACGGGACACTCGTCGGAGGGGGGTGGGTGCAGGTCTGGTGCTGCCCTCCCTGAGCACAAGGCTCTGCAGACTCCACGGGCAGCTTTTCTCCAAGAGGGGAAGGTGGGGAGGCCCAGCCTGCAGGAAGCCAACAGTGGGAGGGCTCAGCGGGCGTGGCTCACCCTGCCCAGGCTCTGTCTACCATCGCTGAAGGAGCAGTAAGTTTCTAACTTTTCATTTGGAAGAGAGAGAGAGAGAGAGAGAGAGAGAGAGAGAGAGAGAGAGAGAGAGATCTTGCAGCCAATGGTTCACTCCCCAAACGCCCACAACAGCCAGGGCTGGGTCAGGTGGAAGCCGGACACCGAGAGGCAGGAGCATCCAGGTCTCCCACGTTGGGTGCAAGGACCTGAGGACTTGGGCCATCACTGGCTGCCTCCCAGGTGCATTAGGAGGGAGCTGGAGTGGAAGTGGAGCAGCCGGGACTCAAACAGCGCTAGGCTATGGGCTGTGGACATCCCAGCCACGGGTCAACATCACACACACACACACACACACACTTCCTTCCTTCCTGCGGGAGTCTCCCTCACTAATCACCCCTAGGCAGGGCCCCTTCTGGAGAGCAGCATTTTCACCACCCAACCTGACAGAGGAGTTGAGGACTGGAGAAGCCTGGACCCCCAGACACCGCCCACACCCTTCCCCGTGCACTTAGACCCCTCTGGATGCTGTCCTCCTCCCGGCTCTGGCTCCCAAGGGACAGGGCCGCCTCTCTCTGCTATGTCAGCACACAGAAGGCTCCGGAACACATAGACTGGCAATGACTGATGGGAGACGCCTCTCACTGGCAACAGCCATTGTCCTATCAAAACACAGCAAAGTAAGCCAGGGCCCCAGAAACAGGAAAGTGAGTTGGAGTCGCACACAGTAGCTGGGGGTAAGGCGGCTTCATACAGGCCGACTGAGGGAGATGGCAAGATTTATTGTTGCAGTGGATCAGGGTGCAGCGCAGGTGCCGCTGTGAGGTGGAGCCTGGGTGCTGCTGTGTGCACGGCCGTCTCTGTGGGTGCATGAAGCAGGGGTGGGGGGACGGGGAGCAGCAGGTGGGAAGGAAGGAAGCCCCTCCCCACTCCTTCTGTATTTGTCCTGTGAAGGCCAGACACCTGCAGAAGTTTTCCAGAAAACAACCTTTGAAATTATAAAAGTGAAACAGAAAGAAGGAAAGAAACAAAAAAGAAAGAAAGAAAGAAAGAAAGAAAGAAAGAAAGAAAGAAAGAAAGAAAGAAAGAAAGAAAGAAAGAAAGAAAGAAAGAAAGAAAGAAAGGAAGAAAAGTGTAGGAAAGACGCTGGAATGGGCAATGCGCTGTCCAGGTCTAGAACCCTGGGACTTGCGTGGAGCACAGCCCCGCTTCCCCGAGACACGGCTGCCCCCAGCCGGGCGGGATCACGCGTGGCTGAGAGTGACCAGGGCGGTTTTGTTGTTCACTTAGGAAGGCAGCAGGCGCTTGTTGTGACGCTGCAGCAAGCATACCCTGAGCCAAGGCTTTCTATGAAGTGGAGACAGACCCCTCCGCCCCAGCCCCTGCAGCTGGTCCTCGGTCCCGAGCTGCTGGTGGTTGGCCTCCTTCTCCAGCTCTGAGCCCTTTCCCAGCTGGCACGGCAGCTGGGGGAGGACTTCGCTCATCCCAGGCCCCCGGCTTCGACCCCTGGCTGGTGTCATGTGCATCCTGTTTTCCCAACTACAGCCCCCCAGGGCCCAGCACGGCAGGGGCCACGCGGAGACGGAGGAGACGCTCCGTGAGAACGGCTCTGTGCTAACAGCAACATTGACCGAGCTTCTGCCTGGCACATTCCGGGTATTTTCATCTGTCCCTTTAGTACCACATGGCGAATGTGCCGCAGAGACCCTTGGGCCACAGTTTGCTATATATGTTATTAAAAATAAAATAATTTTCCTCCTTTTCGAGCTGTGAGTTTTCCTTTATAAAATGTGTTTGAGAGGAAGGGTGAGGGGTGGGGAGAGAATGAGGGTGACTCTCATTGTTCATTCAATCCCCAAAGGCCTGCAAAGACCCTGACCAGGCCAAAGCTGGGAGCCGGGAGCCAGGAACCAGGAACTCAGTCCAGGTCTCCCATGTGAGAGGCAAGAACCCAACTACCTGAGCCATGACCGTTGCCTCCTGGGGTCAGGAAGCAGGAGTCAGAAGCTAAAGGAGGCATCAAACCCAGGCACGCCATTCTGGGACACAGGTTATATATTTTTTTAAGATTTATTTATTCAAAAGGCAGAGTTATATATAGAGAGGGAGAGACTGAGACAGAGGAAAAGATCTTCCATCCGCTGGCTCACCCCCCACATGGCTGCAACAGCAGGGGCTGGGGCTGGGCCAAGCCAAAGCCAGAGGCCGGGAGCTTCACCCAGGTCCACCATGCGGGTGGCAGGGGTCCAAGCACTTGGCCACCTCCCACTGGTGTTTTAACTGGTATCTTTGCTGCTAGGCAAAGATATGCTAGCGTCTCCTGCCCTTGCTTAATTCAGCAACAGTATTTTAATAATGACAGCATATATTCAGGCTCAGCGGGGTTAAGTGACTTCTGTATGCTTCCAGTGTGCAGCTCTGAGCCCGCAACCCCCACTCTTCTCACCACGTCGGGGGCTGATCTGAAGCAGGGAAGGGTCCAGCTGTGAGAAAGTGAGTTCTCTCCACGGCACCTGCTTCCCCAGCACCAGCCGCCGGCGTGGCCCTGCGCCTAGGATAAGCACTGAAGTGGGAGGATCGGCAGGGCTCCGCTGGCCCCTCTGAGTTTAGGGAGGCAGACTTCCAATCTGTGTATACACCCGTAACTGATGACAGCTGTCAGGGAGTCAGCAGGTTCAATCAGTCAGCCCGGCAGTGTTCGCAGGGAGCCTGGTGGGCAAGACCAAGTTCCTGCCCTGGGGAAGCTGACAGAGTATTGACTTTGGGAAAAATAGACAGTAAACATATAAATAAATAAATGGGATAATCTCGGAATGTGCTAAGCTCTGTGAAGAAAATAGATTCTGCTAACAGTGTGGACAGTGGCAGGTGTGGGGGTGGTAGAGGGAGTGGGGGCAGGGGAAGCTGGCTACCAGGAGGCGATTGGGCATGGCCTTGACACTGGAGCCACCACCTGAACAGCGAGAAGCCAGCCATGCAAAGTCCTGAGGAGGAAGAGCAAGGGAGGCAGAAACGGGCAGGGTGTGCTTGAGGGATGCGTGCACAGGAAGGGGGGTGACTCTGGAGAGGCGGGCAGGGCCCAAGCCTGGAGGCCACGTGTTCCACCATTGCCCGTGTCCCAGGAGACGTCCAAGGACTTCTTATCTGTTCTGGAGGAGTCTGGATGGGGTGGCCCACAGGATGCCAGCCAGATGAGATGTGGGGTGGGGGGTGGCTACAATCCCAGGGCAAGCACACCCTGGTATGTTCTTCGTGGCTCTGCCCTGGCTCGAGAGTTGGCTGCAGAGATGGCTACTGAACTAGAACTCTCTGGAGGAGCCGGTGAGAGAGGAAGCGACGCGCATGCAGACGGTGCCGAGACGAGGCTGTGGGGGCCAGAAGCGCAGCTGGAATGAACCGAGCCTTGTCTCCTTGGCCTTCATCCTCTCCTCCGTGATAACGTGTATGGGACGAGGACCAGTGGATTCCAACTTGTTTGTGTCACAGAAGCCAAGGAGGAAGCGTTATCCCCGCAAGCAAGCAGCTCATGGTTCTGAGTCAGCTGTGTCCTAGAGGCCGAGTTCACCAGTGACCGACCACAGCCAGCGGTGGCGGCACTCACCCCCACCACGCTGCGGGAACGGGAACTACAGTGCAGGGCCCTGGCGCTGCCAGCAGCAGACTGAGTTATTCTGTTCTGGGGGGAGGCCGAGGCAAGCGGACGGGCCGTGACCACATCCTGGAGGCACGTCTCCTTATCTGAGCTTGGCTTCTGGGACACGGGCTCAGCATGACTTTCCCGTCTCGGAGCAGGCCCGGGGCCGGCCAGGACCTTCCAGAGGCCAGAGTCATCGGCCCTGCCTTCCGGAATCAGTCATCCGGAGTTACAGGGGAGGGCAGCTCCGTGCTCACCCAGATAGTCCCACACTTTTGTAGTTCAGATCTCTGGGGAGAACCTCTGCCCATCGCCATGTATCTTCAGCAGAGCTTACCCACCTGTTTGTCCTCCCTGGATCCTGGATTATAGGGGTTGGTGCTGTAGTGTAGCAGGTTAACACCCTCGCCCAAAGCGCCAGCATCCCATATGGGCGCTGGTTCTAGTCCAAGCTGCTCCTCTTCCAATCCAGCTCTCTGCTATGGCCTGGGAAAGCAGTAGAAGATGGCCCAAGTCCTTGGGCCCCTGCACCTGCATGGGAGACCTGGAAGAAGCTCTTGGCTCCTGGCTTCGGATCGGCGCAGCTCTGGCCGTTGCGGCCAATTGGGGAGTAAACCAGAGGATGGAAGACCTCTCTCTCGGTCTCTACCTCTGTTAACTCTTTCAAATAAATAAATCTTTAAAAAAGTATTTGATTATAAAGATTATCATCCCCCCCCCCCCCAAGACTTACATATTTGAAAGGCATAGACAGATCAATCCTCCATCTGCAGGTTCACTCCCCAGATGGCCGCCAATGACCGGGGCTGGGTGAGATTAAAGCCAGGAGCTTCCTCTGGGTCTCCCACATGGGCCATCTTCTGCTGCTTTCCCAGGTGCATTAGCAGGGAACTGGATCGGAAGCTGGGCCGCCGGGACACGAAGGCGGAGACTTAACCCTAGTCTCCCTTTATGCCACAGTGCTGGCCCCAGACTGTTTTTAAATATTGCTGTGCTGGATCTGGTTGAGGACTTTTTCATCTCTGTTTTGGGTGAGATTAACTTTTTTTTTTTTAACCTATCCTCAAAGTTAAGTCAGTCTCATAATTCTTTAGGCTGCAAAATTATTCTGCCTTTCCTTTTGGACCAATCAAGATTGTCCAGAGAAGAGCTGGCATCTCCTGGGTACCGGGGTCCTAGGAGCAGGGACATTCGCAGTCAGAGTGCTTAGTCTTCCTGAGGTCCTTCCACCGGGTACTGCCCTCCATGCTCCAGACCACGCAGGGTCTGCACTGCTCACCAGCTGCCTGGCACAGGAGAATCCCAGAGATGGGCGCCCTTGTAGTCACCCTTCTCTTCCCCAAACCCATAGGCAACACTGTCTGGCATGACCACAGCTGAATTTGAGGGGTTTTACGCAATGTTAACTTGACTTCTTATTGCTGATCTTCACCACGACTGGCTCATTATTCAACTTTCTCATCTCTGCTAAGTCTTTCAGTTACCCCCTCTGCTTTCCAGCTTCAAACACTGTGTTTTCACCTCTTCGGTTCTTCCTGCACCTGTGGACTGGTATCTCCTAAACAGTCCTCTACTGTTGCTTTTGATTAAGTTCTTAGTATCTTCTATTTTTCAAATATCTGCAAGCATCTATAATATCCTTCTAAATTCTGTGAGCTTTTTTTTTTTCCTGTCTTGCCAGAGATTTAATTTGCTTCTTTTAGAAAATTCATTTTGGGGTGGACATTGTAGCACACCGGCTTAAGGTGCCACTAGCAACATCTGCATCTCATGTTGCAGTGAGGTTTAAGTAGCAGTTCCTCTGCTTCCAAGCCAGCTTCCTGCGAATGCGCCCGGGAAGGCAGTCAATGATGACTCAGGTATTTGGGTCCCTGCCGCCCATGTGGGAGATGAGGATGGAGTTCCTTACTCCTGGCTTTGGCCTGGCCCAGCCATCTGAAGACCAAATCAGAGGATGGAAGATCTCTCTCTCTCTCTTCCTCTGTTGCTCTGCCTTTCAAATAAATAAATCTTCAAACAATCTGAAAGCAAACTGCATCTGTACTCAGAGTGTACAGACTTTCCCCTGGACGTTCCTTCCAACACAAGGCAGTACAACTACTTAACACTTACAAGGCAGGTAGTGTAAGTACTTAAGAGGTGACAGGAGAGGCCTGCACAGGTCACATGCAAACACTGTGCCACTTTATGCAGGTGATTTGAACATTCACGGATTCCGGAATCCTCAGAGGGTCCTAGAATGAACCCAAGGGGAGATACATACATATATATATGTGTGTGTGTGTATATATGTGTGTGTGTGTGTGTGTGTGTGTGTGTGTGTATAGAGAGAGAGAGAGAGAAAGAGAGAGAGTGTCATCCTTGGAGTTACATATTTATACATCTAGTAATTATTGACACATTTAAGTGTACTTCTACAATCTTATTTTGGACATTGTGTTTGTCCTGCTTCTATTTTCCTATCTTCTTAAAGATTGATTATATTTTCCTTGTTCTATTTATTCTTGATTGGAAGCTATTATTATCTGCTTGCTTTGTAGCAGTTAATCTAGAAATTAACACATGCCAACATGCCTAAGTCTACACCAAGGTCCTCAGAACATGCTCACTCCAATCACTGCCTTCCTGCGTCTTCTGCTCCTTTCATGTCTTCATTTTCTCCTTTTCTGAACCCTGCAAGACTTAACTTGTGGTCACTGCCTGCTTAGGTCAGCCACGTGTTAGTCACTTTATTTGCTCCACTGTCTCTGACACATTTCAAACCTTCCATGTGGGATCACTTCACCTCTTTTGGCAGAAGCCCAGTTTAAAAAACAACCATTGGGACTGGCACTGTGGTGCAGAGGGTTAGTCTCTCGTCTGCAGAGCTCGCATCCCATGTGGGCAAACGTTCAAGTCTTGGCTGCTCTTCTTCCAATCCAGCACCCTGCCAAGGGCCTGGGAAAGCAGTAGAGGATGGCCTAAGTCCTTGGGTCCCTGCAGCCACGTGGGAGACCCAAAAGAAGCTTCTGGTTCCTGGCTTCGGTCTGGCCCAGTTCTGGCCATTGCAGCCATTTGGGGGAGTGAACCAGAAGATGGAAGATCTCTGTTTCTCCTCTCTTTCAAATAAATAAATCTTTTTTAAAAAAATAGGTATTACTTAGTGAGAGGTCATTCAGGGTGCTGCTTATAGAATAAAAGCAGTCTTTGTAGCACCTCAAGTTGGTTTAAAAAAAAAAAACACTTTATTTTTCATATTATTTGGAAGGCATAGAGTCAGAAAGACACAAAGGAAGATCCTCTACCATTCCTCTAATTCCTGCACTAGCCAGAGCTGGGCCAGGCTGAAGCCAGGAGTCCAGATCTAATCTGGGTCCCCAGCGTGGGTGGCAGGGACTCAACTTCTTGAGCCATCACTGATACCTTCCAGGGGCTGCACCAGCAAGATGGACTCAGCAGCAGAGTCAGATGTAAAGATCCCAACTTCTGCACCAAACACCCACCCCCACTCAGTTTTTTCCTGAAGCCCTGTTCCTAGAAGATAATTTATTGAGTACAGAATTCTAGATTCATAGTTCAGTTCTCATCATGCTTTGAGGATATTTCACCATCTTCTAGCACATATTACTGATGAGAAGTTAGCTATCAATCTAACTGTCTTTTCTTTATATCATCTTTTGTTTTCAAGATTTATTTATTTGTTTGAAAGGCAGAGTTAGAGAGAGAACTGCCATCTGCTGATTCACTCCCCAAAAGGCCTCAACAGCTGAGGCTGGGTCAGGCTGAAGCCAGAAGCCTAGAACTCCACTGGGATCTCCCACATAGGTGGCAGGAACCAGGTACTTGGGCCATCCTCTACTGCTTTCCTAGGTGCACTGCAGGAAGCTGGATTGGAAGTGGAGCAGCTGGGACTTGAAGTGGCACCCATGTGGGAAGCTGGCATCGCAGGCAGCCACTTAACTTGCTGTGCCACAACACAGGACACTCTTTCCTTCTTGAGTGCTTTTAGGATGTGTTTTGCAGTTTTACTATGTGTTCAGAAATGGAACAAAATTACTGGGATATTATAAGCCCTTTGGTTGAAGCTTGAGCCTTTATCTAAGGCTGTCTCAGAAAGTGCTGGGAGGGACAGCATCTCCAGCTGGGCTAGATTTAGAATGGTAGGGGCACAGGTGCTGCTGGGAGATGCAGACCTGGGTGCTCCACTGCTTTCAGTGAGGAGCCCAGTCTCACACCATACATGTTCTTGGCCCCAGATTAGTGAAGGCCAGGCCCAACGGAGTCTCACTTCCGCCCTTGCAGGGACCCTGGACCTGGGCAGAAGAATGACGAGGTGGCAAGGCACAGGCCTGAGACACGGTGCTGGGAAGCCCTCTGCAGGAGCTGCGAGGGCACCTGCAGGCTGGGAAGCGAATGCCCTGCGGAGAGGCTGAGGCAGGCAAGCCCTGGGCCCTCCCGTGTTTCCCCTTTGACGATCAGGAGCCACCTGGTTGCTTCCATTCACAGCTAACACACACTTCTCAGACAGACCCAGCCAGCGTATTCTCATTTAGTAAAGTGTTTTATTCAAAAGCTTCTCAGCACCATCTAGTTGTCAGAAAGAACGGATATCTCCTTTTCCTGCCCACCCGACCCCCGATTCAGAGGCAGAGTCAAACCTTGTGGCTAGAGCCCCCTAAGGATTATAATTGAGATCATGATAAGGTTTGCGGTTGTTCTCACCCAGCTTTCTCTAAGCTTCTGCTTAAACCCAAGTAGAGCTGAGCTCCCCACAGTTCAGAACAACAGGAAGGAATCATGTCAGGCCTGATCAACCTCCCGCTCTGGGGCTGTTAGAGGCACGTGAAGTTACCTTGCAGAAACCGAATTCAGTGACTGCCTTTTGGGGGGCAGTGCTACTGCCAGGCAGCGTGCAGTGCTGTGAGCTCAAACCGCAGGTGACCCTCCCCCTGCTGTACTCTAAGAAGAAGCATTAGGTCTGTTTCCTCTCCAGACACCTCACTCTCACCCTCGCCTGTCTTATTAGAACACAGACACTGAATCAAACCCTTTCACCAGAGTGAAGACAAGCGCTCATCTCTGATTAAAATGCTAAGAGATCCTGAGCTGCTGCAGGTGAAGAGAGCAGACAGAATGACCCGATCTCTCCTTTTTTTTTTTTTTCTTTATGAATATCCTGTTTCAGCATAAAGCACACTTCCCCGAAGAGGCTCCTGGAGGAGACTGGGAATCCAAAAGTTTGACGTGTCCTGTGGGGACACACAGTCACCTCGGTAACTTTGGCGTCAGCCCCTGGATCTGTCCTTTGCAGCAACTTCAGGTCCCAAGGGAGGAGGCAAGAGTCGGCGGCAGCATCACTCGGCCAAAGCCCCCATCGGGTCCCATGCCGGCAGGACAATGGGCTCCTGCTCTAACACGGCTAGCACCTCTTCAGGGACATGCTTCCTGTCCACCACCACCTCGTAGACGTACTCAGAGAACCACTCGTCTGTCATGCACAGGTAACCTGGAGGAAAGAACAGAAGCCGCATGAGTCCAGAGGGAAACAGGCAGAGAGCAGGGTCCTGTCGCTGCTACGAAGAAACCTTTATCGGGAGTGGGTGTTCGGTGCAGGGGCTGAGACGATGCGTGCGCGGGTACCCACATATCGGAGTTCCAGCTCTCCTCCCAACCCTGGCTCCTGCTAAATGTGCACCCTGGGAGGTAGGAGGTGCTGGCCCACGTACCTGGGTCCCTGTCACTCATACAGGAGACCAAGACTGAGTTCTTGGCTCCTGGATTCAGGCCCTGCTGGAGACGTTTCAGGGGTGCAGTGCATGGGAGAGCTCTTTCTCAGCTTTTCCAACAAATTAAGATGTGGGGAAAAAATTCTCAAAAACTAAACCTTTTACAAAACCAGCATTTGTAGTGTTTTTCAGCTTGTCCATCTGTAATCGCATCGAAGCTAAGTTGCAAGTCTGTGAGGCAGACAGGACAGGCATAGCAGGGGTGCAGTCACCAGCTGTGTGCCCAAGGAGGGCTTGCTGACCGCGCCCCACTGCCAGCGGGCAGGTGGAAATGCTCCGTGTTCACACAGCCACACCCGGGGTGCGTCCTGCGCGTGACAAGGGCAAGCACACGCGATCTTCTCCCCTGCTCCCAGAGACACTGCTGTTCTCCTCTCTCCCTCCCTATCCTACACTCCCGGGGCAACTGGCTAAGCTGCTGGAGCCATCTAGATGGGGCCACGTCATCATTCCTAGGTAGACAGTTTGGTTCAGAGGAGACTGTGTGGGCCAAATGATCATCAGTGCTTGCTCTGCCAGGAGGAAATCTGACAAGGATCAGGCAGAACCAGAGACGCAGAGAGCTGCACACGCTGTCCTTTCAGTACGGCCCTAGGATTTAGGATTTAGGATTTAGGGATTTCTCCAGTGGGCAGAGCTGTCCACGGTACCCCTGTGCTAACGCCACAGGGAGAGAGAGAAGTGCAGCGTGGTCAGGTCGCCATCTGAGTACCTGCCTCTTCCCATCAGCAAGAATCACCGGTGTCTCCAGCTCCACGCCGGCCACACAGGCTCCCTTCAGGAACACTTTCAAACACTCACTCAGTGAAAATACTTCACCTAAGCCGCTGCTAACATGAAGAGCCAAATCAACATACGAGACTAAGTAAAGTGAGCCTATGTGAAAGAAGAATGGGTCACTGGGCCAGGGCGGGGACACGGAGCACAGAACTGTGTACAAAGAGCACCGCGCAGACACCGAGGACTCACAGGACCCCGCAGCCACCACCTTACCATGTCTGGCACCTGCTGTGTCTATGAGACACTGCAGCCCGTTTTCTCTCCAAGTGTCTGTGTAAATCTAGGCCTGTGTTCTACTACCACGTCCCACCGGGGAAGACCAAGGGAAACGTAGAGGATATAGCTGTTTCTCTCCAGAGGGTCCGACAGTGCAGCATCTTCCAACTTCTTGACTGAAGGTCCCTTAAGGGTCTTGAAATTACTGAGGAACCCTAAACGTTGTTAAGGTAGGCTGTATCAGGGGCTGGCGCTGTGGCATAGCAGGTAAACCCACCACCTGCGGTGCCAGCATCCCATATGAGCACCAGTTCGAGTCCTGGCTGCTCCACTTCCAATCCAGCTCTCTGCTATGACCTGGGAAAGCAGTGGAAGATGGCCCAGGTCTTTGGGCTCCTGCACCTGTGTGGGAGACCCAGAAGAAGCTCCTGGCTTCAGATCGGCCCAGCTCTGGCCATTGTGGCCATCTGGGGAGTGAGCCAGCAGATGGAAGACCTCTCTCTCCCCCTCCCTCCCTCTCTTTCTCTCTGCCTCTTTGTAACTCTGCTTTTCAAATATATAATATTTGAATATATAACATATATAATATATTATATATAATAATATATATAAATCTTAGGAAAATAAAAAGGTAGGCTGTATCTACTGACACTACATCAGAAATTACAAAAAAAGTTAAACATGTTTCCTCAGGGGTAGGCATTTGATGTGGTGGTTCAGCTATCACTTAGGATCCCACTCTGGAGTCCCTGGGTCCAAGTCCCAGCTCTGGCTCTCCATTCCAGCTTCCTGCTAGCAACCTGGGAGGCAGCAGGTGATGACTCAAGTATTCGGGTCCCTGCCACCTCTGAGAGACCCAGACTGAGTTCCTGGCTCCTGGCTTTGGTCTGGCCCAGCCCTGGCTGTTGTGGGCATTTAGGGAGTGAACCAGCGGATAGCTCTCTCTGCCTTTCAAATTAAATAAACAAATAAATAAATTTAAAAACCCATTTAAAAATAAGAATTAAAAATATGAATATAAACAGTATATTTTAAGGAAAATGTATTTTCTAAAACAAAAGCTTGTTTTAAGTTAGGAAAGCGACTCTGGCTTACATTCAGTGTCTGGCTTTGTAGGAGATAGTGGGATTCTCATATCTGTGTACACACCATTGCAGCACACTGTTCTGGCTGGAGTACATAAAGACAACCTGGCGTCACACAGACCCTCTATTGAAGGCAAGATCTTGTAGAGCCTTAAAAGGGCCCTAGGGACTTCTGGGGGTCCCCAGTCTATACTTTGACACCTGCTGCTTTTAGGACAAGACTGATTAAAATAATTAAAAGGCAACACAGTGGTACATCCAATTTTGCAGTCTAAATGGTGTGGCAGAGGACACTACTTAACCTAAAGACAGAACTGCTTGGGTAAGGTCACCTGTGCCCAATTCAGCTTCTCACCTCTGCCTGCACCAAGGACAGCCCACCCTAGGGAGGCGCAGCGTGTTTATGTTCAAAAAGAAGATGCCCTGAAAAGATGCTAGACAGGAAATGCAGCCTGCAGGGGACTGATCCACGGCCTCTTCTCAGTGG
The DNA here is from genome assembly GCA_949820135.1 of Sylvilagus floridanus. NCBI lineage: Eukaryota > Metazoa > Chordata > Mammalia > Lagomorpha > Leporidae > Sylvilagus > Sylvilagus floridanus. The sequence continues at coordinate 44,375,898 of OX463237.1, forward strand.
GGACACAGGCAGGGAGGGCACAGCTGATCCTGGGCCTGTGCTCTTCTGCTCTCTGTCCTGATTATCCACTTAGGGCCCTGGCTGCACAGGTGTTGGCCAGGCAGACTCCACTCTAGCATCACCAGGTTCTGGTCAGCTGAACAGCAACCAGGACCACTTCCCGCTGCTCCCTAAGCGCTTCTGGGGAACTCAGCATTTGCCTTCTCAAAAGGAGCCTTCAGCGAGCAGGAGACCAGACTGCCACACACGTGCCCTCTGAGACATTAGTCATCCTTGCTCTTTGCACACCGCAGGCTGACTGGGTCCTTCAGGGGCTCTGGGCATCAGGCAGGTAAAGGGGAGAGGCAGCCTCGTGTAATAAAGTTCTGTGTCCTTCTCACAATACTATCACCAAGCAATCAAATGAATCTTCAAAGACTGTCCCGAGAAAATGGACAATAAGTGCATCTACACTATCTTGTTCCCAAGGCAGATCAGATTAAGTCCTCACAAATTAAAACCCCTATCAGTTGTAATCCACCCTTTCAATGTCCCTGCCAGGAGACCTGCCTTGATTAGTCTCTCTCTTCAGGATATGAGTTCTTTGGGGCTCACGAAAACTTCCCAGTCCAGGTGGCGGCCAAGTAATTGCACCCAGAGCAGATAACGGACTTGCGGCTGCTGTAACTGTTGACTCGGGGAGAGATGGAGTTTGAGAAGATTAGCATCAGGGAGTCTGAGGGAGGGAGTGCTGCTGGGGGAGAAGTTCAGGCAGGACCCGGGGCCACTGGGATCTGAGGAGAGCTGCAGCCCCTGGCCCAGGCCAACACAGGCATCCCCCATAGGCAAAGGCAAAGGAAACAAAATGAAAACCTGATCCAGGGACCCTGGGTTACACTCAGGGAAACAGAAAAATGGATAAAGAAAGTCAACTCTAGAAAACCTAAGGTGATGTTAAATTTTGCTTGAATTGTAATGCCTCGTTTACATGCAACGAGGAATAAATAAAGTAAGCAAACAGAGCCTTAAAGCGCATGGCAACGCCTCTGCAGCTGGGGGGCAGAGCAGGGCCACTGTAAGGGGAAGCAGCGTCTGTGCAACGTGGCTGGAGAGCCTGGTGATCAGAGCCTGGTGGTCAGTTCAGGGAGGGAAGGTCTTCACTGCTGAAAACGGTTTTCTGAAATCCTACAGAGCTAAGATGTAAACCTCTCAGACCAGATTAAGGGGACAAGTGTACTTATTCATGAATTAGAAATAGCTTGTATTTTTGTTGTCTTTATTCTATGAAGTGTTCTACCTAACAAACTATTCGTGGTTACTGTGTGTGCGTGTGTGCGTGTGTGTAGTATTTGTAAAAAGGCCCTACAAAACAAGCTGTGTGTTCTGCTCGGATGCACCTGCCTTGCAGCGTGGTCCCGAGGCAGCTGGGCTCCCAAGACCTCATTAAGTCACTGCCGATCTTTCACCTGACGTCCATGGCTCAAGGATGCAAATGGCTCCCAGAAAAGACAGTAAAAACCTCCTGGCACTTGTCTCATGTCTTCACCTCCCAAATAAGAGAAACCACTCACAGGGCACTCATTAGTCAGTCATGTAAATAAAACTGCAAAGCCTATGTAGCAACATGGAGAAATGTTTAACTGACAATATCCTCTATAATTACAACTACATTACTAAAAAAGACATAAAAAGCAGTAAAGATAATTTTATGGATAGGTGATTTTTTTCCCCTCAAATTTCTGAAATGTTGTATTTTTTTTAAAAAAAGATTTATTTATTTGAAAGATACAGTTACAGAGGGAGGGATGGAGAGAGAAACAGAAGAGACAGAGAGAGATGTTCCATCTGCTGGTTTACTCCCCAGATGGCTACAACAGCCAGGACAGGGCAGGACTGAAGCCAGGAGCCAGGAGCTTCTTCCAGGTCTCCCACATGGGTGCAGGGGCCCAAGCACTTGGGCCATCTTCCACTGCTTTCCCAAGTGCATTAGCAGGGAGTTGATCAAAGTGGCACAGTGGGGACTCGAATCAGTGCCCATGTGGGATGCCAGCACTGCAGATGGCAGCTTTATCCACTGAGCCACAACGCCAGCCCCTTGTTGTGGTTTTTTTTTGTTTTTGTTTTTTTTTGGACAGGCAGAGTGGACAGTGAGAGAGAGAGAGAGACAGAGAGAAAGGTCTTCCTTTTCCGTTGGTTCACCTCCCAATGGCTGCTGCGGCCGGTGCACGGCGCCAATCCAAAGCCAGGAGCCAGGTGCTTCTCTTGGTCTCCCATGCAGGTGCAGGGCCTAAGCACTTGAGCCATCCTCCACTGCCTTTCTGGGCCACAGCAGAGAGCTGGATTGGAAGAGGAGCAACCAGGACAGAATCCGGCGCCCCACAGGGACTAGAACCCGGTGTGCCAGCGCCGCAGGCAGGATTAGCCTAGTGAGCCACAGCGCTGGCCTGTACTGCTTTTTAAAAATGGGTTATTTTTATTTGTTTAAAAGGTGGGGGTGGGGGTGGGGGTGGGGGAGAGACAGAGACAGAGAGTATCTTCCATCCTCTGGTTCACTCTCCAAATGGCTGCAACAACCAGGACTAGGCCATGCCAAAGCCAGGAGCCCAGAGCTCCATTCTGGTCTCCTATGCAGGTGGTAGGGTCCCTAGTATTTCAGCCCTTACTGATGCCTCCCAGGATGTGCATAGCAGGATTTGGATGGGAAGCAGGCATGGAACTTGATCCCAGGTACCTCAATATGGGATACAGACAAGTGGTGGCTGACTTCATCTGCTGCATACAACACCAACCCTTATATTGCTTTCTGAACCCCTTAAAAACTACCCAAATAATTCATGCTCATTATAAAAAACTTTGCAAACATAGGAGGATACAAAGAAACTTTTAAAACTTACTACAATTCCACCACCTTGGAGTAAGCTCTGTTCAAATTTACATGTAACACTTGATCAAGTGTCTACATAGATTCCATTATTTCATAAAAATGAGACATCAGAACATTCATTTATGACAAAGTACAGCATATGCTGCTTTCCCAGTTAATGTCTTTCCATATTGATAAAGAAATATGTGTATCTAAATTTATAATTTTAAGTGCCAAATCTGCATGATTAAATCAAGATATATTTAATCAATTGTTTATTGAAATCTGGATTGTTTTTTCAGTTATAAACACTTAAGTTGTTGGGGCCAGCACTGTGGAATAGCAGGAAAAGCTACCACCTGCAGTGCCGGCATCCCAACTGGGTGCCAGTTCAAGTTTTTATTTATTTGAAAGAGTTACACAGAGAGGAGAGGCAGAGAGAGAGAGAGAGAGAGAGAGAGAGAGAGAGAGGTGTCTTTCATCCGATGGTTTACTCCCTAATTGGTCGCAACGGCCAGACCTGCATTGATCCGAAGCCAGGAGACTTCTCTGGGTCTCCCACATGGGTACAGAGTTCCAAGGACTTGGGCCATCCTCCACTGCTTTTCCAGGCCACAGCGGAGAGCTGGATTGGAAGTGGAGCAGCTGGGTCTCGAACCGATGCCCATATGGGATGCTGGCACTTCAGGCCAGGTGTTAACCTGCTGTGCCACCGTGCTAGCCCCTGCTCTACTTCTGATCCAGCTCTCTGCTGTGGCCTGGGGAAGTAGTGGAAGATGACCCAAGTCCTGCACCTGCATGGGAGACCCGGAAGAGGCTCCAGGCTCCTGGCTTTGGAAGAGCCCAGCTCTGGCTGTTGCAGCCATTTGGGGAGTGAACCAGCGAATGGAAGAATTCTTACTTCCTCTGTCTCTCTATAACTCTGCCTTTCAAATAAAATGGATAAATCTTAAAAAAATTAAGCTGTTATAAACATTTCTGCAAGTAAATCTCAGTTGCTTATTAACCCACTGCACTCCAATGCTGGCCCCTTCTTAAAAGTTATTTATTTAATTGAAAGGCAGAGTGACAGAAGACGATGGGGGAAGATAAGGAAGGGAGAGAGAAAGAGAAAGAGACAGATCTTCCATCTGCTGATTCACTCCCCAAATGACCACCAGGGCTGCGCCAGGCCAAACCCAGGAGCCTGAAGCTCTATCTGGGTCTCCCACATGGATGACAGGAACTCAGCTACGCTGGCCATCAAGTGCTGCCTGACAGGGACACTAGCAGGAAGCTGGGTCGGGGGCAGAGGCAGAACTTGATCCCACGTACTCTGACAGAGGATGCTGGGAGTCCTAAGTGGCAACTCAATGCCCCCTCCCCCAGCCCTGCGTGTTCAGAAGGATGGATAACAGGATGTCCTAAGCACTGCATATATTAACTCACTGCAACACCGTAATAGCAAAACACTGGAAACAACCCAAGTTCTGTCAGTAAGGGAACTGGTTAAATAAACTACAGTGTGTCCAGACAATGGAAGACAGTGAGGCTGGACAGATGCGGAATGTCCTGACAAGAAAGTGCCTCCAAGAGCAAGCTAAGAGGAAGCTGCAGAGTAAGGCACGAGCTGTGTGCTACCTGGCGAAAGGAGGCTACTAAACAGGGAAAGACCCTGAAACCAACAGAAACGGAACCTGGCGGAGGAGGGTGGAAACAAGTTCCCTCTCTGTACAATGTAACTTTATTATTTATTAAAAGAATGACACTTTGGAAAATTAAAATAAAAAACCCACTCCCCCATATACAAGAATCTATCGATCCTATCAGGAGCTTATACTCCACAATGCAATTTCCCATGCTCTACCCTTGCTTAGATCTTAATCCTCACAACACTCTGAGGCAGGCGGGATTGGGTTTCACCGGCCAAGGTCAGGCAGCCACATCAAACTCTGTTCTTAACTTCAAGTTTGGAGTTTCCCATAGGGCTCAGCTGCTAGGCGGCAGAGACTTGGCAGGGAGTGATGGCGGCAACAGGTAAACGCGGTGCCTCTGTGTCTGGACCTAACCGCATGCACTCACAATGCCACACAGGCCCAGGGGCCCAGCTTTTGCAAGAGATGCCATGTGTCCTAAGTATGTGTGTGGATTTCAAAGGATGGGTGACATGCTGAGCAGCGTGTAAAAAAGCCAGGGAAAGCAGCCGGCGTCGCGGCTCACTAGGCTAATCCTCTGCCTTGAGGTGCCGGCACACCAGGTTCTAGTCCAGGTTGGGGCACCGGATTCTGTCCCGGTTGCCTCTCTTCCAGGCCAGCTCTCTGCTGTGGCCAGGGAGTGCAGTGGAGGATGGCCCAAGTGCTTGGGCCCTGCACCCCATGGGAGACCAGGAGAAGCACCTGGCTCCTGCCATCAGATCAGCGCGGTACGCCAGCCGCAGTGGCAATTGGAGGGTGAACCAACAGCAAAGGAAGACCTTTCTCTCTGTCTCTCTCACTGTTCACTCTGCCTGTCAAAAAAAAAAAGCCAGGGAAAGGGACCAAAGCACCCTCCCATGACCACAGCTGCTGCTGGGACAGAGACCTGAGAGGCTGCTGCTTCCTCGCAGAGTACAGATAAAAGCCTGGCTATGTGGTGAGGGCACGTTTATGATCGTGAACTGTGTGCTGATAAGAGATACTCCTGGTGCCGGATATTACTTGTGGCCTCTTTCAGAAACAAAAGGCTAGCGAAGGTACTGTCTCCCTGGTCAATACGCCAGGAAAAACGCAGGTGGAACTGTGGGAGGGAAAGGAGCTGTCTGTATCTGTCTGTGGCTTGTATTCTTTTCCACCATCGAACCACAAGAAAGTCAGATAGAAGGAAGCCTGTTCCAAGGGTGCGCCTCCTACTGAGGAGCCAAGAAGCAACCTGCACCCCAGGCTGCCTTCTCCTTTCCCTGGCCAGGGAGCAGACCAGGGAAGCCCGAGAGACATGCCTCTGATGGGATCTCTGACGTGGGAGCAGGGGAGGAGAGCACACCTGGGATGTCATCCAAGGGTCTGTCTTCCCACTCAAACCCAGTGACTTCTCTCTCACCCCCAAACTGTCACGATTCCTATTTGTTTCAGGCCAAGCATGCTTTGTGGTCATCCCACAAGAGCCCCATGGACGGAGGCCACAGTCCTCCTTGGCCTCCCTTCTCCAAGTTGTCCAAAGTACATTCCAAATGCCCTTCTCCATGACCACATCCCTGGTGTCCTCCTCCTCCCATTCCTAAAAAATGCCACGGCCCCAGAACCCTTTCTCCAACTCCACTCACTCTTGAAGAACCCCTAAGGAACATTCACGGCTCCAAATTGCTCGGGTAGTTTTCGGCCATATCATTCTGCAGTTAAACATGGCTCCTGCAATGCATCATAGTCACCACAGGCGGCAGCATTACAGCCTCACTCCCTGCCTCCCCCTGGGCACCCAGCACGCTGCTGATGCCATACAGCACACCCCTCCCCCTTCCCCAGGTTCCCAAACCACCTGCAAGTCTAGCCCCTGGCTTTGGGGGTGCTCTCTCCACCCCCACCTTCCTCAGTAACCTCAGCTTCAATGTCTTCCTGCTGCCTCCCCTACTCAGGGCCCTCCTGGTTTTGTTTTTCCTCTTTCTCCATCACCTGCCTTCTTTGCTTTTCTCGGTCTATTTATCCTGTATCTTACAGTCTGAGGAGCACACCATGAATGCCATTTCAGTCACATCCCTGCCCTCCTCAAATCCCCTTCCTGTGTCCCAGGTGAGTAAGTATAAATCCCTCTGAGGGTCAGAGACACTCACTCCTCCACGGCCTGTGCACGGTTCCCTGCATCCCGTCAATAAATGGGAGTGGACGCTCCTGCTAATGGTTTTTTCTCGGCACTGGGTCCATTCACCTCCACTGCCTTCTCTCACAGAACTAAGTCCACACTCCAGGTCATCCACCCAGCACACACGAGGGGACTGAATGCTTAGCAATCTAAGGCTGGAACAACGGGGCGAGAGAGGCACCTCCTCTCCAGGAGGGAAGGTTGGGGCTCCTCAAGCTCTTATGTCCTTGCTCACGTCAGTCTACACACAACATTAACAGCAGAGCAATGATGGCTACTACTTCTGAGTATCTTACACACCTGGCACGATTCTCACAACAATCCTAATAGGTAGATAAAATTTTTACCCCTATTTTACAGATGAGAAAGCTAGGCGAAGAAAGTTACATGCTATGCCTGAGGGTTACACAGTCAACCGTAGGACAGGCAGGAAGCAGATTCCAGGTTCAGTGCAAACACATGTTGGGAATGACTTGATGAAAACTGCGGGTCCTCTCCAGGAAGAACGTGTGTGTGGGTGATGCACACACGCATACACACACACACTCGCACGTCCTGCTACACCAGAGATGAGGGGCTGCCTCCCTCTAACCAAGCCTGCTTGTGGTTAGCAGTCTCTGAGCCACAGTCTGTCCCCATTCTCACAGTGGTAACCGTCCCCCCATCGCACTCTGCTAAGGCAATGCTGTGGAGCTGGAGAACACAGGCTTCTTCCTCTAGTCCACTCCCAGGCACCGTGTTCTCACTGGCGTCATGCAGGCTGTTCAGTCAACAGCGATGGACAACACAGAGTCCTCCTGAAAGAACTCCGACCTCCCCACCTGACAGCAGCAGCTCCAAGCCTAGAGAGGCCTGCAACCCTCCGAGGTGACAACAAATTTGTATCTCGTCCTTTTCCAAGAAATCAGAAACCTCTGCTGTCAGCTCATAAGTTTACTCTTGCTTCAGCAAGTTCAGCTCAGATCTGCCTATAATTGATATTTTGCTACAAATCCAGACCTGAACCTCAAACTGATTTGCAAATAAGTGACTGTCTTTTATAGTAGAGACTTTAAGGAAGCTGCCTGTCAAGTTAAGAAATCTGAATTCCTATCCTATCTCTGCTACTGTACAACTGAGTAAGCAAAACCCCCCAAGTTTCAGTTTCTTCACACAAAGCAGGGGTATAATTACCAAGTGCACATCATGAGTTATTCTACCATCATGAAGGGAGGCGAAGTAAACACAAATACATTAGCAAACACTGACTTTTTATGAAACAAGATGCTGTGTAACTGTCTTGAGCACCTCTGACAGAAACATGGAATATTCAATGAACTCTTTGATTTGGAGTGGATGTTTGGTACAGCAGTTAAGTTCCAGCCTGGGACACCCACACGCCGTATCAGATTGCCTGGTTTAAATTCTGGCTGCTTCACTTCCAAAACAGCTTCCTGCTAACTGCACACCTGAGACCCAGACTAAGTGCAACCTGGCCCAGTGTTGGCTGTTACAGGCATTGGGGGGGTGAATCAATGATGGAAGTTTTCTTTCCATCTTTCTCTTTGCCCTTCAAATAAAATATAGAGCAAAAAACCATAAAATTCTTTGATTTGCAGAACAGTATACAGTTTGAAAATGCTTCCATATATTTGACAGTTATATATAGACAAAACTGTGGGATCTCAAAAGGAAAATAGAGTAATTATCCATATTACTAATACACAGAAATGTGACACAAGGAATAAATTACTATCCAAGATATGTAACCAAGAGCAAGTATGAACTGTTTCTCAACTCACCCGATTATGCAATGAAACATTATACAAAGAATATGATGAGTTTGTTTCTTTATCTGAGACATAGAAGGGGAGGGAGAAAAGGAGACAGAGAAAGAAAGAAAGCGCCTAGCTGTCAACTAACTCCCCAAATGCCCTCAACAGCCAGGGTTGAAGCTGAGAATCATGAGCTCAACCCGGACTCCCACAACTGATGGCAGAAACCCAGTGACTTGAGCATCATTGCTGCCTCTCAGGGTCTGCACCGGCAGGAAGCTGGGGTGAGGAAGCCAGGTGCTCTGATGTGGGATACAGGCATCTTAACTGCTAGGATAAACACCTGCCCCATATAATGAGTCTCGCGCCGAGCTTTGTACATTATCTTCTTCAAAATCACACATGGTAGTTTGGCTGGTGAAGCAATCAAAGGCCACAATGCTGGTGTTTAGGAAGCAGCAGAAACCCAGATGTAACATGAACTGACCACTAAATTTCTTTCTAGATTAATATCTAACGTGCCAAAGTCTCTTTGAAATCATTAAGAGGCCCATGTTTAGGAAGAAGTCTGGAAATTTTACTAAAATGAAATCAGGAATAGAAAGGGTAATTTGTAAGAAAAGACAAAAACATTGTTAAAAAGAATTTCAAATGTTCATGTTTCTGAAAGGTACAAAACCAATTTGAAAAATGAAAAACTCACCTCAGTTCAAAATGAAAACCAACAGGGAGACTTCTTTAAAGATAAAGATTTTCTTCAGTGAGTACTTTAGAAGTAGAAAACATTATCACCCTCCACCCTCACTTAAAAGTTGTGTTACTGCAAATACTGAGAAACTCAAGAGCATTAAGATATGTGCTGAGGGGACTGGTGTCGGGGCCACTGCTTGCTGGGAAACCTGCCTTCCACGCTGGAGTGTCCATCAAGTCCCAGCTACTCTGCTTCCAATCTAGCCTCCTGCTACTGCGCCTAGGAAGGCAGTGATGACAGCCGAAGTACTTGGGTCCTGGCAACTTACATGGGAGACTTGGGTTCCTGGCTCCTGGCTTCAGCCTGGCCCAGCACTGGCTGTTGAAGCCATTTGGGGAGTAAGTCAGCAGACAGGAGTTCCCTGTCTCTCCCCCAGCCCGTTGTTCTGCCTTTCAAATTAATTAATTAATTAATCAAATCTTAGAAATAACTGCTATTGTGCAAGCTTTACAATGAAAGACAATCTCATTACTAAGTGAACCAATCACAATTGTGCTATTGTGCAAGCTTTACAATGAAAGACAATCTCATTACTAAGTGAACCAATCACAGATAAGTATAATTCCATAAGATTAGTCATTAGAGAGATCAACCAAGAACTTAAATTATTTTTTTTCAAAGATTTATTTATTTATTTGAAAGTCAGAGTTACACAGAGAGGAGAGAGAGAGAGGTCCTCTATCCGCCGGTTCACTCCCCAGATGGCTGCAATGGCGGAGCTGCACCGATCCAAAGCCAGGAGCCTCTCCAGGTCTCCCAAGTGGGTGCAGGGGCCCAAGCACTTGGGCCATTTCCACTGCCTTCCTATAGCAGAGAGCTGGATAGGAAGTGGAGCAGCCGAGATTTGAACCGGTATCCATATGGGAGGCCAACACTGCAGGAGGCAGTCTCACCTGCCATGCCACAGCGCCGGCCCCAAGAACTTAATTTATTAACTATGAAAAACACTTTGATTTATGCATTGCAGGATGTCAGTAACTACTAACTCTGGGTGACAGGCATATGGTGGAGTGGATTCCTTAACACTACTCTGTTCATTTTGCATAGGTTTGAATTCACCCATGATAAAAAGTTAGGGAAAACCAAAACATTTTGTTATAATGTAGCATGGACAAAATAATTCAGGGAAATCTAGGTGGCTGCATAGTTTCCTACGTGCCCCTTCACTATGTGCTCATGTCAGACACAAACTCACCACAGGCCACTCCCTGAACAGACTTCCAGTCACAGTGATGCTCTCAGGGCCTTTTCTCCTGACTTCAGACATCTGCATGATGGATTTTTCGAACGGTTTAATGTCCTCTCAGTCACTACGTCTGGTCACAATGATCACAATTGGACCCGTTACTTCTATGAGCGGAGTGGATGTTATTAGAACAGAAAGGCTGGGGCAGGTACTCTTGGTGTAATGGGTAAAGCTGCCGCCTGCAGTCCTGGTTCAAGTCCTGGCTGCTCCCCTTCTGATCCAGCTCCCTGCTACGGCCTGGGAAAGCAGTAGAAGATGGCCCAAGTCCTTGGGCCCCTGCTCCCACATGGGAGACCCAGAAGAAGCTCCTGGCTCCTGGCTTCAGATTAGTGTAGCTCCGGCCATTGCAGCCACAGGGGGTAAACCAGCAGATGGAAGACTTCTCTCTCTGAGTTTCAAATAAATAAATAAATCTTAAAAAAAGAAAAGAAAAGAAAAGAAAAGAAAAGAAAAGAAAAGAAAAGAAAAGAAAAGAAAGAACAGAAAAGAAAGAACAGAAAGGCTGAGTGAAACACAGTGCAGTGGTTAAGAAGACTGGCTCCGGTGTCAGACTATCCAGACGATAACTGACTCTGTCACTTAGGTAGGAAGCATGCAGGTAGCTTTGACTTAAAGATTATGATCTTTTCAAATTTCTTTCTTTCTTTCTTTCCTTCCTTCCTTCTCTTTTTTTTTTTTTTTGACAGGCAGAGTTAGACAGTGAGTGAGAGAGACAAGAGAAAGGTCTTCCTTCTGTCGGGTCACCCCCAAAATGGCTGCTACGGCTGGCGCACTGCACCAATCCAAAGCCAGGAGCCAGTTGTCTCCTACTGGTCTCTCATGTGGGTGCAGGGCCCAAGCACTTGGGCCATCCTCCACTGCACTCCCTGGCCACAGCAGAGAACCGGACTGGAAGAGGAGCAACCGGGACAGAACCGGCACCCCGACTGGGACTAGAACCTGGAGTGCCGGTGCCACAGGCGGAGGATTAGCCTAGGAGCCGTGGCGCCAGCCTTCATCTACCCATGTAATCCACTTCTGATATTATCTATAAACAAGGTACAAAATTCAAGTATTTCAAGAAGGAGGCCTCTCTCTCTCTCTTTCTCTGCTTCTCCTCACTGTGTAACTGACTTTCAAATAAATAAATAAATAAATCTTAAGGAGAGGGGGGCTAGCGCTGTGATGCAGTGGGTTAACGCCCTGGCCTGAAGTGCCCGCATCTCATATGGGCACCAGTTCAACACCTGGCTGCTCCACTTCCAATCCAGCTCTTTGCTATGGCTTGAGAAAGCAGTAGAAGATGGCCCAACTCCTTGGGCCCCTGCACCCTCATGGGAGACCTGGAAGAAGCTCCTGCATCCTGGCTTTGGATCGGCGCAGTTCTGGCCATTGTGGCCAACAGGGGAGTGAACCAGCAGATGGAAGACCCCTCTCTCTCTGCCTCTCCTCTCTTTCTGTAACTCTTTCAAATAAATAAATCAATCTAAAAAAAAAAAAATCGGGCAAAGAGAAAGCCATGTAATTATACATGTTAGATACACATTTGATTTTCAGTACACCTAACTATGAGTCCCAGAATTCACCAACATGAGATAACTCAATTGGTAAAATAAAGAACTTATTTTCCCTTATTTTCCCCTTTATGTCTCTTCTTGTCAGAAGCAACCTCTGTCCATTTTATGGAATAGGTTACTTGATTTACCTAACAGTCTCTGGGCAGGAAGGGCCATGAAAATGACTCAGGGGGAAGACCAGAGCCAGGACTGGGCAGAGGCAAGGGCAGCTTGCCCAGGTATCTCTGCTCTGTTTACCTCCAGCCTGTAATATCAACATTGCTTTATCAGAAATGTCAATCTTAACAGGCAGAAATCCCAAAGAGAACAGTAACAAACTGTTAACAATGTTATCTATGGAAGCAAAACGCCAGCACACTATTTAAGGTTGTTCTATTTCCTGAGAGAGCACACAGAGAGGTCCTGCCTCAGTCATGTGTGCACCAGGACGAGGCCCTGCTAGGGGAGACACAGATCCCAACCTAACAGCACACTACCCGCTCTCCTAAGGTCAGGACAGCTGAGCCAGTTAAGGTAGATCATGTTTTCTCTCCTTCCTTCCTGAAAATGGTCAGAAAGACCATTACCAAGATATGCATGAGAATAATTTATTTTGGCTTTGAATGGACTATTCCCTACACCTAATCCAGTTCAACGTCTTATCTTTTGGCTCTCTACTGAACCACTCTGCTCTGTATAATCTCAGGCATTTCAGCAATTTGAGAACAACAAAAAATGTCAGTCTAATCTTGACTAAAGAGCTGTGGATTTCACCAGGAAGGAGTACAGGCAGATTACAAGGACGAAGGCCCCAGTCCTTTCAACATAATAATGAAATGAGCAAGCCTTCTGCTGAGCCTAAGATGGAGAAAAAATAGCAAAGTGGCCCAGAACCCTCCTAAAGAGCAGGTAAAAAGGTTCAGAGTAATAAGGACACATAAAACATTGCATTTTCCTAACTTTACAAGCGTCCATCCTTACAACATCTACACATTCAGCAGCTGTTACAGAGGGAAAAACATAAAAAAAAAAAAAAAAAAAAACGCAAGCGGATAGATCCACGCTTGTCTAAATACACCATAATCTTAGCCCGCTCTCTTACTAGATGCTAACCTGTACAATATACCAAATTACAGGGACTGAATCTGACCAGAAAATAAACATAAGCCTCAGATTCATCTGAAGCAACAGGAAAACAACTTTCATTCAGTATCTTATGTTTATTATAAACAATCCATCTTTTTCAGGTCTAACCAAACTGTAAGTTACTTTCAATCTTTCTGCTAGCTTTGTTGAGATTTAAAACCCTCTCCACCAGATTCCAACGTGTTTGTCTTAAAATGAAATCTACCTCTAACACTAATTTAAAGACGTTATCCTCTACTTCAGAACAGTTCATCTAACAGGCACCTCTGCAACCCCACAAGTTCAGAAATGACAGACGGGGACATGCGAGCCCGTGGCGATGAAGAAAATGCAAAAGAGCGCTGGTGTCTGCCTGCACACATGGAGCTGCTCTGCTCCCCAGCAGCACCTGTGACCATCTTCATGCGGAGATGAAGAGACTTGCAATGATGGACTAAGTGGCCTTCAGATTCTGGCCCTCATTTAAGAGCCTGGGCTGCTCAGTCAGCAAGTCAAGTTCAAAACTCAGGCTCCTCTAAGACATGAGTTTCTAAACATGAGTGACAGAAGCCCCATCTGTACCTGCACACCACCACTTTTACCTTTTACCCTTGGAAATCCTGATGCTCTGAGGAGCATGAGTGGAAAATCTCTACTCCAAACACAGAGAGGCAACAGCAAAGAGCAAAGATCTCTCCCATCCCCTCCCCTCTTTTCTCTCTCTCTCTGTTTTTAAGCAGGTGCTGATTCCTGATGCTGAGACGTATGCTGAAGTTTGGTTACAAGTGACTGTGCATCTCACCTCTCTGGCTTCCCCATCTACTCCCTCCCAGTGTTTTAACTAGCCTTGTAAACTGTGGTTACTGTATTTTCCTAAAAGACTCTAAGAAACAGCTGGTTACAAAATACCTAGCAAATGCCAACAGCACATAGCACCTGCACATAAACAAACTCACATGTACACATACACCAAGGTAGCTGCCACTTTTGGTTGGAAATCTTAAAAATTAAAGCATAAAAGCTCCTTTAAAAGGCTTCTATTGGGGCTGGCACTGTGGTGCAGTGGGTTAGGCTACTGCCTGAAGTACCAGCATCCCAAATGAGCGCCAGTTTGAGTCCTGGCTGCTCCACTTCTGATCTAGCTCCCTGCTAATGTGCCTTGGAAAAGCAGGGGAAAACGGTCCAAGTGCTTGGGTCCCTGTAACTACCTGGAAGCTCTAGATGAAGCTCCTGGATCCTGGCTTCAGCCTGGTATAGCTCTGGCTGTTGTAGCCATTTGGGGAGTGAACCAGCAGATGTCTCTCCCTCTCTCTCTCTCAGTAACTCTACCTTTCAAATAAATAAATCTTAAAAGAAAAGCAAACATCTGAAGAAAAAAAAAAGGCTTCTACCTACTACTAAAAACAGTCTAAAAGGTCTAAAAAAATTCAAGAATATTTATCTTAAATGGTTAAATCAACAGTGATCTCAGGATGTCAGATTCTTAGATTTTTATTTTTTAATTTTTGCTATCTATATAAATTTTTCTACAATTCACATATTACCTGTGCCATTTTATTTAGCCTAAAATCACTATAATTTTTCAAAAATTCTTACTTATTTGAAAGGTAGAGTTAGAGAGAGGAGGGGGAGAAATGGCTCTTCCATCCACTGGTTCACTCCTCAAATGACTACAACAACCAGGGCTGGGCCAGGACAAAGCCAGGAGCCAGGAACTCCATCCTGGTCCCTCATGTGGGTGGCAAGGGCCCAAGCAGTTAGATCATCTTCCACTGCTTTCCTAGGCACAATAACAGGGAGCTTGATCAGAATCAGAGCAGCCAGGACTGGAACCTGTCATCCAAAATGGGATCCAGCATTGCAGGCCATGGCTTAACTCACTTGTACAGTAACACCGGCCTGTGTTACTATTATTTATGCATAATTTCTGCCAGGAGCTTGTCTTACCAGCATAAAAACGTTCTAAATAGTAACCAGAGCATTTTTCTCTTCAGGTTTCACAACTTCTAAAAGGTCTCTAATAAATGTCTAAAGAATGTTTCTGACAAATTCCATTCTCTTGCTCAGAAGGGTTCTGATTTTCCAGAGCTCTGCTGCAATAGTTAAAAACGCACTCAACGGCACTGAGCAAGTTTCCTGGCAAAGGGCCCTCAACCTTATCACAGCCGAGTGGCTCTGGTACAGGAGGTATAGTAGGGTCAGCATGGTTTGGAACAAATGCAAACACGTACTGGTCCCAGAGTCAACCCAGGGGTTCGGGCATGCCATACTGCCACAGGAACCCTGGGGCAACCCAGATACTCATTTTTTTTTTCCTGTCAAATAATCTAAGTGAAAGGCATCAATTAGTGAGAAGTCCTCCACGCTGGAGCGGCTTCTACTCAGAGAGGCAGGTGGTGGAGCTGACCCAAGTCAGTTGAAGTTGGTATTACCAAATCAAGCTCACCTTTGTGGCCATGGTCTTCACCCCATGAATTCTCCACTCTCCATTTCACAAATACACCATCCCGATCATCCTGCAAGAGAGTGGACGACAAGGTACAGTCTGAAGCTACAGTGCCCCTGAGGGCCATCATGTAACCAGCTCGTCTGCAGCAACTCAGAATACACAGCCTGCTCTGCACAGCCCTCATGCACAGGAGGAGGCCTTCCATCCCCTACCACCATGAAGGGATCCTTCAATAAAGCAGAGTTTGAATCTCCTAGGATAAAATACAACACAGCAGTAAATAACATATTTTCTTCACACTCTAACCTACACAGAAAATAAGCAAGTAAAAATGCTAGTTAGCAAAGGAAAATGAAATCTTTGAAATTACCAAAGGCAATGAATGCCATTTGAAGCCAAGGACCCACTTTTCATCATTTGGTACTTTTTGCAAAGGCATCCCAATGTATTTATTTTAGGTATGAGTCAAAGACCTAGTCTGACTTTTTAAAAGCAAAGCAAGGGGCCAGTGCTGTGGCATAGTGGGTAAAGCTGCTGCCTGCAGTGCCGGCATCCCATATGGGTACCAGTTCGAGTCCTGGCTGCTCCACCTACCTCCAATCCAGCTCTCTGCTATGGCCTGGGAAAGCAGTGGAAGATGACCTAGGTCCTTGGGCCCCTGCATCTGCATGGGAGACCCAGAGGAGGCTCCTTTCTGGATCAGCACAGCTCCGACAATTGCGGCTATTTGGGGAATGAACCAGTGGGTGGAAGACTTCTGTCTCTGTCTGTCTCTCTGACTCTGGGTAACTCAGCCTTTCAAATAAATAAATCTTTAAAAAACAAACAAACAAAAAAGCAAAGCAAACACATTCTCATCATACTGCCTTACTTTCTACTTAGGCAAACCAAGTATGATACTCTCCAAATGTGTTCTTTTACTTAACTCAGTTACACAAATACTGAATTTAATATACAAGAGACTGAATGGCAAAGCAAAAGTAAAAAGAGCATTTTTTTTTTTTTTTTACAGGCAGAGTGGACAGTGAGAGAGAGACAGAGAGAAAGGTCTTCCGTTGCCGTTGGTTCACCCTCCAATGACCGCCGCGGACGGCGCGCTGCGGCCGGCGCACCGCGCTCGTCCGATGGCAGGAGCCAGGTGCTTTTCCTGGTCTCCCCATGGGGTGCAGGGCCCAAGCACCTGGGCCATCCTCCACTGCACTCCCGGGCCACAGCAGAGGGCTGGCCTGGAAGAGGGGCAACCGGGACAGAATCGGTGCCCCGACCGGGACTAGAACCCGGTGTGCCGGCGCCGCAAGGCGGAGGATTAGCCTGTTGAGCCACGGCGCCGGCCAAAAAGAGCATTTCAAAACAAGCCGGCACCCGTGGCGGCCATTGGAGGGTGAACCAACAGCAAAGGAAGACCTTTCTCTTTGTCTCTCTCTCTCACTGTCCACTCTGCCTGTCAAAAAAAAAAAAAAAAAAAAAAAAAAGCCGGCACCGCGGCTCAATAGGCTAATCCTCCGCCTTGCAACGCCGGCACACCGGGTTCTAGCCGGATTCTGTCCCGGTTGCCCCTCTTCCAGGCCAGCTCTCTGCTGTGGCCAGGGAGTGCAGTGGAGGATGGCCCAAGTGCTTGGGCCCTGCACCCCATGGGAGACCAGGAGAAGCACCTGGCTCCTGGCTTCGGATCAGCGTGGTGCGACGGCCGCGGTGGCCATTGGAGAGTGAACCAACGGCAAAAGGAAGACCTTTCTCTCTCTCCCTCTCTCACTGTCCACTCTGCCTGTCCAAAAAAAAAAAAAAAAAAGGCCCAGGCAGTTTTGCTCTCTCTCTTCTATCTTCACTCATAAAATAAGCTCAGTTTTCATCTCCTTAAAGAGAGAGTGAGGAGCAGGCATTTGGCCCAGTGTTTAGGACACCCATGTCACATAGTACCTTAATTCTATACTTGGCTCCACTCCTGCTAAGGCAGACTCTGAAATGCAGCAGTGATGGTTCAAATAATTGGGTTCCTATTACCCATGTGGGAGAACTGGCTCTGGGCTTTGGCCCAGGACAGCCTGAAGTGTTGAGAGCATTTGGGGAGTAAGCTAGCAGATGGAAGCTCACTGTCTCTCAAGTAAATAAATAAATAAAAATTCTTAAAAAGAGTGCTGTTTATTGTGATGGCTTTCACTTATAGCCTTTACTACAGCGAGTTACAAGAGGAAGCTCCATTTGGGAAAAGACTCCCCTCCTTCATGTCTACCCAGGACAGTGGCTGATGTCAAAACAACTTAAATCTTTGTAGCATGAGAGAGTGCTGACCCTTGTATTATCTCCTAATGATTTCATCTGTCAACTCCCACTTGCATATCACTGCCTGACAAGTCTCTTCTGCCTGGGCTTTGACTCCCTTTGGCTCTGCTGACCTGAACACTCTACTCGGGGCAGTTTCTTTGGATTTCAGCAATTTTCAGTCTTGGAAATAGCCAACAAACCTAGTTCCAAGTTTCAAACACTCTTAACTCTACAAACAACCTTGAACTATGCATTCTAGGGCCAGCATATTAGATGTCTGGTTTTTTCATGCCCTTCATTGTAGTCTGTCTTTATTACCCCTTTTTACTATCACTGTTATAATCTATATCACCTAAGTCATTTACTTGTTACAGTTAAGAAGCCTTGTCCTGGCCAGTGAATTCCTGCATGATCTGAATCAAATTGTTCTCTGGGTCATCCACTAGTTAGGAATGACAATACCAGACTTCTTTGCAGGGACTCCATGAAATCAGCAACAAGAAAGAACACTGTAGAAATACAGCTACTAGTATATGTTTATATTATTATTCAAATGTAGCTCAAACTAGTTTTAGTGGTCAAAACTCTTGGGGGATGATTTCAATACAAAATCCTAGCTATAATATAAATTATGCTTTATATTATTAGCATGTAAAGTCATTCTACTTCCCTGAGGAAATAAATTGTGCCAAAAAATGGAAGTTCCAGAAAAAAAATCAGAGAGTACTCATGACTTTTATTTCTGAAAAACAGAAATACTCTACAACAGAGATGGAAAATAGCAGAAAGCTGAATGTCTCCTGCAAATTACAAGAGGTCATTTTGCTTTTTTTTTAAAAATAGCCCTTTGGGGAGCCGGCACTGTGGCGTAGTAGATAAAGCCGCCGCCTGCAGCACCAGCATTCCATGTGGGCACTGGTGTTGAGAGCATTTGGGGAGTAAGAGTCCTAGCTGTTCCACTTTCGATCCAGCTCTCTGTTATGGCCTGGGAAAGCAGCAGAAGATGGCCCAGGTCCTTGGGCTCCTGCACCCGCAAGGGAGACCCAGAGGAAGCTCCTGGCTCCTGGCTCTGGATCGGTACAGCTCCAGCCATTACGTCCAATTGGGGAGTGAACCAGTGATGGAAGACCTCTCTCTCTCTCTTTCTCTGCCTCTCCTCTCTCTGTAACTCTGACTTTCAAATAAATAAAACAAATCTTTAAAAAAAAATAGCCTTCAGGAGCCAGTGCTGTGAAACAGCTGGTGAAGCTGCTGCCTGCAATGCCAGCATCCATAAGGGCACCGGTTTGTATCTCGGCTGCTCCACTTCCCATCGAGCTCCTTGTTAATGGCCTGGGAAAGCAGTGAAAGATGTCCCAAGTGATTGGGCCCTTACCACCCACATGGGGGAACTGAAAGAGCTTCTGACTCTGGCCTGGCCCAGCTCTAGCCTTTGTGGCTATCTGGGAAGTGAACCAGTGGATGGAAGATCTCTCTCTACATGTCTTCCTCTCTCTGTAACTATTTTTCAAATATATAAATAAATCTTTTTTTTTTAAATAGCCTTAAATATAGTTTAAAAGTTTAACTTTAAAGCCCTATAATTATAAATCCACTGAATTTTACAATATAGCTGGCCCAAACATAAATATGAACAAATTATTCCGCTTACTCTTGAAAAACTCCTCCCAGTGTTTTGCTTCTAATGTCAAAAAGGCACTCTCATTTAAAATATCTTATCACTTAATTTTATGTTTTGTTTATATTATATTCAAGCATAAGAATTAAATTGAAATGATAGAAATTTTTTTCCCTTATTTGATAGGCAGAATGACACAGTGAGAGACATACTGAGAGTTTCCATCCACTGGTTTACTCCACAAATGCCCAAAACAGCCACGACTGGGTCAAGCTGAAGCCAGGAGTCAGGAACTCCACCCATGTCTCACACATGGGTGGCAGGAATCTAAGCACTTAGGCCATCATCTACTGCCTCCCAGGAGCATTAGTAGGAAACTGGATCAGAAGCAGAGGTGGGACTAGATACTAGGCACTCTTAAAATGTGGATGTCCCCGCCGGCGCCGTGGCTCAACAGGCTAATCCTCCGCCTTGCGGTGCCAGCACACCAGGTTCTAGTCCCGGTTGCCCCTCTTCCAGGCAAGCTCTCTGCTGTGGCCCGGGAGTGCAGTGGAGGATGGCCCAAGTGCTTGGGCCCTGCACCCCATGGGAGACCAGGAAAAGCACCTAGCACCTGGCTCCTGCCATCGGATGAACGCAGTGCGCCGGCTGCAGCGCAGGCTGCGGCAGCCATTGGAGGGTGAACCAACGGCAAAGGAAGACCTTTCTGTCTGTCTCGCTCTCTCTCACTGTCCACTCTGCCTTTTAAAAAAAAAAAAAAAAAAAGATGTGGATGTCCCACATGGTGGTTTGACCCACTGCATCACAAGGTCCACTTGTAGGGTGACAAAAATTTTCTTTTATAAAGATGATTTATTTATTTGAAAGGCACAATAATGGAGAGAGAGGGAGACAAAGAGAGATCTTCCATCTGCTGGTTTACTCCTCAAACGGCTACAACAGCCAAGCTGAAGTCAGGATCGAGAAACTCCATCCTGGTCTCCTATGTGGGTGGCAGGAGCCCACATACTTGGGCCATCTACCACTGCCTTCCCAGGGACATTAACAGGAAGCTGCATCAAAAGCAGAGCAGACATGACTGAAACCAACATAACTAAACGAGATGCCAGCATCACAAGCAGTGGCTTAAGCTGCTGTGCTACAATACTGGTCCCAAAACTTAAATCATCTTGTGCTGTCATGCAATGGTGCTTCCTATTCTACCCAGGTAATACCAATTAGACTTCACATATTCTTCTGTTTCTTGGTGTGGGACTCTCACTAACTATAAAGCTGAGCCTGCCAAGGAATGAGGAAAGCAGCTCAATTACAAGATTTCAGTCTCTACATTTATATACGAAAATTACTCACCATCAGGAATATCAGCACAGGAGGCCTGCTTAGTTCAGAGTACTTCTAATGTTCTCCTGTGTTTGATTCCCCGTCAAACAGAATTTCTCCAAGTTCTACTACTTAAAGACTTAGCCTTGGGATGAGCAGTTGGTCTATCAGTTAAGACCTCTGTGTCCCACACTGGAGTGCCTGGATTCAATCCTAGCTCTGGCTCTCTGGCTCTTGGTTCCAGCTTTCTGCCAGTGAAGACCCTGGGAGGCAGCAAGTGAGGGTTCAAGCAGCTGGGTCTCTGCCACCCATGTAGGAGACCTGGATTGGGTCTCCAGCTCCTGGCTCCAGTCCAGCCTTGGTCATTACAAGCATCTGGAAAGCAAACCAGGAGATGGGAGCTCCCTGCTCTCTCTCTGCCTAAAATGTGGCACAATGACATGCTAAGATATTCCTAAACATTTTAATGATCATAAATCTAGTAGGTAACATAGCAAAAACAATTTTCTTACAAATTATTTCCTAAAACAATCTACACAAGGTAGTTATTTAGGCAGGAAGCTTGTGGTGGTAAAGAATTCAAGAAGTTCCTCTCCCTTAAGACCTCCGAGGAGAGGGTTTGCTCAGCCACCCTTTCTACAGCCTGGAGGTGGGACACTTACTCGTGAGAGATCAAGTTTCAGCTGTTGTGTCCAACACTGGGTGCTAGAACTTGTGATCTTTATATTCAGAGAATTTCATAGCAAATTCAAAATACCTTTTACATCCAATTTCCAGAAGCTCTGCATAAGTCCAGTAATGCACATTCAATCTGCAAATTACTGCCATTTAACTACAGAAAAAAGCTGATAATAGTGAAAGGAAGGGAAGTCGGAACATGGGTCATCAAGACGTGAGCACTCTTAAGACGCATTTTCTTTCTTCATAAAACAGAAGTTATCTCCTCTGAAGTGCCTTTGCTGACCTCTCTACCCACCAAGACCTTCCAAAGTTAACAGAAAATCAGTCACTCTCTGCTGACCCAAATCCTGCTCCTCAGGGGAAGTTCCTATTTTCACTTCCTCTGAACATGCAGCCACACCCCCAGTGATGCACTACAATGTCTTATTTGGAATCTAACTTTGAACAGAAAGCATGCACACAGGCATGAAGCTCTGCTGGGTAAACAGCCTGCAGGAGGATGGAAGTCCACCTGTGCAAACACTTCGGCAGGCATGCCGGGGGGTCCTACCTTCTCGGAGACGGCAGTGAAGGTCATGGCGTGGGTCATAAGCGACTCACCAAAAGTCAGTCTCTCAGCTTTATTCATGTTCTTCAAGGAGACACCAAACACTAACTCATGGTCATACCTGTAAAAAGAATGACAGCACAAAATAAAGGAATACAATCAAGGGAGAAAACTGAATTCTGGTTATTAAAGGAACACAGAAGAAAATGAAGTGGCTCAACAACTCCAAATACATATGGGCTGTAGCTGTGGCTCTTAAAGGAGAATACGGTTCGTGAAGAATTTAGTCTCTCAATGGGGCTCTGTTCTCTATGTGTCTCAAGAGTATGCAGGGAAATATGAAATGACTAAACATAAATTTACAGTATTAGAAGTTGATGAGTTTGTCCTGTCATTTTGCTAACTTTAAAAAAGAAGAAAAAGGCCGGTGCCAGCACACTAGGTTCTAGTCCCGGTTGGGGCGCCAGATTCTGTCCCGGTCGCTCCTCTTCCAGGCCAGCTCTCTGCTGTGGCCCAGGAGGGCAGTGGAGGATGGCCCTAGTGCTTGGGCCCTGCACCCCATGGGAGACCAGGAGAAGCACCTGGCTCCTGGCTTCGGATCAGCGCGATGCACCAGCTGTAGCGCACTGGCGGCGGCAGCCACTGGAGGGTGAACCAGTGGTAAAAGGAAGACCTTTCTCTCTCTCTTTCTCTCTCTGTCCATTCTGCCTGTCAAAAAAAAAAAAAAAAAAAGCTTTTGAAGTAACCTCTTACAGTCTCTTTTGAGCTGGTAGAACCATCCAGTTTCTGAATTAATTTAAACCATTGTTGACTGTGGAATTTAAATAAATAATGCCAAAAATGTTGGAGATTATTCTCAAAAAAATTTGTTTTTAAGATTTATTTATTTATTTGAAAGTCAGAGTTACACACATACAGAGAGGTCTTCCATCCGTTGGTTTACTCCCCAAATGGCCGCCACGGCCAAAGCTGCACCAATCCGAAGCCAGCAGCAGCTTCTCTGGGTCTCCCACACGGTGCAGGGGCCCAAGGACTTGGGCCAACTTCTACTGCTTTCCCAGAACACAGCAGAGAGCTGGATCGGAAGTAGAGCAGCCAGGTCTCAAATCAGTGCCCACATGGGATGCTGGTGCTTCAGGCCAGGGCGTTAACCCACTGAGCCACAGCGGCGGCCCTTCTTAAAAATTTTTTAAATCCATTAATTCTTTTAGTAAATTTCTTTTCTCCTTTTAACTATGAAAATATTTATCCAGCTTACTCCAGGTAAAAACTTCTTACAAGCTACTACAATATGGTGTATTTTAAAAGTTGGGGGGAGGGGCCAGACTGTGGCATAGTGGGTCAAGCCACAGCCTGCAGTGTTGACATCCCATATGGGCACTGGTTCAAGTCCTGGCTGCTCCACTTTGGATCCAGCTCTCTGAAGTGGCCTGGGAAAGCAGCAGAAGATGGCCCAAGTCCTTGGGCCCCTGTACCCGTGTGGGAGACCTGGAAAGAAGCTCCTGGCTTCTGTTCGGCCCAGCTCCGGCCATTGCAACCAACTGGGGAGTGAACCAGCTGATGGAAGACTTCTCTTTCTCTCTCTGCCTCCACCTCTCTGCAACTCTTTCAAATAAATAAATAATTCTTAAAAAAATTAGGGGGGGGAAGGGGGACAATTGTGGTGCCATGAATTAAGCCATAGCTGCGACATGGCCATCCCATATGAGAGCACCAGTTAAGAGTCTTGGCTGCTCTGCTTCTCATCCAGCTCCCTGTTAATGCACCTGGGAAAGCAGTGGAAGATGGTCTAAGTACCTGAGCACCTGCCACCCATGTGGGAGATTTGGATGAAGTTCCAGGTTCCTGTCTTTGGCCTGGTCTAGCCAGCCATTGTGGCTACTTGGGAAGTGGATCACTGGATGAAAGATCTTTCTTTTTAGAAGATTGACTCATTTATTTCAAAGTCAGAGCTACAGAGAGAGAAGGCAAAACAGAGAGAGAGAGAGAGAGAGAGAGAGAGAGATCTTCCATTCTCTAGTTCACTCTTTTTTTGAAAAAAAAAATTTTTTTTTTAAGATTTTATTTATCTGAGAAATAGTTACAGAGAGAGGGAGAGTCAGAGAGAAAAGTCTTCTATCCGCTGGTTCACTCCCCAAATGGCCACAACTGCCAGAGCTGAGTCAGTCCAAAGCCAGGAACCAAGAGCTTCTTCTGGGTCTCCTAAGTGGGTGCAGGGGCCCAAACACTTGGGCCATCTCTACTGCTTTCCTAGGCCATAGCAGAGAGCAGGATCGAAGTGGAGCATCTGGGACATGAACTGGCACCTACAGGAGATGCTGGCACTGCAGGCAGCAGCTTTACTTGCTATGCCACAATACTGGCTCCAGTATTTCAAATAAATAAACCAATCTTAAAAAAAAATAAGGATTCAAATAATTTATTGTGCAAATGAGCCTTTACTGTCATGAAAAAAAAAAACAGGAAGAATACAGGAAGTATGTATGCAAACTAGTCCTGCTTGTCATAAAGTCACCAAAGTTAGACTAGCAGTTTAAGAAAGGTCAAATAGCAAACAAGAGTTCTGGAAAACTTTCCATGGCATTCTCAAATGCACTAAGTAAATTTACACCGTAATCAATTATTTGTTAAAGCACCTTTCTCACACAGGATGGCTTTTTAGGAATATTCAACAATTTCTATTCAGATACAAAGTATGATCTTGATTTCTTGGGTTAGAGCAAACTCTACAGTATGCAAAGAAAAAGATCCACCCTTAATCTTTGGATGACTCCCAGAAGAAAAATTTCATACCAAGAGCAAGCTCCAACAGCAACAACCCACAAATGATGTCTATTTCAAATTTCTCACACTCACACATTCATGTCGCTGAGGCCCAGCTTGCCATTGAAGTGTTTTCCAACATCACAGCCAAACCACACAGCCTAGAAATAAAGGAAAGAGGAAAAAAGAAAGTCAACATAAACCTTATTTTCCTATTACACCAAAGAAGTAAAAAAAAAAAAAAAAAAGGCATTTTAACCCCAATGTGGAAGATATAAAAACCAACCAACCTCTCCATCTTTGATGGAAGCAGCAACCATCTTTTTCAAGAAGTCAATGGGTTGGTTGTTATATAGAGTTTTTCTCCCTCCTACCATATTGCTTAGGTAGTCTACCGTGTAAAGTCTGTTATACTTGTGCTGGGGCCGAGGGTCATTCACAAAACAAATCTGTTGAGATCAAGAACATGCTGGTTACAACACAAAACCACGAATGTCAAACAAGGTACACACCTCTCCTCTAGGTTCATGTTTGTGTCTAGCTCCTCACCTCTATCTAAGAGAAGGAGCACTACAGCCACACTGTTAAATAAAAAAGAAACAAGATGTGGCAAAATATCCCCCAGAGAGGTCCCTGCATACCCTAATTAGCAAGAGGGATATCTTTGGCTGCTGTACCTACCTGTTTTTCCCACAGGTAAGACCTGCCCCAAAACTAATTCTGAAAAACTGCATTCACTGAGTAAGACAAGATGGAGTGCGCATCACTGTAAGAACCCTATTCTCAGGTTACAACACAGTCTCGACATCTGACAATGGAAGAGTCACTAAGCCAATCAAAGGAAGAAGCTCAGCAGATGGGAAAGACTCAAAGGGAAGAGGAATAGCCAGAGGGGACACAAGCAAGTCTGCAGAGGAGTGCTGGAGGCCGGCATTATGACACAGTGGGTAAAACACTGCCTGCAATGCTGGCATCCCATATGCACACTGATTTGAATCCCAGCTGCTCTACTTCTGATCCAGCTTCCTGCTAGTGGCGTGAGAAAACAGAAGATGGCCCAAGTGCTTGGGCCCCTGCACCCACATGGGAGACCTGAATGATGCTCCTGGCTCAGCCCTGGCTGCTGCAACCATTTGGGGAGTAAACCAGAGGATCTCTCTCTCTCTCTCTCTCTGTAAGTCTGACTTTCAAAAATAAATACATCTTTAAAGAAAAAAAAAGATTGCTGGCCTACAGTCAGAAGTCTCCAAAGGGGAACACTAGGAGAAGGTTGATCCTGGCATGATCAACTGTTCATTAGGTACAGAAAATAGTTGAGAGGAGGGGAAAATAAAAGTTTGTTTAGTGTCTAGTTTGATGATCATGCGTGTTAACCCAGGAATCTGATACCCTTCCATACCATCTAGAGGCATTTGAAAGTAAACAGTGGGCCGGCGCCGTGGCTCAACAGGCTAATCCTCTGCCTTGCGGCGCCGGCACACCAGGTTCTAGTCCCAGTTAGGGCGCCGGATTCTGTCCTGGTTGCCCCTCTCCCAGGCCAGCTCTCTTCTGTGGCCAGGGAGTGCAGTGGAGGATGGCCCAAGTGCTTGGGCCCTGCACCCCATGGGAGACCAGGAAAAGCACCTGGCTCCTGCCATCGGATCAGCGCGGTGCGCCAGCCGCAGCACGCCGGCCACGGCGGCCACTGGAGGGTGAACCAACAGCAAAAGGAAGACCTTTCTGTCCCTCTCTCTCACTGTCCACTCTGCCTGTCAAAAAAAGAAAGTAAACAGTGGCGGACAACGCCAGTCTCCAACCTTATCTTCCATGTTGAAGAGTGGTTTCACGTGTTGCCTGTAAAACTCCAAGGGTGTTATGGGGCCAATCTTCTGATAGTTTTTATCTTTGTCTCGATACTCCCAGGTGAATGTCTCTGGTGGATTGCCCAAACAGATGCACACCACTCGGAATATCTGCAGAGAGAAAGACAGATGAGCAATGGTTAAGGGACATGTTCTGTTGTACCTCTTCATTTTTCTCAAGCTTGGGAAACCTAAGAAATGAGCAACTGAACTCAATCCAGAAATTTTACAAGAAATCTAATATGGCTCCAAAAATCAGAAAGTTGTGCAGGGTCTGATACCAATCAGCTGTGAGTTCTCAAATAAACACTCTGAACAATGCAAATCTATTAATATTTAGTCCTTAGCATCTGTCCTGCAAATTAAACTTCCTCAGGCAAAAAACTGCCCACCACTGATATACAACAAGATCTGGGTTGTGCCTGGCTGGTTATTTTTCAAGTGACAAAGGATGACATATTTTATAAATGGATTTCCTTCCCTTTATGCATTGAGGTTTTCCTTCTATTGTGACAAGAGTCTTTATGTAAAATGTTTTTATGTAGATTATTATTAGAGAAAAAGTACTATTAGAAGAGGAGTAATTTTTGGTAATAAGGTACTAATTCTTAGGTTGTCAGACAAAAACAACCTGTTTTTCTAATGAAGTCACAATACTTTCAGGTTACCATCATTATATTCCAAGAATATCTTTTAAAGTATTTTCATCTTATACAAAGAAAAATAGAAGTATAAAGAGATATACTTTTTTTTTTTTGACAGGCAGAGTGGACAGTGAGAGAGAGAGACACAGAGAAAGGTCTTCCTTTGCCGTTGGTTCACCCTCCAATGGCCGCCGAGGACGGCGCGCTGCGGCCGGCGCACCACGCTCGTCCGATGGCAGGAGCCAGGTGCTAGGTGCTTTCTCCTGGTCTCCCATGGGGTGCAGGGCCCAAGCATTTGGGCCATCCTCCACTGCACTCCCGGGCCACAGCAGAGGGCTGGCCTGGAAGAGGGGCAACCGGGACAGAATCCGGCGCCCCGACCGGGACTAGAACCCGGTGTGCCAGCGCCGCAAGGCGGAGGATTAGCCTGTTGAGCCATGACACCGGCCAAGAGATATACTTTATATGAGATCAGAAAAAAGAAAGTATTTCTCTTCTATGTTAAATTTCCGTATGTCTTTGAAAAAATATAATATTCTAATCTTTTTCTCCCCTCCACTGTCACTACTCTGACTTAATCTCATCACTTAGTACCTGCATTATTTGTTCCACATGTTTGGATACTCTATTACATTCAAGACAAATGAATCTTAAATGTATTAAGGCACTTATTTTGTGCTAGATACTGTAAGTGTGCTAGGTTTGCCTCTCAAAACACACCCTCGAGGTACAGTCCCCTTTTCTTTTTCAGAAGAGGTCAAGACCCAAAGAAATTAAATAATCTACTTAAGATCACATGCCAGTAACTGGCAGAATGTGATCTGAACTGAGGTCACATACTGGGAAAAAAAAAAAAGTGTGCCCTTGGCTACAGGTTTTAAAAAGGAAACATTTACTAAATGCCTACTGTGCTGTACTAAAAGCTGTATCGTGTTGCTAATCCTGTTAAAAACTGTGATACATATTACACCCATTTAACAGACAAGAAAACCAACAATCAGGGAAACAAATAACCTGTCTGAAGTCATAAAGCCAGTAAGTGAAAAATAAAGATTTTAATTCAGGCTTGACTTCCACGCTGTTTCCAAAAGATCATGTCTTTTCTGGATTTTGGGGTTTCATATAACTTGTCCCCTACAAGAGATTCTAAACTTTTTAAGGATAAGGACCTTATGGATTATTTTGTTTCCTCTATAGGATCTGCACAGTTCTGGGCACAGGCCCTAGATATACCAACTGATTTGAACATTTTCTATTCTCCACATTACCACAGGATCATTCTAGTAGCACCACTTTCTTCAAGTGATTCCCCCGTTGAAGATCATTAATTCTCCCCCATTATCTCCTACAATAAATCCAACCCCATGACCTAATTTCTGTTTTCTTACTTAGGCATAACATTTGTTATGCACTAATGCACTAATCCTAAGTGTACAGCTCAATTCAACTTTTAAAAATATAAGTAGAGGGGGGCTGGCGCAATAGCACAATAAGTTAATCCTGTCTGCGGCACAGGCATCCCATATGGGCAGCAGTTCCAGCTGCTCCTCTTCCAGTCCAGCTCTCTGCTGTGGCCTTGGAAATCAGTGGAGGATGGCCCAAGTGCTTGGGCCCCTGCACCCGCATGAGAGACAGGGAAGAAGCTCTTGGCTCCTGGCTTCGGATTGGTGCAGCTTCGGCCATTGCAGCCACTTGGGGAGTGAACCAACGGAAGGAAGACCTTTCTGTCTCTCTCTCTCTCACTGTCTGTAACTCTACCTCTCAAATAAATAAATAAAATCTTTAAAAAATATATAAGTATAGATCCACATAATCAATACCATTTAGATCACCATACAGAATACTTCCTGGACTCCAGAGGTTCCTCAGCCCCTCAAGAGAATAACCTACACTCTCCCCAAGGTAACCACCATTTTGACTTCTAAAACCATTGATCAGTTCTGCCTATTCTTTAACTTTATATAAATGGATTCATCGAGCATACTCTCTTTTGTGTCTGGCTGCCTTTGGCTGACACAAAAATCCATGAGATCCATTTTTATTGCTGTGGGTATGAACAATTTTTTTTCTTTATTGCTGTGATTCAACTATTTAACAGAAATAGGTTAAGTTACAAAACAGGTTATGCTTGCCTTTAATTTCTTGCTTTGTTGTTTTCTAGGAGAGAATCTCTCTTCACTTGGATTTACTATTTATTTTATAAGCCTGAAGAGCTGGTCCTCTAACCACCTCTCTACTGATGATGTATCACTGGCAGGTTTGTGTATAGCACAGAAAAAAGCAAGACAGCACAGAAGTGATCTTAATTGAGTTACTCTGGCCATAGATTAATGAGCTTTGATTATGGGCATAGATGAATAAGTCTGAGATTCACATGAACCAGAGGCATTTTTTGTTTGCTTAGCACCAAGGCTACAACTGGTAACTCCAGGAATCTGCCATTATCAGAAGGATACTGCCACTGGTAATCATGGGCAAGACAATCACAGTGAAGGTGTGGGAGTACAGCCACAAGATACTGAGATTAGGAAGGTTGATAGATTTGAATAATGTGTATTTTCAACTAGTAACTGTTATCACATGTGTCTGTACATACACCAGTGGATCCATGCTGGTCAATTCTCAGTTACCCAGAGGTGGTGAATCCAGCACAGGAAGGCCCGGAACAAAAAAGGAGGCAGCTGGGTCCAATGAACATTAAGATAACAAGAGGAATTTTGGATTACTTTTAAGCATATTCTAGAGATAAACATGAATGTTTTATGCTACACGTTGTACAGTACCTAACTGTACATTTGACTCTCTCTATCTGAAGTAAAAAGTGTTAAACTATTCTGTCCTTCTCCCAAAAATACACTGGAGGAAATCTGCATTCCTGTTATCTAAATGAATTCTGTGATGAATCTTTTTTGCAAAACAATACTTAAGCCCTCTTGTTCATGTTTTATACATTTGAATTTTATCAAATACACATTTAAGACATAAATGAAGGCAAAGGTGACATCTCTTTTAACTTAGAGTTTAATAAAACTATCATTTGAAGCATGTTTTATGCTATTTGTTTACCATGATTATAAATTATCCAAAGTCATTCACATTTAAGTCAGTTTGCAACACTTTGGAAGGAGTATTTGGCTCTAAGCCAAATAATTAAAACTAGTTAAATGAGCTCTAATTGAAAAAAATTCTCCAAAGCATAATCTCTAAGGGTCCCTGACAGTATGTTTTTTGATGAGAGACTGCCATCTGAAATAGCAGTCCCTGCTCCCAGAGGTACAAAAACAGCAGCAGGCTTTGGATAGCCCAGCCTGCTCTCTGGTGGGCAAGGTGGGAGTGTCACCTGATTCCTACAGGACACACTCAGCATTCAGGACAGAAAAAGATGCTGGACACTGTACACATGTCACTATACAGAACTGAATAAGATAACAGCACAATCATAATCCTCAGAATGTAATCACCTAGAACACAGTTTTTTCAGAAAAATCTATTTCTGACTTGAAATTGTTGACTCTCATTCTAGTTCTTCTGATCTTTCTCTCCTTTATTTTTTTCTATAGCATTTACCTGTGGCATGTAATACTTCTTACATATTTTAATGTCTCTCCCTATTAGTGAACTATATTAAAGTAGGGATCCTTATCTATTTTATTCATTGCTGAATTGTTAAAGGCTAGAACAGTGCCAGGTTTATATATATTAAAGGAATATTTATTCAACACACAAGTTGAAATTGTGATTTCAGACCAAACTTCAGTGTCAGAACCAATCTGATTTAAAAGTTACTAAAATTGGGGCCAGCACTCTGGCACAGCCGGTTAAAAGGTATTAAAATAAAGTCAAGAAGATAGACTCACAGATACAGGCTTTCCAAAACACTAGAAACCTAAAGGCAGAGACACACACAGCACAGTGACACCTGGGACCTGGTTCTGCTACTATAGCCATTTGATTTTTTAAAAACAGTAGAAGCTGCAGCTGGAGTTGTGATGCAGGTCTCGGCACCACATGGGTGCCAGTTTGAGTTCCAGCTCTCCACTTTCCATCCAGCTCCCAGCTATGCGCCTGGGAAAGCAGCAGAAGATGGCA
The DNA here is from genome assembly GCA_949820135.1 of Sylvilagus floridanus. NCBI lineage: Eukaryota > Metazoa > Chordata > Mammalia > Lagomorpha > Leporidae > Sylvilagus > Sylvilagus floridanus. The sequence goes on from OX463237.1 coordinate 44,407,175, forward strand.
CCCTGCACTCATGTCAGAGACCCAGCCCTGGCCTAGCCCTGGCTGTTGCAGCCATATGGGGTGTGAACCAGTGGGTAGAAGCTCTCTCTCTCTGACTCTGCCTTTTAAACAAATAAATAAATCTTAAAAAAAAAAAAAACGCAGAAGCCAATGTTTGTAATTATTCCTTTAAATATAGATCATTAGAGAAAGCTGTCCTAAAATTGCGATATAAGCCTCAAGTTTCAAAGGGCAGTAGCACTGCCCAAAACTGAGCCCAACAATTTGGCCCACTAAGACCCTCCCCTTGTTTCCTTTGTGGGAGGGCTGCCAAGGGAAGCTGCATCTGCACCAGCCTTGTGGGGTAATGTGGCTTCTGACTGGGATTTTTTTTTTTTTTTTTTTTTTTGGGCCAGGCAGAGTTAGACAGTGAGAGAGAGAGTTATAGACAGTGAGAGAGGCAGAGAGAAAGGTCTTCCTTTCATTGGTTCACTCCCCTAATGGCCGCTACGGCCGGTGCTGCGCCGATCCAAAACCAGGAGCCAGGTGCTTCCTCCTGGTCTCCCATGCGGCTGCAGGGACCTAAGTACTTGGGCCATCCTTCGCTGCTCTCCCAGGCCACAGCAGAGAGCTGGACTTGAAGAGGAGCAACCAGGACTAGAACCCAGGGTGCTGGCTCCACAGGTGGAGGATTAGCCAAGTGAGCCACGGTGCCAGCCTCTGACTGATTTTATGACCTAATCAAATTTGGATTTTTTTTTTTAAAAAAAGATTTATTTATTTGAAAGGCAGAGCTAGAGAGAGGCAGGGGCAGAGAGTGAGTGAGAGGTCTTCCATTTGCTGGTTCACTCCCCAGATGGCTGCAATGACTGGAGCTGGGCCAATCTGAAGCCAGGAGCCAAGAGCTTCTTCTGGGTCTCCCACAATGGGTGCAGGGGCCCAAGGACTTGGGCCATCTTCTGCTGCTGTCCCAGGCCATTAGCAGAGAGCTGGATGGGAACTGGAACAGCTGGGACTCCAACCAGCCCATATGTGATGCCAGCTTTGCAGGCAGTTGCCTTACTTGCTAAGCCACAGTGCTGGCCCATAAATCAGGAATTTAAACCAACCTTTCAATATAGATTTGTGCAGACCCTTTCTACTCATCTATAATGCATCAGAAGAGCTGCCAGTGGGGACCAGCATTATTGTCCCAGCTACTCCACTTCCAATTCAGCTCCCTGCTAATGCACCTGGGAAAGCAGTGAAGTTGGCCCAACTGCTTGGGCCCCTGCACACATGTGGGAGACACAGAAGAAGCTTCTGACTTCAGCCTGGCCCAGGCCCAGCCACTGTGGCCATTTGGGGAGTGAATCAGCAATGAGAGTGAATCAGAGAGGAAGACCTCTCTGTCTCTCATCTCTATAACTCTTTCAAATAAAGATCTTAAAAAAAGAAAAGAAAAGCTGCAAGTGGTGTCAGAAAGTTTCTTTTCCGGCCGGCGCCGTGGCTCAACAGGCTAATCCTCCGCCTTGCGGCGCCGGCACACCGGGTTCTAGTCCCGGTCGGGGCACCGGATTCTGTCCCGGTTGCCCCTCTTCCAGGCCAGCCCTCTGCTGTGGCCCGAGAGTGCAGTGGAGGATGGCCCAGGTGCTTGGGCCCTGCACCCCACGGGGAGACCAGGAAAAGCACCTAGCACCTGGCTCCTGCCATCGGACGAACGCGGTGCGCCGGCTGCAGCGCGCCATCCGCGGCGGCCATTGGAGGGTGAACCAACGGCAAAAGGAAGACCTTTCTCTGTGTCTCTCTCTCTCACTGTCCACTCTGCCTGTCAAAAAAAAAAAAAAAAAAAAAGTTTCTTTTCCTGTTTCCAGTTTAAATACATGTGTAAGAAGGAAAAGTGTGATTTACAAAGAGGGTTCTGTCTCTCAGGCCCACTTTTACAAAGGAGCCCCACTGTAACTGGTCTCTAAAGATACTGTCCTCTAGCAAAGAGATTTGTTTTAAGTGATTTTCTCAGGTCTAAAGCAGTAAATAAGGGAATCAGAACAGGGAAAGGAAAAAGGACCCAGCACGAGACGGGGAGAGAATGTGTGGCTCCCGACTTAATGACAAACGACGTGGAGCTGAGTCAATTCCCATACGCTCAGCTCGTGCGGAGACAGTGAGAGAGGGGAGGAAGGCTGCAGCTGTGAAAGCCTGCCACAAGCACTCACAAGGTGAGACTCGGAAGCGTAAGGCCGGCCCTGCAAACAGGCTGCTACAAGTGTGCATCTGTGCGCAGCCTCAAGCCCGCCCCGCCCTGCTGCCTTGCGCTGGCAGCGTCAGGACCCGCTTTTCCCTCACTGTACATTCAGAGAACACGAACGGATAACAACAGAAATGGCACTGGAACAGCGGGAATCCGCAATTTTACACAGGAGGCTTGGGGAGATGTTGTTTATTGTACTCAGCCTGAAGTCGGGACAAAATTGAAAAAATAAGATGAGTCTGGCGCTTTGCAATGTGTGAAAGCTTCTAGAGAACTTTGTTCTCTCTCAAGAGAAGCAACTGAAATTAATGAAGCCCTTGTAGAGAATCCAGGACTCATCACACATCTTGCTGTGAAGACAGCTGGCTCATCAGGATGACCCTGAGTAGCCCTACAGAACTAGATGAACTAATGAGTGAAGCCACCTGTGAAAAATACACAAACTCTACCAAGCAGTGAAAGTGGAACCTCTACATGAACTGGTATAGAATAACTTAATCCAGCACAGATGTCTTAAGTGACAGATGACTTAAAGAGGAACTGTTAGCAATGTGGGTGGGAAAAGACCCTACTTTGAACCCGGTTACCCTAAGAAAATCCCTTGTGATTTTTACACTAGGCTCTAGGTGCTAGTATTCAGGATGCATGAAATTATCTGTGGTAAAAACTAGTTATATAAATAATGTAATTCAAAGATAACATTGTTATCTTAAGCCTTATGCAATCTTCTAACTTGCTTACATCCATCCCTGGATTGTCATCAAAATATGTAATGATCTTTCCATTGGAAATAACTGGGAATACAGAATAGTTTTTGTTAGTTGTATAGTGACAGATAAAGAACAACAGTATCTTAAATTCTGCAATACAATACAGTTGCCTGTGCTATTTTATACAGTGAAGCTACAGCTCTGCAGCAAAATAAGAAACTTAATAAAAGTTTCAACTGTTTCCTTAAAAAAAAGTTTAAAGTCAGCTAACAGGCAGTCACAGAATGGAAGAGAGGTTACTGAATGGAAGGCAGGACTGAAACAATCTTAGAATCTTCATTTGTACATACAAATATTTGCAATCCTGAACTGCTGAGAGAATGTGTGGTAAAGTCTAATACACTATAAAAATATTAGTTACTTCTATTCTCACAAAAATGCAAAACTGCAATGCCCTTAAGAAATAATTTACCCCCACTTTTCAGTTTTACTGAAGAAGAAAACTAGGCCCAAAGGTAAAATGATCAAGAAGAGTAGCCATGGTGCAGATTAATGATTAATCCTCCACCTGCGGCACCAGCATCCCATATGGGCGCTGGTTCGAGTCCCAGAAGCTCCTCTTCTAATCCAGCTCTCTGCTGTGGCCTGAGAAAGCAGTAGAAGATGGCCCAAGTCCTTGGGCCCCTGCACCCACATGGTAGACCCGGAAGAAGCTCCTGGCTCCTGGTTTCAGGTTGGTGCAGTTCCAGTTGTTATGGCCATTTAGGGAGTGAATCAATAGAAGGAAGACCTTTCTCTCTGTCTGTTCTCTCACTGTCTGTAACTCTACCTCTCAAATAAGTAAATAAAATCTTAAAAAAAAAAAAAAAAGGAGTGGCCATGAGACACTGAGGTGTAGTGGGTAAAGCCACCACCTGCAGCGCCATCATCCCATATGGGCACCAGTTCGAGACCCGGCTGCTTCACTTACGATCCAGCTCTCTGCTATGGCCTGGGAAAGCAGCTGAGGATGGCCCAAGTCCTTGGGCCCCTGTACCCATGTGGGAAGAAGAAACTCCTGGCTTCAGATTGGCGCAGCTCCGGCCATTGCAGTCAATTGGGGAGTGAACCAGTGGATGAGAGAACTCTCTCTCTATCTCTCCTTCTCTCTCTGTATAACTCTTCAAATAAATAAATAAATATTTAAAAAAAAAAAAAAGGTGGCTATGAGATCACTAAAGTGATCAAGGAAAAGAGCTGAACCTCAAAGAAAGCTCAGGGCTAAGCGAGGAGGAGCAGGAGACCTGGGTGACTGCTCATCAGCAGAAGGGGAGAGAAGACAGCTCTCTACTGCTCTCTACTGGAGACCAAAAGGACAAGAACCTGTCTTAAAGTCATCTGAGCCTGCAAAAGCAGGCAGAGAAGTAAACAACTTCAAGAAGTATTAAATATATTTTATGGAAGAGAAGGACATAAAAGGTACACATAAGGTATGTGCCCTTCTGTGATGTTAAAAGGAATGAGCTCGTATAGATGATAACTAATAGTCAATAATGATTTTTTTTTTTTTGACAGGCAGAGTTAGTGAGAAAGAAAGGGCCAGGAGCCAGGTGCTTCCTCCTGATCTCCCATGGGGTGCAGGGCCCAAGCCCTTGGGCCATCCTCCACTGCCTTCCTGGGCCACTGCAGAGAGCTGGACTGGAAGAGGAGCAACTGGGACAGAGAATCCAGAGCCCCAACCGGGACTAGAACCCGGTGTGCCGGCACTGCAGGTGGAGGATTAGTCTAGTGAGCCACGGCGCCAGCCGTAAATAATGATCTTGAGACCACTCTTGGAGAGGTGTTTGAATCAAAGAAACAGGAATGCAGACTGCTGCACCTCAGACCTGTGGGTCAGTCTGCTTTCTAACAAGACCTCCCAGGGATCCCACACCCACTAATGCCTGAAAGCAGAGCACATCTGTTTTCCCTATCTTCCAAAATCATGCTTCTTTAATAATTTCTCTCACATTTGCTGTCCTTTTCCAAACACTGGTTCCTACCTGCCAAAAAGCTGCTCACACATCTGCCACGTCCCACTTTCAAGGTGCCACAAGATCAGCCCTTTTCCATGTCTTCTACATCCAGCTCATTAGCGCATCCTGAGAGCTTCACTTCCAAAATACATCTGAACTGCATTCACATCTTCCCATCTTCCCTCTCATTGACCTGGCCCAAATGACAATCATCAGCTGATCAAAGGGCTCCTACCCACTCTCCCTGCTTCCCTTCCTACTGCTTTACAAGCCATTCTCAAAATTCCCAGAGTGAACATTTTGAAAACAAAAATTAAAACCATGTCACTCTTCAGCTTAAAACCCAGCCAGGGCCGTGGCTCACTTCGCTAATCCTGCACCTGCAGCGCCAGCACCCCAGGTTCTAGTCCCAGTTGGGACCCTGGATTCTGTCCCAGTTGTCCCTCTTCCAGTCCAGCTCTCTGCTGTGGCCCAGGAGTGCAGTGGAGGATGGCCCAAGTGCTTGGGCCCTGCACCCCATGGGAGACCAGGAGGAGGCAACTGGCTCCTGGCTTTGGATCAGTGCAGCACGCCAGCCGTAGTGGCCATTTGGGGGATGAACCAACGGGAGGAAGATCTTTCTCTCTGTCTCTCTCTCTCACTGTCTAACTCTGCCTGTCAAAAAAACAAAACAAAACAAAACAAAACAAAAAAAACAATGGTTATCTTATTTAGAATACAAGGCAAACTCCTTACAATAGCATATAGGCACACATAACCTGCTTCCTACTTCCCCTACAAGATCTGTTTAAATCATGCTCATTCTTGCATTCCAAGCTCAGACCACACTACCTTCTTTCTGCCCCTGCAAGATACCACTCTGAGGCAGGCATAGTGCACAGCACTTAAGCCACACCTTGGGCTGCTTGCATCCCATATCAGAGTGCCTGGGTTTGATTCTTGGCTCCTCTGCTTCCAATCCAGTTTCTTGCCAATGTGCACCCTAAGAGGCAGTAGATAATGGCTCAAGTACTTGAGTCCCTGCTATCCATGTGGGAGACTCAGCTGGAGTTCTGGACTCCTGGCTTTAGCTTAGCCCAGCCCTAACTGTTGTGGGCATTTGGGGAATAAACCATCAGATGGAAGATCTATCATTCTGCCTTTCAAATAATACAAGTAAATTTAAAAAAAGAAAGAAAAACCCAACAACCCACGAAGTCCTACACAGTGCTGCCCTTTATGTTAAAACAACAAAATCCAGCTCTCTCCTGTCTTAGGGCATTTATTTGCATTTGCTGTCTCTCTACATGGTAGGCCCTGCACCCAAATCTTTGTAAGGCTGGATTCCTCTTGTTATTCATGTTTCAGCTCAGATCTGACCTCAGAAAGGCCTTTCTTGACCACGCTATCAATCATCCTACTTTATGTTCTTCAGAACACATATCACTCCCTCCATGAATATGTAAAATCCGAAAGCTGGGACCATGTCTGCCTGTCTTGGTCAACACTGTATCCCCAGTGTTTGGAACAATGCTCAGTGTCTAGCACGTTCTCAGTAAATACTCAACTATCATTTTTTCCCCTACTTTTCTTCAATGCCAAGTCAAGTGAATCCACCTTCCTTTCCATCCTCCACTCTACCAACATGATTCTACAAACTCCTATTCAGGAACTCCAGCAGCTACTCTGTCTTCATGTTCTCTGGCCTGTCTGCAGCATCTGACACTGACGACCAACCCCTGCATCACAACAGATGGTTCCCAGAATTCAGTACCCAGACTCACACTCTCCCTTCCATTCTCCCTGAGGCTTTAGCCATCTGTATGCTCACTCTTACCGTGTTTCTACATCATTCTCTTTCCTGGGTCCCAGAACTGTGGCCATGTCCCTGAAACCCACTGCCAGCTGGACAGTGGCTTGGGACTCCACTTTAAAGCCAGGGTTCCTCCTCCTCACAGTGGCCTCTGAAGAGAGCTTCTCTGACTTGCCAGGTCCCAGGCTTAAAGTGTTCAGTTATGTTTCAGGATGAATCCACTTTTGTACCCTACAGATAACAAGCTGTGAGGTCTGAAAGGTTTTTTCCCTCTAAGACGTCTCTCACACTTCTTCCCTCTTGCATTTCTGTTGGCACCATCGTTCTCCAGGCCATGTGAGTACCACCTAAACCACCACAGCTTCACAACTGGTCCTCCCACCTTCGCTCCTCTGTTTCACCTGTTTAATTAATCCTGGCTGCTGGCAGGTGGGGGCAAACTAGCAGATGGCAGCTTTGTCTCTGCCTCTCAAAATAAAACACTGGGACTAAAAAAATCATTAAGAAAATAAGCTCCCACAGGGCAGCTTTGCTTCATGTTACCCCTCTGCTCAAAAACCTTAACTTCTTATTGTACATTGAATTAGGACAAACTATGGTGCTGGTAAAACTCTTCTTATTTATGAGTAATTCTAACTTTCCATGTGACTCTTCTAGTTTGAAACCTTACTCCTCAGGATCACTAATTTAAATGCAGATTATAGAGACTTCAGCCAGAGACCCAGACTCAGGACATCTGGAGTGAGACCAGGAATCTGCGATCTTAACAAGCATCTGGCGACTCTCATGTACAGACTTCAGACCTCTTTCTGAGCAATCAGCCTCCGAGATTCGCTCCAGGTAAACTATCACTGAACACCAAACCTGCCTGGAGTGCATCTAGAATGCTTCCCACTGCAACCTCCCTTCATCTCAAGCTCATCTCAAATGCAAATCACTCCAGGAAGCCTTGATTCCAGGAAGCAACCCCACCTTTGAAGTTAGATATTTTGCTTGTACATCTCTGAAGACACTTCACTTCTGTCTGTATTACCTATTTTATTGCCCTACTGGACAAAAGCCACTTGCCATGTGTTACCTTGCAACTCCTTCTGTATAACAGACATGGAGAACTATTTGAGTTAATGTTGCAGAGGTCCAGAATGCTTCACACAGCATGTTCCTTGGGTGCCACCACCAGCAACAGAACCCTGGGCTGCCTGGATCTTGCAGAGAATTCCTGCAGCTTTATGTTGCCCTGGCACCCACTTTGAACATAAGCTGGACCTTCTCAGAGCAGATGCGGTGTCAAGGATAACCCCCTTCTCTCATGGAAGACAACAGAGAAAATGTTATTTCTGGGGCCAGCGCTATGGCGCAGCAGCCTGAAGTGCCGGCATCCCATATGGGTGCCGCTTCTAGTCCTGGCTGCTCCTCTTCCGATCCCATTCTCTGCTATGGCCTGGGAAGGCAGTGGGAAGATGGCTGAAGTCCTTGGGCCCCTGCACCCGCATCAGAGACCTGAAGAAGCTCCTGGCTCCAGATTGGCGCAGCTCCAGCTATTGTGGCCAACTGGGGAGTGAACCATTGGATGGAAGACCTTTATCTCTCTCTGCTTCTCCTCTGTGTAACTCTTTCAAATAAATAAATTAATTTATAAAAAAAAAAAAGAAAATGTTATTTCTTAGCAACGGTGTGTCTTTACCACAATTTTAGCCATATCTCAAACAGATGTTTGTGGAAGTACAGATGCAGTAACTCAGACAAATGTCAATATAAAATAACTCAGGAAAACAATGAGACCAATGATATGGGACAAGTCCTACAAATATTGAACATTATAAAAAGCCTCAATAATTAAAATACAGTTATTGGCACAAGAATAAACAGGCTAATAGAAAAGAACTGGAAATCCAAAGGCTCTGGACATGCTACACATGGCCTATCAGACTGAGGGGCAGGAGAGGAGGGACTATTCAGGAAAGGTATGAGTCAACTAGGAGGCCAACTGGGAAAAATGTCAGATCCATACCATATACTCTAGGCCAGGATGAATCATATCAAATCTAAAAACCAAAACCCTAAATTCCAATAGAAGACAACTTTAATAATTAGAGTAGGAAAAGTCTAATTAAAAACTCTAAAAGACTTCAAATACAACCAGAAGTAAAAACTTTTCATAGGTTAAAAAAATGTGTCATAAACAACTAACCAACTGGGAAACAACTTGTAACTGATATTAATATAGTTCACAGAAATGATGCTCAGCCTTACAACTAGAAAATACAAATTGAAACTACTGTGAGATAGCCCTGTTTACCATAATGGCAAAAATCTAATTGCTTGATAAACACTTTATCTTGATAAAGCTAAAGGGAAAAAGGCTCTATCAGACACTGCCGATCAGGGTATAAATAACAATCCCTAGAATAATCTAGCATTATGTATCAAAATTACAAATGCATAATCTTTCTGACTCAAAATTCTATTTTTAGAAATTTAACAAGTATATACTTATAATGTGCATATGTACACGACATAAATTATGTATTACAGTATTTTTTAATAGAAAAAGTAAAAAAAAAAGTCTTTTGACTAGTTAAATTTCAGAACCTCTAGACAATGCAAAAGTCTGGAAATAGTTTTTAAATCTAGGAACTCATGATGTACCAACATGGAAAGATTTTCAAAACATATTAATAAAAACTTTTAAAATATAGTATAGAATAATGTGACTAATATACTAACATCTGTACAAACACAGATGGGAAGAGAGTATGTAGCTGCATTGCATTTAAAAAGAAAGATCTGTGGAGGGATAACCAGCAGCTACTACTACTAACAGAAACTAATCCTTTGGTAGTGTGGTAGGAACCGGAAGGAAGATGCACAGGGCGGAAAAGCTACATTTTACTGTATACTTTGTTATATTTTTGATGTTAAATTTTTCTTTTCTTTTCTTTTTTTGACAGGCAGAGTGGACAGTGAGAGAGAGACAAAGGTCTTCCTTTTTGCCGTTGGTTCACCCTCCAATGGCTGCTGCGCTGCAGCCAGCACACTGGGCTGATCCGATGGCAGGAACCAGGTGCTTCTCCTGGTCTCCCATAGGGTGCAGGGCCCAAGCACTTGGGCCATCCTCCACTGTACTCCCTGGCCACAGCAGAGAGCTGGCCTGGAAGAAGGGCAACCGGGACAGAATCCGGTGCCCTGACCGGGATTAGAACCCGGTGTGTCAGCGCCGCAAGGCGGAGGATTAGCCTAGTGAGCCGTGGCGCCGGCCTGATGTTAAATTTTTTTAATCAATGGAGTCTTTAAAATAAAAAATAAAAATACAGATATCAAGTTTCCATTTCCAGGGAAATTGACTATGTAGGGGTGTAGCAAGGCCTATATATTTTTTTTCAGCTGAGGGCTACTGTAACAGAATTTCCTAAGCAAATCGCAACAGCTTCCTATCCTTTTCACAGCACTGAAAAATACTGGTTTTCCTCTGTTTTGTTTTAGTAGAGAAGACATTATTTCTAAGAGGATCTGCAGGCTAAAAGAAGAGGGGACACACTGAGAAAGCACTGCAACAGAGGTGACTACACATTTCTAAAACAGATCTGCCTCAACTCTCAACCCAACACACAACCTACAATTCTCTTCTTTCAAAAAGAATGCCTTGGAGGCTGGTGCTATGGCATTGTGGGCTAAGTCTCCACCTGCAGCACCAGCATCCCTTATGAGCACCAGCTGGAGTCCCAGATGCCTCTTCCGATCCAGCTCTCTGCTGTGGCCTGGGAAAGCAGTGGAAGATGGCCCAAGTCCTTGGGCCCCTGTACTAGTGTGGGAGACCCAGAAGAAGCTCCTGGCTCCTGGCTTCAGATCAGCCCAGCTCTGGCAGTTGCAGCCATTTGGGGAGTGAACCATCGGATGGAAGACTTTTCTCTCTTTCTCTCCCTCTTTCTGTCTGTAACTAACTCTACTTCTCAAATAAATAAGTAAGTCTTTAAAAAAAAAAACGCCTTTAGCATAAACACATTTCATTCAAAGCCACCTGAGCTTCATGGCTGTGCATTTCAGTCATCATTTTATCTTGCCTACAAGGCTAGGCAAAGCATAGGTACTAATTTGTGGTTTTCAAACCACAGCTAGACTCTTCATTACCAAAGAGTCAGGTCCAATAAAGAGGAGTCATTTGGGAGATTGTAAAACTTTAAAAACCTACCACACAGAATTCTGCAGTGAGCAGCTTAGGCACAGTCATTAAGTAAATAATCCTGTAAAACATCCATACTAACGACTTGGTAGTATCTTACTATTTCTCCAAGGTAGGGGTACGAAAAAAAAAAAAACATAAATTAGATCTGCCTTAATTCTTACCAGCCACTCAACACCCTCTACCAACCTCATGGTCAGGACTTGGATTTTAGACACACCATTAATCCCAGGATCATTAAAGCAAACATCAGAGGCCAATAGGATGCCTGTAATCTGTTAGAAGTATTATCTGGAAACTTAGGCACCACTGCAGGACCTTCACCTCTACACCACACCATCTTTATCTAATCATAAATAAAGGCAAATTATGTAGGAGAAAGGTCTCTGCGAGCAGGAAGGGAGAGAAATTAATATTTACGGGATTCCCACTAATGCCAGGCACTATTTACTACCTTATTTGATGTCCAAAAACCCCAATGAGGAAGGTATTTTAAATCCCAAACTAAACTTCAGGTTAAGTAACCTACCCAAGACCACAGGCTATTTACTGACACAGGCAGAATTTAAACCCAGGTACCTCTGACTCTGAAGTCTGTTTTTCCTGCTACACTAAGTCTCTTCAACACAAGGTAAATATGAGATAATCCAAATAAAATCATTTACTCAACAAGTATTTAAGAAACAGTTATTGTGCCACGTACTGAGCCAGACATGTCACACGTGAACAAACTGAGACTTGAGAACTCCAGGGACTCGTCCCAGGTCTCACAGCCCCTAAGTGAGAAGACTGAAGCTCAGTCTGACTCCACAGACCGTGCTCTCGACTCCCCCACTGTGCTGCCTCTGCAATTTAAAGGAAAACATGAAACATTAGTGTTCTCCATTATAGTAAAAACACAAAATGTAGGCCAGTTCCACTCCACAATCCACAGGAGGCCTAGTAATGGGCCCACTGGCTGAAAAAGGACACTGCTTGTTCTCTTCTAAAGCAACTTCACAGTTTTATGCATACTCATTCTGGATATGGACAGTATTAGATTCTAAACTGCTTTTGATAATAAATACTGTTACCACCTCGTATTTGTTCAGCACTTCTTGAGCATTCCAAAATTTTTCACATACATTATTTTGACTGATATAACTATTAATAGCTTCCTATCTTTATTCCTACAAGATGAAGCCTACAGTTCTGGCATCCACCCCTGATCCCTCACATCTCTAACTTTCTAGCTCCTCTGGCTACCAATCACACCCACAAAAAGCTCGTTTCAGCCACCCTATTCTCTGAAGGTTCTTCCTTCATGCCACTGCACACGCAATTCCCTTAGCCTGGAATGGTTTTCTGTTATCTACTGAATAAAGTCCTACTGTTCTTCAGGAGCTCATCCAGATTTCTTCCCTGTGCAACTATCAGCTCACGGAATTTGTAATTCTCTGTGATCACCAAATCCTTTCTCACACACGTAGTGTAGGATTTACTGTAATTATTCACATGTTTTCTTTTTCCCCAGACACTGAGCTCCTTGACAGCAGAGACTCTTTCTCCATGGTCGCCCTAGTGCGAGAAACTCACAGAAACTACTCAGTATTTAAGAAAGAAATAAAAGAATAAATTATGTATGGACCACTAAACCAGGAATTAGAAACAGAAACTCAAGCCTAAGTCCCATAGTAAAATGCAAAGTAAGTTTAAGCCTCAGCTTTTTCACTTGCACTGTTAAGTAGTTTTCATTCAATTTAACATTCATTACAATGACTATGCATCCTATTAAGTTTAATAAATGGAGTATTCTGAGAGTGTTTTAGAAAGGTCTCACACACAAAATCCAGTTAATTGTCATTACCTCCTCCATCATGGTATCCTGCGTGGCTGAGATTTCTGCTTTGGTTGCTCCGCTGTGCACCATGTTCCGCAGTCGTATGCAGAATTCTCTCATCTATGGGAGAAATGTACTCAGCACTCCAATAGTTGCACAAACTGTAAATGAACCTAACAGACCAATGCTAGTACCATTCTGCAGATAACTCCACCAAGACCCAGGTCAAAGTTTATAAAAGCAAATGTGGGGGCTGGCACTGTGGCGCAGTAGGTTAATCCTCTGCCTGCAGCATCAGCATCCTGTATGGATGCCAGTTTGAGTCCCAGTTGCTCCTCTTCCAATCCAGCTCTCTGTTGTGGCCTAGGAAAGCAGAAGATGGCCCAAGTGCATAGGCCCCTATACCCACATGGGAGACCTGGAAGAAGCTCCTGGCTTTGGATCGGCTTAGATCCAGCAATTGCAGCCAACTGGGGAGTGAACCAGTGGATGGTAGACCTTTCTCTGTCTTTCCCTCTCATTGTCTGTAACTTGGCACCCCGGGTTCTAGTGCTGGTTGGGGCGCCAGATTCTGTCCTGGTTGCTCCTCTGCCAGTCCAGCTCTCCGCTGTGGCCCCGGGGACTGCAGTGGAGGATGGCCCAGGTCCTTGGGCCAAGCACCAGCATGGGAGACCAGGAGGAAGCACCTGGCTCCTGGCTTTGGATTGGCGCAGCGCGCCGGCTGTGGCAGCCATTTGGGGGGGTGAACCAACGGAAAAGGAAGACTTTTCTCTCTGTCTCCCTCTCTAACTCTGCCTGTCAAAAAAAAAAAAAAAAGCAAATGTATTTCCCCCAGCAGTCCACTTAAATACACAGCACAAAATATTACCCATGAAGAGAGAAGAGACATGGCTTGTTCCTAAAGAACACTAGATGGAATGGTTACTGCTCTCCAACTGATAGTTTCTTCTGTGACATTATGTGTCTGGGTGTGGGGAAAACGCCTGACTCCGTAATGCCTGTCACCTTTAGAAAACATAGAAGACAAGGGGACTAAGACACTGAGTCACTCCAGATTTTTCACTTATGAGTCCCCAGCACTTTCTCTGCCAACTCACTATAACCATGCTAACCATGCCTATGTCAATCTCCAACAGTTTCTACTTTCGTTGCCTTCAATTTCAATATACAGGCAAATCTGAAATTTAATATGGTGCTAAAGAAGATTTGCTCCCATTAAAAATGGAATCTAATGCTATACTATCTGTGATCTTTTAGTCTTGGTTAAGAATCCCCAGGGTTGAAAATAACCTACTTCTAGTATTGTGGAAACACATCTATATCTACTTTAAAATGCAATTTTTCTCCCTGGGATGAAAGATTTCATTTCAGCCTCATAGCAGATTCTCCCAATTTCCAGTTCCCCCCAGAAAGCTATCTGGGTAGCAGAGCAGCATCCTTACAGGATTTATAATCCTCTTTGGGAAAATGGATTATGTAGAAAAGAGAAAATGATTCATTAAGGCAACTAAAGCAATAAAAAGAGCTCAGTGACTAAATCAAGTCTCCAGTGGGTGGGTAAGGCCCATTGATGTGGTCCAGGGAAGTCTCAGAACTCAGCGTACTCTTCAAGGATGTTTTGGAAGTAGTTTTGTCTGTTTTGTTTCCCTCAGACATGAAGCTGTCCCAGCCCATCACCACAAGAACCAAGCAAGAGGCACAGCACCTGGTATACTTTCATACTTTCAGCCCATATTAACTGAGCATGGGACATTTTTCCCCAAGTACCCAGAAGAAAACATTAATATCAACAAAAATAAAAGTGGAAGATTTTAGGGATGCGTGTTGGGGGTATAATGGATTAAGCTATCTCCTGGGATACCCACATCCCACATAAGACTGCCGGTTTAGGGGGGCCAGTGCCGTGGCTCACTTGGTTAATCCTCCCCCTGCAGCACCCACATCCCATATGGTTCTAGCCAGGTTCTAGTCCTGGTTGCTCCTCTTCCAGTCCAGCTCTCTGCTATGGCCTGGGAAGGCAGTGGAGGATGGCCCAAGGACTTGGGCGCCTGCACCTGCATGGGAGACCAGGAGAAAGTACCTGGCTCCAGGCTTTGGATTGGCATAGCTCTGGCCATGGCGGCCTTTTTGGGGGGTGAACCAACAGAAGGAAGACCTTTCTCTCTGTCTCTCTCTATCTATAACTCTGTCATATAAATTAAAAAAAAAAAAAGAGTTCCGGTTTAAATACTTGCTACTCAACTTCCCATCCAGTCTCCTGCTCAAACAAATGATGTCTTAAGTGCTTACGCCCCTGCCACCTACATGGGAGACCTGGACGGAGTTCCAGGCTCCTGGCTTTAGCATGGCCCAGCCCTGGCTGTTGTGGGTCACTTGGGGGGGTGAACTAGCAGATGAAAGATCTCTCATTCTCTCTCTCTGTTGCTCTGCCTTTCAAGTATATGAAAATAAAGACTTTTTTTAAGTGAAAGCGTTAAAAAAGAAAAAAAAAAACCTAACCCTAACCTCAATTATTTTTAATTAATATGTAGCTACACTGTTTTTGATAGACACTGGCAACAACAGCTACTCCATACATAATCTGCGTACATTCCCTTTAAGAACCCAGTTAGAAAATTTCAGGCAAGTACTGTAAAGTCAGCTGCGCCCTGTTTCAGGTATATACCTTGTGATTCAGAATGTCATTCATCCTTCTGCTCGCCTCTGTTGTGTGTGATTCAGGGAAGCATTTCTTTGGCACAACACCATATTTTTCTAGAAGGAAACAAATTTTAGCATTCAATAAGGTAAAAGTATATGTCAGTATTAGGAACTCTGGTAAAAATATCTATTGCTTTTAAAAACAGGTTATATTTTGCTGACTTTAATTCAGAAAATCTTTTGCTTCTTACTATTAAATAGATTTTAAATTTGCATATTCATATACCTATCCTAGAATTAATTCTATTCTTTTTACTTCACGTTGTGAAGTGCTTAGCATGATAAAGTTTTCTCAAAAGATACTGCTTTGGATGAGGACATTTTTAAACAGTTGCTGTTTTAATGTTTCCTGATTGCTTCAATAATACAAGAGATAAGCTTTTTCACAAAAAATTAGTTCTAGTTTGTATTATCTTCTCCAACTCACCCATCAAAGTACCTATCTCCCGATCTCTCATTTGAGAAAGGCACTTTATTGGTAAGAATGGGAAATAAAGGTTCTTATACCCAACTATATCAATTTCTTGGAAACCAATTAACTCTGTACTTACCCACCAAAGAAATGGCCTATTCCCAACTATCAAGCCACGCTCAACTGTGCTGTACCAGTTCTGTTAGTGCGAGGCTCTTACCAATAATGTTGACAAGCATGTCCCACTGCCCACCGTCGTTTGTAGGGTTCATAAGTAAATACTGCACCAGCCTTCCATCCTCAGGTTCCTTTTTCTGTGCTGTGTCCACAAAAGCATTCAAGAAGAAATAACAGCGTTCAACCTAGAACAAAGGAAGTTAAATAAAATGAATGGAAAACAGAGTCAATAACTTTATTGGCATTATCAATGGAATGAGAGCCTTGGAACTACCACGGACTCCACATAACAGGCTTTTTAAAACTAAAATTGGTGATTAAGTATCAGCAAATAGTTTGTAGGACCAGCTGAAGTCTGTTACACCTGTGTACATGTTCCTATACAGTGTGCATGTTTACACATTCCAATAATGAAGTGAAACGTATTTTAAGTTTTCAACCAACAAATATCAAAGGGACACTTATATCTTACAGAATTTAAAATGGAGTAAAGTTATTACTGTTCTTGAACAAGTAAGAAAGTTACTTGTTCAAGAACAAGTAAATTACAGAAATTACAAAATTACAGAAAGGAAATCAGATCCTAGAATAACCAAAAAAACTAAATGAAGATGATTAAAAGGGAAATTATAGAAAACAAAATTTAAAATATACATGAGCAAGTAGCAAGGCGAGTCAGGAGACATCTTATTTCCTTGCAAAGAGCAACCACCTGCTAACTAAAAGCAGTTCTACCTTTGCAAAGAGTCAACATCTGATGTTTTGAAATTCAGTATAAGTGGTGTCCCACCTACAATGCAAGGGTAGACTAGAGATGAAAAAGCAAGAAAAACAGAGGCCATCCCTACCAAGAATGCTACTGAAAATAAAGTTATGCAAGCTCAGTGCCGTACCTTGTCCCAGAAAAACACATAAGATTGACTAAACTCAAATTCTTCAATATTCAATTTTTTCATGAATGGAAGTCTCATAACATTCAGACAAGAAAAGATCCAGCATCGCCCTGAAACAAGAAGGCAAAACAAGAAATCATAATGAGTGTTCACACTCACATGAGATTACACTATTCCAACTGTATTTCCCAACACTGATCCTAAGAGGAGATTTGGAAAATTGGACAATTATGACTAAATCAGAAAGAGCAGAAACATTAAAAACAAAAGACAGGTAGCAATCACTATTTGCAATGTATGTGTAAAGGCTCAATACCTTTAACGTATATAAAAACTCCTTACATATCATGTAAAGAATCCATTACAAATCATACTAGAAAAGGAAGCACCACTAGACAAACATGAGCAGAAATCACAAACAGATCATCCAGTGGCTAAAATAGATACAGATGACAAACTTTTTTTGTTTAAATATTTTTTTATTTATTTAAAAGACAGAGTTACAGAGAGGGGTAGAGACAGAGAGAGAGAGAGAGAGAGATCTTCCATCTGCTGGTTCACTCTCCAAATGGCTGCAATGGCCGGAGCTATGCCGATCTGAAGTCAGGAGCCAGGAACCTCTTCCAGGTCTCCCACACAGGTGCAGAGGCCCAAGCATTTGGGCCATCTCCTACTGCTTTCCCAGGCCATAGCTGAGAGCTGCATCAGAAGTGGACCAGCTGGGACTTGAACCAGAGTGCATATGGGATGCCAGTGCTTCAGGCAGTGGCTTTAACTTGCTATACAAAAGCGCTGGCCTCCAAAGAAACATTTTTTAAAAAAGCTCATCATGAGGTTACCTGTTAAGTGGGGAATTTTTTTTTTCTGATAATGCCCAAAATTGGCAAGGACTAAGGGAAATAAGTATTATCACTCTGGATAAGGATCTAAATAGGTGCAAAATACCTGACGCAATTTGGCAGCTGCTAGCTAAAGCTTTAACAAGTCCATACCCACATCGGGTGTCTGGCCTAGCGGTTAAGTTGCTGGTTAGGATGCCCACATTCCACTTCGGAGTGCCCGAGTTCCACCCCTGCTTCAGCTCCTATTCCAGCTTCCTGCTAATGTAGATCTCCGGGGAGGCAGTGATGACGGCCTAAGTAACTGGGTTTGTGCCACCGACATGGGAGATTGGAACTGAATTTCAAGTTCCTGGCTTCTTGAAAGCTTTGGGAAATCAACCGGTTACAACAGTGGATAAGATTTTCTCTCTTCCTCTCAAATAGAAATGGTAAACATTATATTAAAAATCTTTATCTTTTAATGTGGATTAATGTAAGATGACCTTAACATAAGTCAATTTCCTAATTTCCCAATGAGTTAAAAAAAAAGGGAGGTATTTAGTCTACTGGATTATATACACATTTAAAGATATAGATGGGAGCCGGCACCGGCACTGTGGTGCAGCGGGGTTAAAGCCCCAGCCTGCAATGGCTTGCATCCCATATAGGTGCTGGTTCGAGTCTTGACTGCTTCACTTCCAATCCAGCTCTCTGCTATGGCCTGGGAAAGCAGTACAAGATGGCCCAAGTCCTTGGGCCCCTGTACCCGTGTGGGAGACCTGGATGAAGCTCCTGCCTCCTGCCTCCTGGCTCCTGGCTTCAGATTGGCTCAACTCCGGCTGTTGCAGCCATTTGTGGAGTGAAATAGCAATGAAAGAACTCTCTCTCCCTCTCTCTCTGTAACTCTGTCAAATAAATAAAATAAATCTTTAAAAAGTAGATGAAACTAAATTACCCACCCATTACATTCATGTTAGCATAATAAACAGACTGAGAGGCCCATTGTCACACGGATGCATACTCTGCACATGCATCAGCGCCTCCCCCACCATTAGATCCACTCTTTTAACAGAACACATCATCCTTCCTCCATCTAGTGTTTCAGGCACAGAAAAGTTTCAGTCCACGCGTGATGCTGTCCCTGAAAATCTGATGCCAACAATCAACTGTACAATTATACTCTTCATCTGTCCTACATGTGTATAATCACAAACTCCACATCACTACTTCCCGTACAGACTTAAGTGATCTTTTAATGACCTATTTATAATAATGTACAACATTTCCACATTAGGTCAAACCCTAGGAATATACTGTGTCCAGTTTTTGCCTTTAAAAAATGATCCAATTAAATGCTCACTATAAGTTCCTAAACCTGTGTGGACCAAAGTTATTTCAGAGTAATGTCTTTGCCAAACTGTATTCTTTTTTTTTTTTTTTTTTTGACAGGCAGAGTGGACAGTGAGAGAGAGAGACAGAGAGAAAGGTCTTCCTTTTGCCGTTGGTTCACCCTCCAATGGCTGCCGCGGACAGCGCGCTGCGGCCGGCGCACCGCGCTCATCCGATGGCAGGAGCCAGGTGCTAGGTGCTTTTTCCTGATCTCCCATGGGGTGCAGGGCCCAAGCACTTGGGCCATCCTCCACTGCACTCCTGGGCCACAGTAGAGGGCTGGCCTGGAAGAGGGGCAACTGGGACAGAATCCGGCGCCCCGACCGGGACTAGAACCCGGTGTGCCGGCGCCGCAAGGCGGAGGATTAGCCTGTTGAGCCACGGCACTGGCCCAAACTGTATTCTTCTTCAGAATAATTAAGTCTCATTTTTAAGTCTCAGTAAGGCCTTGAATACAGTAACTCTCTCTTTTCTAGGAAAATTCAGAGGGAAAATCTTGACTTATATTTGGGTATAACTTTTTTAACTGATATGGAAATATGCACACAATATATTAGGGTAAGTGAAAAAAGGTTACCCAGTAATGTGTAAGTTATACAGAAACATGCATACACACAGAATAAAGACCTGACCTATATACAGAAAAAAATATTCTCGTGCTGGTATTTTGAAAATTTTCTGTGCTGAACAAGAATAGTTTTATAACAAGAAAAACAATTTTAAAATAATGTTATCCCAAAGTTATCAATGCCTTAGCATCGCTCATCTTTAGCTTTGTGCCTCATTTCTCCTACACACTACATATTTTTAGTGGAGGGACTCCGGGTGAACTGTTAATATGAAAAGAAACTCCACAGTTCATCTGCTATTTATATCTTCTGTAAATAAAAGTGACGCTACAGAATTACCAGCAGAAGACCCGACCTGTTCCAGACGATCATTTCCAGGCTTCTCCCGAGGCTACTGCACTCTGAACTACTCAGGACCACTGTGACATGACTAAGTGGCTCATTGGTGGCCTGACAGCCCACACCATGCCACGGGCTCTCTAGTGCGGCAAAATATTAACTACTATAAAGTTATGCTTCTCCTTAAAATTTAAAAATCAACTTTACTGAGGCATAACTGACATACAGTAAAATACACTCATGCTTGATGCACACGGGTGTCAACTGGCTCTGAGAAAGCGCAATGCGCTTTCTGTCGACACACTGAGAACAGCGCTTCTAAATGGGTAAAAACTTCCTTAAAAAACCCTTTTATTTGTGATAATGTTCTCCTTAGTGAGCTTCTGGGACAGCCAGTCTTTGACGTAGCCTTTTTTCTGACAGTGGTGTGGAATAACAGAAGGCAGAACGAGCGCCTGTCGGCAAGGCCTGAATCTTCTATGTTACAAACTGGTCTACGGGTGGGAACTGAGCCCATGAGCTCCGGTCGTAACCAAGAAGCGTACTTTAAAATATCTGGTGACATTTGTACGCAATCACATCGTGTCTCTTCTGTTTTCTCCATCTGCACAGGGCTCTTAGGGCCATTCTGGGGAGTCCTGTGGGGCAGGCACAATTGTGGCACGCTCTGTTTTGTGACCAAGACACAGAAGAGTTACACTCAAGGCTTGTCATTTGGCTCCGACCAAATGTGCTAACTAGTCACGGAGAGCAATGTGCTAACTAGTCACGGAGAGCGCCAACAGCAGCCACACGGGTCCCGTCCGACACCTGCCTTCACCTATTCTCTAAGCGGAGCGACAAGTTCCTTCCTCCGCTCCCCTAAGCCCACGCGTCCTCTAAGACACCCCAGCGGGGCGCCGGCGGCGCTCACCCGAGCTCTTCTGGTTGGTGACCGGCTTGCCCTCCTGCGGCACGACGTGCTGGAACACATGCTGCGCGCCCTGCACCGTGGCCCTCCTCAGGCAGATGTCCAGCAGGTCGTGGGTGGTCCCCACATTCTGGGCAAGCACGAACTGCGGGTCGGAATTCAGCTTCTGAATGAGCGCGGCCACCCTCTCCAAATTCAGTCCTGTCGGGAGACCAAACGGGATGTCAACGCCAACAAGACGCCGGGGACGACCGGCCCCGGGTTCCCACCTCCCGGGCCGAACTTCGCGAGGGCCACGCCGCGGGGTCCCGCTGCGCAGGCCGCTCCAGCCCCGCCACCGCCCCTGGCCCCGGCCTTCCCCGCCGCCGGGCCTCACGGGTCCCGCGGAGCCCCCCTCGGAGGACCCCGGCAGCCCTCGGCGGGGAACAGCGGCGCCTCACCCGCGTTGCTCATGGCGCCTAAGCTGCCCGGCGGGGTCACGCTAGCTCTCTCGGGGGGTCCTCAGGCGTAGTGCTGGGCTTGCACTGTGGCTCTCGCCGCCTAAGTGGCCGGACCTGCCTCTCGCACCCGGAGCGCCGGAAAAAGGAAACCGGCTCGGTGGCGGCGGGGAGGCTGAGGCCCTGAGAAACGGGGTCCGCGGAGGGACAAAACTCCCCCCTCGCGTTGCTGACTCAGCGCCGTCGGGGCTGGCCCCGCCCGGGGGAGGGCCGACGGGGGCGGCCGGGCTGACGCGCTCCGTGCGGCCGGCGCCCCCGCCCGGGCGGGTCCAGAGGCCACCCCGGCCCCCGAGCCCCGGCGCTGGGTCGCCGGCGCTGCCCACGGTCGGCTCGGGCAGCGCGCGGGCGCCCGCGGTCATAGGTGCTCCCGCATCGTGGCCTCAGGGCCGTCGCTCCCAGGAGAGAGCGTGAGGGGTTGTGTGCTGGGCCCGAACCCGGAACACTCTGGCATCAGAGAACTGACCTCGTTAAGACGCCAGGCCCCAGGGAGGCGCTGAGCGGCTCCCAAATTAAGCCCAGCGCTTACAGTCACCAGCGATGCCCCGGAGGCTCTCCCCGCGGGCATCCTTCGCTGACCGTTGGCTGCGTTTTCCGCGGCAACTTGTTGCTGGAACTCGTCGGAGCTAAGTTTAAAAAGTTAGTGGAAAATGGAATTCAATGATAGGCTTATTTTAGTGCAAGAAAAAATGAAAATGAAATCCACGCATGGTTCGCTGTCTGCCACCCACTCGGAAGTTACTACCCCGGTTCTGCGAGCGTGTATCTGCACGAGTGCGGGTGTGCCTCCAGCACAGTCCAGCTCCAACTCTGGGGCTTAAGTCTGGGCAAGACGGCGGTCAGCCTCAGGCCTCAGTACAGCTTAGTCAGGTTCACTGGTGGGCACCGGCCGGCGCCCTGGGGTATACGGCCTGAGAAATCATTTGATCTGACCTTACCAAGGCACCTGCAGCAGAAATGGAAATTCAATAAATTTATACAGCAGGCTGCTTAAGTTGGTACTGTTGTGTGGCCCCCAAAGGATGTGATAGCTACCCAAATGGCCCCTGGCGGAAGCCAGGTTTCCCTGCTCCTGCCAGGCTCCCCACTCTAAGCTTACAAGATAATTCTGTGATTTTCCGAGGTTTTGAGGCAGTGAACACTTCATTTTTATTTATATCATTTCTTGTGCCCTGAAATCTCAACCCTAGTGAGTGATTGGGGTGAGAACCACAGATGATTAAAAATATATATAAATATATGTGTGTGTGTGTTTGTGTGTTGTGTGTGGGGGGGGAGTGGGCACCACAGGTTAAGCTGCTGCATAACACTGCACCCATACTGCAGTGCCCAGGATGAATCCTACATCCATTTACTGTGCAACCTGGAATGTAAATCTGAGATCGAAAATCATCAATGGTTCTAAGAAACTGACATCTGGGAAAATCCATACTCAGACACCAATCAGTCGTTGGACAAGTTGCAGTCTTTATGTCGCTAGAGAGACTTAGCCAAGGACTGGGAATGTGACATACAAACTATCTCCAACAGGGTTCATCCACTGTTTTACCCGGAGCTTCTTCCAATACCCGAAGAAAAGGAGCAGGCTAGAAATTACAGTGAAAGAAATTATCAATCCTTTCACAAAACAATGTTCAAACATCCTGCCCAATTCCAATCATAGGTTTTTTTCAAGACATACAATGTACCTGGCACTGGGCAAGTTGCTGATAATATGGAGACTCACGAAGCCTAATCTTGCCCTTAAGAAACTTGTAATATAATAGGAAAAAGACACAAAGCAACTTTTAGACAATCCATACTAGCATACTGATAGTGTTATATGTAGAAACAGTGAAGAGAGTTAACTAGGGTTAGAGGCATCTCAAAAAAGAGGTGAAAAGTTGGCATAAACTTAAAGGGTAGACAGGATTTTACAAGGTATTTGCTGCACCAACAAAGGCACAAAGACATGAAAGCACATAGCAAAGTCATGTTCAAGACTGTATCATAGTGTGATGTGGCTAAAGGCATTACTGTGTGGGGTTCCGAGGCAAGGTGTAGGTCTAGAAAAATAAGTTTGGACCAGGATATGAAGGTTTTTATGTGCCACATATGAGCATCTGGACTTTATCTTATCATTAATTAGAAACCAAAATAGATGTTTAAATAAAGCAGCAATGTGCTCACATCCATGTAAAGAAAGAAAACTGGGCTGTGGCGTAGCAGATGAAAGCCTGCCTGCAGTGTCAGCATCCTATATGGGCACTGGTTCCAGTCTCGGCTGCTCCATTTCCAATCGGGCTCCCCACTAACATACCTGGGAAAGTAGCAGAAGATGGCCCAAGTGCTTGAACCCTTGTGGGATACCTGAAAGAAGCTCCTGGTTCCTGGCTTCGGCCTGACCCAGCCTGGGTCGTTGAGGCTACTTGGAGAGTGAATGAACAGATGGAAGCTCGCTCGCTCTCTCTCTCTCTTTCTGCCCTTCAAATAAATAGATAAATATTTTTTAAAAATCTTTAGAAGAAATGTGGTGGCAATGAGGAGGAAATAGACCCTGAAGATAAGGAAACTAATAAGAAGGCTATTCCAGTTGTATCCTTGGGAGACGACAAAAGCTTTCAACTGTGGAAACGGAAGAGGCACAGATAATCTCTTAGTGTTTAACTGAATGAGAGGATGGAACATGTCATTAATCAAGAGAGGGAATTTAAAAAAGGGGTATTTTGGAGTTTGGGGATGTTCAGGTCTGGGTTCAGTTTGAACCATGGCAAGTTTGGGGTACCCATAGACACCCAGCAAAAGAAGTCCAAGAGGCAGGTGAAAAGATATCTGGAGATTAGGTAAACACATAGGTTATAGCTGGAACCATGAAAGTCAGGATGTTGCAGAAGGAAAGAGGACAGAACAAGAAGTTGGTGAGAGCCAGGGATGCTACCTGGGGCTGCAGCAGGCACCTGTGTGGGGTGTTCACAGCACAGGGTACAGACTAAGCCTCGCCCCCGGCCCAATCAGAGTATGATGTACCTTTTGTTGCTTCTTAAAGTGGGTAGCCTTAGCTCTGGAAACAATAACATTTAAAGCATGGGTGAAGATGGAGGAGCTAGGAGGCAAAGAGGAGCCACAGAAGTATGAGGAAACCTGGGGAGATGTGTCCTGGAATCCCCAGGGAGCAAGGGGAAGGTGGGGGATGGGACTTCAAGCTACAGAAAAGCCAAGACTGGCTGGCAGCTGGCTCAGAGGCAGCCTGAGCTGGGCTGTTTCAGTGGAAGGGCAGGGCGCACAGAAGCCAGGCTGCAGGAAGCCGGGAGGGAGGTGAACACTAGGGAAGCTCTCTGGGGAGAAAGGGAAAACTTACATCTACCGGAAGATAAGAGGAAGGAGCCAGTACAGATGGGAGATTAAACGTGTGTCAAAGAGGGTATAATTGTTTGAACAAGAGCTCAGGAAAACAGGAGGAGGGAGGTGGAGGGGACCAGTTTTACAACTACTGCCACCCTTTTCATGCCAGGAATTGCACTTCCCCACCCCATGCCCAGAGATTCCTATCAGCACCTCTTTGCCACATCTCCTGCTCTGCCCTCATTGTCAGGGTGGCACCCTGTGGACCAGCTTTCCACCCAGCAATTCACACCCACACACTCAACCCCCATGTGGGCACAAGAGCAAGCGCTGATTTCCCAGGGGGTCCATCCTAAATGATCCACCCAGGAAGACAGTCCCCCAAGAATGGAATTCTTAGGACCTACTCCTTGAACTCCAGCCGGAAGGCCCAGGGACACTTGGTGGGACAAAGCAATCAGAAACAGCATTTTAGTGTGAAACCCATACTATTAGAAAATCTTTATAAATTCTGCAAAGAGGCACCATCTGCCGTTGAAAACATGTCTTCTGCCTATTGTGCCCAGGAAGCTCCACCCAGTCAAAGCACACAGGATCAGTTTCAAAGCAAACTCTTCATCCTCTGGGCCCTCCTTTGTTATCCACCTTTCATATGTGTTGGTTACCTCTTCCTGCATTGATGGAGAAGACCAGATTTTTATGTTGGATCACAGTCTAGAATCTACAATAAACATTCTGCAAATCTATGGAACTCATTCACATTTACATGTTGCTCCAACTGAAATTTGCTTTGGGAAAACCTCCTGATATCTCATCAGACTCGACAGCAAACTCCAGAGTTCATACAGTGGCAGACTACGGAACAACATTCTATTGCTAAATGTTCTATTGTGCCTGCACGGTGATTTAAACTTTTTTTGAACCAATATTTAGAATCAGGAAGTTTTACTCACAAATCTGGGTAGCTAGCTTCTCTTGAACATATTGTTGTTTGGGGCCAGTGCTGTGGCGTAGCTGGTAAAGCAGCCACCTACAGTGCCAGCATCCCATATGGGCACTGGTTTGAGTCCTGCCTGCTCCACTTCCAATCCAGCTCTCTGCTATGGCCTGGTAGAAGAAGCAGTAGAAGATGACCCAAATCCTTGGGCCCCTGCACCCACGTGGGCGACCTAGAAGAAGCTCCTGGCTCCTGGCTTTGGATAGGCACAGCTCCAGCCATTGCCGCCAATTGGGGAGTGAACCAGTGGATGGAAGACTCTCTCTCTCTCTCTCTCTCTCTCTGTGATTCTGCCTTTCAAATAAAATAAATAATTTTTTTTTAAAAAAGTAAAGTATTGTTTGCCCATGATATAGTGATTTTACCATCAAGAGAAGAAACAACAGCTAGGCCAGAGGGGCCTGCCTACTGTGTATCTAGTTAGCTTTACTCATTTACATTTACCGCCTGTGGCTTTTTGAGTTTTTCCACCCCTAATTTAGAGTAACCCAGGGAAGATTACCTCTCCCTTTCCACCCTCATCCTCATCCTTACCCTCCTAATTCCTGCTTTCCTGGGATGAGCAACCCCATTAGGAGTCGAATTGCCTAGTCTTCCAGACACTGGATCCTGGAACTTTCTGAGCCCACAGGAGCCTATATTGCTTCAAGGACATTTTCTTTGCACAATGCAGTGTGTATCCACCTAAACACAGGTGAACTACTGGCTTCAGGGCTTATCTTCTCTGGTAACTCAACCCTTTTTTCTGTCCCTTGGCTCAAGGCACTTCAGATTCAGATTTTAAGTGTTTCAGCCTAGTCGACATCGGTTATAAATTATGTCTTTCTTCTGTTTTTTTTTTTTTTTAATTACTCTCTGGTATAGCACATAAAGCTGATGCTTGTGTGCCAGCAGCCCATATGGGAACTGGTTTGAGTCCAGCTGCTCCACTTCTGATCCAGCTCCCTGCTAATGCACCTGGGACAGCAGTAGAGGATGGCCCAAGTGGGTCATCCAACATGGAGAGACTTGGAAGAAGCTCCTGGCCTAGCTTTGGCCATTATAGCCATTTAGGGAGTGAACCAGTGGATGGAAGACCTTTCTCTCTCAGTCCCTCCCTCACTCTCTCTGTAACTCTGCCTTTCAACTAAATAAATAAGTAAAAAAACTCTTAAAGAAAAATGTACCCAGTGTTCTCACATGATGTTGTTGGACCCACAGTGAGGCTCCTGCCTCCGGATGTGGCATTTTTCCCCATCCTGGGCTTCCCAGGTGCTGGCACTTCACAGCACGTGCAAGGGCAGAGAATTGGACAGGCTTGAAAGCGTGCTTTGGGAACAATGAGAGAACCTGGTCAGCTTTTCTGAGTACAGTCTTCTGTCAGTATCCAAGAGAGGGTGGTTCCAGGGCCTTCCAACGATGCTCAAGTTGTTTGTACAAACAGGTATAGTCTTTGCATCTAACTTACACACATCCCCCAGTGTATTTTAAATCATCTTTAGATTACTTATAACGCCTAGTACATATAAGTACTAGATAAACAGTTGTTATACCATATTGTTTAGAGAGTAATGACAAGAAAAAAGGTTGTGTATGTTCTATACGGATGCAATTTTCTCCTAGTATTTTTAAAGCATCTTGTATTTCTTATTCATTTATTTATTCTATTCGAAAAGCAGAGTGACAAAGACAGAAGAAGAGACAGAGAGAGATGGAGAGATTTCCATTCACAGTTTCACTCCTCAATTGGCTGCAACAGCTGGGGCTGGGCCAGGCCAAAGCCAGGAGCCAGGAACTCCATCTGAATCTCCTATGTGGGTGTTGGGAAATCAGGTACTTGGGCCATCATCTGCTACCTTCCTGGAGTATTAATAGGAAGCAGAGGTAAGAACTGATCCTAGACACTCTGAAATGGGACATGGGCATCCCAAGGAGGGGCTTCCTGGCAGTGCCACAATGCCTGCTCCTTTTTCCATTATTTTTGATCTGCAATTAATTGAATGTGCAAATACAGAACTCATGAAGTGGAAAGACAACTGCATTGGTAGTACATGCACTTGAAATGGTTCATTATAAACCATTACTATGCCTCACTATATGCAGCACATTTGAAGCAACATTCAGTCCTCACAAGAGTTAGTATTTCTCAGGAATTGCATACTTTCAGAGCTGGAGGTACTGAAGTGAAATGGAAACCATTTATGGTACTGCCACATGGCGGAGCCATTTCAGCTAGAAAAATAGTATCTTTCCCTCAGTAAATCTACATCTTGTGTTATGAGAAAAATAGCACTAAATTATAGAAGTTTTTGTGTGAAGGCTTCAGAATTGTATTCCTATCATAAAAGTCAATTTTTCTAGACATTGCTGTGGTAGAAGTGTAGAATAAATGATCGGCCAGTGCCGCAGCTCAATAGGCTAATCCTCCACCTGCGGCGCCAGCACCCCGGGTTCTAGTCCTGGTCGGGGCGCCGGATTCTGTCCTGGTTGCCCCTCTTCCAGGCCAGCTCTCTGCTGTGGCCCAGGGGTGCAGTGGAGGATGGCCCAAGTCCTTGGGCCCTGCACCCGCATGGGAGACCAGGAGAAGCACCTGGCTCCTGGCTTCGGATCAGCACAGTGTGCCGGCTGCAGAGCGCTGGCCGTGGTGGCCATTGGAGGGTGAACAAATGGTAAAGGAAGACCTTTCTCTCTGTTTCTCTCTCACTGTCCACTCTGCCTGTCAAAAAAAAAAAAAAAGAATAAATGATAAGGAGAGAGATCTTCTATCCATTGGCTTACTCCCCAAATGCCTGCAACATTTGGGGTGAGAAATGCTTTATACAGGGGCCAGTATTGTGGCACAGTGGGTAAAGACACCACCTGCAATGCTGGCATCCCATGTGAGTTCCAGTTCATAACCCAGATGCTCCACTTCCAATCCAGCTCCCTGCTAATAGCCTGGGAAAAGCAGTGGAAGATTGTCAAAGTGTTTGTGTTCTTATCACCCACATGAAAGACCCAGATAAAGCTCCTGGCTCTTACCTTCGGCCTGGTCCAGCCCTGGTTATTGAGACCATCTGGGGAGTGAACCAGCAGATGAAAGATCCCTCACTCTCTGTAACTCTGACTTCCAAAATAAATAAATAAATATTTTTTCAACAAAAAGAGGAAGGTTTTCCATCCAATGGTTCACTCCCCACATGGCCACAATGGCCAGAGCTGTGCCGATCTGAAGCCAGGAGCCAGGAGCTTCTTCCGGGTCTCCCACATGGGTTCAGGGTCCCAAGGACTTGGGTCATCTTCCACTGCTTTCCCAGACCATAGCAGAGAGCTGGATCAGAAGTGGAGCAGCCGGGTCTCGAACTGGTGCCCATATGGGATGCTGGCACTTCAGGCCAGGGCATTAACCCGCTGTGCCATAGCGCCATCCCAATGACACATTTTATTTAAAAATCTATTTTAAAGACTCCTAAATATTCATAGGAAAGAGACAAACAACATAATATGAAAAGTAACAGAAAACTAAATGGATATCTCACAAAAAAGAAGCATGAATGGCAAATAAATAATAACGATGGAAATGCAAATTAAAGTTGAATTAAGGGGCCAGTATTGTGGCGAAGTAAGTGAAGCTGCTGCCTGCCTCACCAGCATCCTATATGGGCACCAGTTTGTGTCCTGGAGGCTCTACTTCCTATCCAGATACCAAATAATGGCCCAGGAAAAGCAGCAAAAGATGGCTCAAGAGTTTGAGTCCCTGACACTCATGTGGGAGACCTGGATGATGCTCCTGGCTCCTGGCTTCAGCCTGGCACAGCCCTAGCTCTTGCAGCCATCTGAGGAGCGACCAATGGATGGACAATCTCTCTCTCCCTCTCTCTCTCTCTCTCTTCCTCTCTCTCTGTAACTCTATCATTCAAATAAATAAATGAATCTTTCTAAAACATAAAATAGGGTTGGCAGTGTGGCATAGTGAGTGAAACCACCACCTGTGATGCCAGCATCCCACGTGGGCAGTGATTCAAGACCAATTGCACCACTTCTGATCCAATTCCCTGCTGGTGCACCTGGGAAAACAGCAGAAGATGGCCCAAGTGCTTGGGACCCTACCCGGATTGCCTACCAGGTGCACATTGGCAGGAAGTTGGAATATGGGGCAGAGCCATGACTCAAAGTCAGGCACGCTGACATGGGATATGGGCTTCCCAAGTGGCATCTTAACCAAGTGCCAAATACCCACCCCAAGTTTTCTATTTCTTAAGATGATATTGGGCCGGCGCCACAGCTCACTTGGCTAATTCTCCGCCTGTGGTGCCAGCACCCTGGGTTCTAGTCCCGGTTGGGGCACCAGATTTTGTCCCGGTTGCTCCTCTTCCAGTCCAGCTCTCTGCTTTGGCCCGGGAAGGCATTGGAAGATGGCCAAGTCCTTGTGCCCTGCACCCACATGGGAGACCAGGAGGAAGCACCTGGATCCTGGCTTAGGATCAGCGCAGCACGCTGGCCATAGTGGCCATTTGGTGGGTGAACCAATGGAAAAAGGAAGGCCTTTCTCTCTGTCTCTCTCTCATTGTCTGTAACTCTGCCTGTCAAAATAAATAAATAAATAAATAAAGTAAACTGAAGATGATATTGGGTTGTAGGTGTTCATTTTATTTGTTATAGTCAATTTGGTACATTATGTATGTTTTTGTATTCATGAAATAGTTCCTTTTAAAAAGATCACTGTGGTGCCAGCATTGTGGTAAAGCCAGTTAAGCTGTGGCCTGTGATGTTAGCATCCTATATCAAAGTGCCACTTCAAGTCCTGGATGTTCTTCTTCCAATCCAGCTTTCTGCTAATGTGCCTAGGAAGGCAGCAGAAGATGGTCCAAGTATCTGGATTCCTACCATTCATGTAGGAGACCTGGTTGGAGTTCCCGGCTCCTAACTTCAGCCTGGTAGGATCTGGCTGTTGTGTCCATGTGGGGAGTGAGCCAGTGGATGGAAGATCTCTTACTCCCTCTCTCTCATTGTTACCTTTTCAAATAAATAAATAGACCTTTAAAAAAAAATTATGTGACCGCAGCATAAATGATGCACTAAAGAGAGAGAGAGAGAGAAATGAAAGCAGAAGACCTCTTAGGAGACTCCCGTTTGTCCAAGAAAGAGGTGAGTTGTCACTTGGATCAAAAAAGGCAGTGGTGGCAACGAAAAGAAGGGGACAAATGTGGGATCTGTTTTGTAAGTGGATCAGCCCAAGCCTAGCTCTGCCTGTTGTGCTGTGGTGGAGGTCTGTGCAGTGTGATGTGTCACGGGGAGAAGGAGCATCTTCGTCAGACTGGGAGCTGGGAGCTTTCGGGCAAGCTTGGAAGATGTGACAGATCATGTGGGTTTTGCACAATTAGGAATTTGTCCAGTGATGATGGCTGGGCAAAAGGAATACAGTTGGAAGTAATGGCTCATACAGTGATCTTCAGGCAGCAAGTATGTTTGGAAACAGAACACTTGTGTTTAGCTGGAATGAAAAGAGAGAGCAGAGCCGTGGGTATTGTGGCATTGGGGGTTAAGTCCCCACTTGGGAAACCTGGCCCGACCCGGCTGTTACAGGCATTTAGGGTGTGAATCAACAGATGGAAAATCTCTCTCTCCTCTCCCCTCATCACTCAGCCTTTCAAATAAATAAATAAATCTTTAAAATAAATAAAAGAGAGGTCAGAGGCCAAACATGGAAGACAACTATGCCCACTGAAAAGCGGAGACCTTATCCCGAAAGAAAGAAGGAAATGCCTCTATTTTTCTTACACCTGTCAGAAAGGAAAGAAGAGCCTTTTGAAAAACAGCAAGACAAGGAACTGATCCTCAGTGCTCTTTGGAGAAGAGATCCTGGTTGGGCCACTTGGAACATACTTCTCCTGGCTAAGGGTTCTTATACAACAGTCACCCGCACTCACTAAAAATTACATGTTGTTGAAACACAGACAACTTGGAACGATAAAGGAAGAAGAAGGGCGAATGGAAGAGAAAATGCCAGAGCGTGGACCAGAGAGCAAATAAGAACTAAACAGCACCGGTGCTCACAGATCTTGCTTTCCCCTTAGGAATGCTGCTGGCTGGCCGACTTCCCGCTGCAAAACCAACACTTTCTTTAAGTCTTCATTTGTTCGGGAACGACATTCTTTACTGTCTGAAGCAAATATTTGAGTACAGTGATTATGGAGTTATTATCATCTTTTCGAAGGCCTTTTCTAGACAAAGTATAAAAAAATCTAAAAAAAATAAAGTTAATGGGTAGGAGTTGGTGATTCAATTCCACTTTTTCCAGTGTATATATTTTGTAATATTTCCTTATCAATTTCCACTTTTTATAAACATTAAAAAATTGTTTTCAAGAGCCACAGATAGTGAATGCTCCAGTCTACTGGCTCACTTCCCACCCAGCCTCCCCACTCCCAGCCCTGGGCCAGTACCAAGTCAGGTGGGCCAAAGGTGGGAGCTGGGAACTCCATCCAGGCTTCCCGCAGGATGGCAGGGATCCAAGTAGTGGAGCCGTTACCTGCTGCCACCTAGAGTGGGCACTGACAGGAAGCTGGAACTGGGGATCGAACCCAGGCACTCTGGTATGGGAGGCTGTCGTCCTATCTCTTGAGCCAAATGCCTGCCCCTCAATTTGCATTTTTCTATTCTTACTTTCTTTTTGTTTTTCTTCCTTCCCGTTCTAAGGAGAGTGACTCATCAGATAGGCTGGGACACAGTCACGGCGCTAATGGAAACCAGAAAAAAGGACAGCACGCATCTCACCCTGAAAGTGGGTGACAAAGCTGGTCTCTTTTTAGGACTTAGAAAAAGAATTTGTTCCCTACAAACCCTGAATTAGAAAATGTGATTAAATAAGACAGGCAACATGGAGTTAGGGAAATAGGCCAAAGTTTGAAGTTTATGAGTCCTTGTTTTAAGTCTTACTTCTATTAGTCATAGGTGTGTATAGCCAATTAACCTCTGAGTGATGCCAATTCCAAAAAAATGGCGTTCCAAATAATACTAACTCCAAAATCTGTGCGTGCTTATCATGCCACAGGCATTTTCCTATTATCTGTACAAGTATTAGCACATTTAATCCCCACAATAACACTAAGTCAGAAGAAAGATTCTGTCATTAGCCCCACTTTACAGCTGAGGAGATGCAAGAACAGCAAGGCTGGGTAATCGTGCAACACACACAGCTCAGAACGTGGTAGTGAGGACAGAAACCCAGGGAGTCTGATTCCAGAGACTGCCAGCTCCCTCGGCCCCAGGTTCGAGACAACATAAGTGAGAGTACTTTGAAAGTCAAGTTCTTTAGACATGACGGTTTAAATAATAAGCCTGCAGATTTAGAAATTGCCCAGTGTTGGCATGTGTCATTTTTAAAATCAACACAGAGCTAGCATTTGTGGGTTGTGTGCTGGTGCCTTCGTCCTAGGCTTTGACAAGTGAAACATAGCCATGAAGGTTTTCTCTGGCGCCTATGTTTGCAACAAAGTTTTCACACTGGCCCATTTTAATGTTTTTAGAACATAGGTAGAGAATAACGAAAGCCACTTAACACAACAAGCAAGGAGTCAAAGGCAGAAGCCTTAATTAGATGATTAATTGCACCGTGGGGTCATAAAAGCATTATCCCTACATTTAGAGTGATCCACGGAGATTGTGAATCCTTAGCAGAAATACAAACTTGTTAATAAATCACTAAATATTTTCTGAAAATCCACCATGACTCACGTTTCAAACTGGGGCAAAGTCCTTCAGACTGGTAATTTCTAAGTGAGCCAGGTTTGTTATTAAATACTTTTATGAAGTACTATAACTGTAAAACCATTTCAGTAACAAAGTTTATATCCTCTTTGGTGGAGCTGTTTAATGATGCCCTGGAACTGCTTATAAAATCTACAAATAACAGCTGGAGTGAAAAACACCTTTCTGATGCTAAGAATTTGTTTCAAAAGAAACAGTTTGCAACATGACACACAAGGAATTAATAAGATCTCCTAACAGTTGTTTCATTATCATTACTTTTTTAATATCAATCATTTAAAATGAGGATCACAGGATCTAACAGATTGTCTTCTGATCTAATTTCTCAGTTTTTTGAATCAATGTATGAGTAGTTCATTAGTCAGCAGCTCACTAGTGGCTGAGCCGGGATGAGAGAACAGTTTTTTATCTTGTGTTTGTTTCTTTGAGAAGGGGGAAGAGGGGTGGAGGGGGAGAGAGAGAGAGAGAGAGAGAGAGAGAGAGAGAGAGAGAGAATGCTACCATCCACTGGTTCCTTCTTCAAATACCTGCAATGGCCAGGACCTGGCTGGGTTTGACCTAGGAGCTAGGAACTCAATCTAGGACTCCCAAATAGGTAGCAGGAAGCTTACTTGGGCCATCACTGTGGCCTCCCAGGGTCTGCATTGGCAGGAAACTGGAGTCAGGAGCCAGTACTGAACCCAGCACTCTGATATGGGACATGGGCATCTCAACTGTGGGCCAAACTACTGCCCTAAGGTCAGTTTTTTTTTTTTAAGATTTATTTAATTTTTGAAAGGTTGAGTCACAGAGAAAGAGAGAGAGAGAGAGATTTTTCATCTGCTAGTTCACTCCCCAAAAGGCTGCAATAGCCTGGGCTGGGCCAGGCTGAACCTGGGAGCCAAGAGCCAAGAATCAGGAGGTTCCTCCAGGTCTCCCACAAGGGTGCAGGGGTCCAAGGACTTGAGCCATCTTCTGCTGCTTTCCAGGGACATTTAAAAAAAAAGATTGATTTACGGCGCCGTGGCTCACTAGGCTAATCCTCCGCCTGAGGTGCCGGCACACTGGGTTCTAGTCCCGGTCGGGGCGCCAGATTCTGTCCCAGTTGCCCCTCTTCCAGTCCAACTCTCTGCTGTGGCCCAAGAAGGCAGTGCAGGATGGCACCCTGCACCCGCATGGAAGACCAGGAGAAGCACCTGGCTCCTGGCTTCGGATCAGCGTGATGCACCGGCTACAGCGGTCATTGTAGGGTGAACCAACGGCAAAAAGGAATACCTTTCTTTCTGTCTCTCACTATTCACTCTGCCTGTCAAAAAATAAAATAAAAAAATAATTTATTTATTTATTTATTTACACAGAGAGACAGGCAGAGTGGACAGTGAGAGAGAGAGACAGAGAGAAAGGTCTTCCCTCCAATGGCTGCTGTGGGTTAGCCTATTGAGCTGTGGCACCGGCCTGGTTCACTCTTCAATTGGCTGCAACAGCCAGAGCTGTGCTGATCTGAAGCCAGGAGCCAGGAGCTTCTTCCAAGTCTCCCACGTGGGTGCAGGGGCCCAAAGACTTGGGCCATCTTCCACTGCTTTCCCAGGCCACAGTAGAGAGCTGGATTGGAAGTAGAGCATCCAGGACTTGAACCGGCACCCATATGGGATGCCGGCACTGCAAGCAGTGGCCCTACCCAGTACACCATAGTGCTGCCCCTCCCACTCCAGGGACATTAGTAGGGAGCTTGATAGGAAGTGGAGTGGCCAGGATTCAAGTACCCATGTGGGATGCCTGCTTTTGTAGGTGGTGGCTTAACCTGCTGAGCCACAATGCTGAGCCTGTTTTCTTTATTAAACAGTTTATACACATGAGCTTCAAAAAAGGTCATGGAAACTGCATATTTAAAAAAAACCATGCATGGATTTCAGAACTTTTTGTGCCAAAATAAACTTATCTTTTAACTGCATTTTTTACAAATGTTTGGAAATGCCCTCATACATCTAGCAATTCCATGTATGTCTAATAGCTGCAATTTTCCCATGATTCATAGAGTCATATTCAAACCCAGGAATCTGGCTACTCCCTTCGACTCTGACCATGTTCAAACATGTAAATGGAATCTTTACTTAATATATACTAAACTGATCTTCTGTATATAAAGAGAATTGAAAGTGAATCTTGATGTGAATGCAAGGGGAGAGGGAGTGGGAAAGGGGAGGGTTGCGGGTGGGAGGGAAGTTATGGGGGGGGAGGCCACTGTAATCTATAAGCTGTATTTTGGAAATTTATATTCTTTAAATAAAAGCATTATTAAAAAAAAGAAAAAAATGAGGATTAAATAAGTCTGTATATGTGTGTTCCTAGTATATGGGAAGGACCATATAAATGTTAATTTCCTTTTTGATGTACCTGATATTCTTTTTATAAATGTTTTTCATTCATTTGAAAGGCAGAGAGAGATTTCTTCCATCTACTAGCTCACTCCCCAGATACCTGGGCCAGGCCAAAACCAGGAGCCTAGAACACCATCTGAGTTTCCCACGTGGACAGCAAAGGCCTAAACACTTGAGCCATCATGTATTGCCTCCGAAGGTGCATTAGCAGGAAGCTGGATCTGAAGCAGAGGAGTTGGGACTGAAACCAGCACTCTAATATGCGTGAGGGGGTTGCAAGCAGTGGCTTAACAATGACTGCCCCTAAATAATAATTCCTTGTGGAAGAAGCAATTTAGCCTAGAGATTAAGAAACCAGCACCCCACAGGGCTGGCGCTGTAGCAAAGTGGGTAAAGCCACCACCTGCAGTGCCAGCATCCCATATGGGTGCCAGTTCTAGTCCCAGCTGCTCCGCTTCCGATCCAGCTCTCTGCTATGGCCTGGGAAAGCAGTAGAAGATGGCCCAAGTCCTTGGGCCCCTGCACCCATGTGGGAGACCTTCTGGAGGAAGCTCCTGGTTCCTGGCTTTGGATAGGCCCAGCTCCAGCCATTGAGGCCATTTGGGGAGTGAACCAGCAGGTAGAAGACCTCTCTCTCTCTCTCTCTCTGCCTCTGCCTCTCTGAAACTCTGCCTTTCAAATAAATAAATCTAAGAGAGGAAAGAAGGAAGGAAGCAAGGAAGGAAGGAAGGAAGGAAAAAAGAAGGAAGGATGGAAGGAAGGGAGGGAGGGAGGGAGGGAGGGAGGGAGGGAGGGAGGGAGGGAGGGAGGGAAGGAGGGAGAAACCAGCAGCCCTACTGCCCTGGCACAGCTGTATGACCCAGGACATGTGATTTAAATCCTCTGTGCCTCCGGTTCATCCTCCTTTAAATGGGTATTATAAAAATTGGGCCTCTGTTCTGTGATTGTTATGAGGATTGAGTGAGTTGTAACCTATTTAAAGCACTTAGGGCAGTATGGTAAGCGCTTACAGAGTGTGATGATGGTTACTGATGCCTCTCTACTTCAGGTAACTCAGAGAACTCAATTCTGATGACCCCTGACAGTATCCAGTGAGAACAGCTGATGTGTGTGACAACGGCTGAATATCTCACTCCTCACTGTATGCCCACTGTGATCCCACCATCACCTATAAGGCAAAAGGCTTGAGTGATTGTGCTGTGTCAAACAGAGAGCTGCTCAGGGCTGAAAGGCAAGGTGGGGGAAGTGACCTTTCTTACTGCCTTGTGACCTTGGGGAGATCACTTAAAGTTTCTGAACGCTAGTATATCCAGCTGCAAATCATCAACAATAGTCATGTTATCCAACTCACAGAGGGGCTGGGAGGCTTAAACAACATCTGTATAAAATGTTTCTATAAAGTAACGTGAAAATGTTTCTAGAAAGTAACATGAAAACGGAGGAGACTGCTGTTGCTAACTTTAGTTAATTTATTTTAAAATTACTTATATATTTAATTTATTTGAAAGGCACGGAGACAGAGATCTCCCATCTGCTGATTCACTCCCAAACCACAACAGCCAGGCGTCCTAAATCAGAGTATCCCTCAGGGACCCAATTACTTGAGCCAGCACCCGCTCCTCCCTGGGTGTGTATTAGCAGGAAGCTGGAATTGGAAGCAGAGCTGGGACTCGAACCCAGGCACTCCCATGAAATGGGTGTGCCAAGAGATGTTATCTTAACCACTGCACCAGATGCCACCCTACGACCTTTAATTTAAGCAGAGGATAACACTGTTGTTGCCATCTAGAACGTCAGAGGAGATGAGGACAAATAATTCATGAGTTTCCACAGCAACATTTTAGGAATCTGTTGGCAGGAACTCCAGATTTTTTTTCTCTCTGAAAACTCAGTTTTTCAGTGTGAATTCACAGCAGTGTGTCCATGTTTTCCAGTATTATGTAAGTAAAAACAATATGCTTGTAAATTATTTGCCACTAACAACCTTGATATTGCAGAGATCAACTCTTGGAAAAAAATTACCTGAATGATAAAAAAAATTTGCAGTTAGCACACAGATTTTGTTCTCTGCAGTCACTGGCATGAGATCAAGTATTATTTGGATTTTTTTTTTAAATAAGACAATTAATTCATTCTTGCTTGCACCGTTGCTGCCCTATCTCCTCAGAAATGTGTTGTCAACAGCTGTTAGTCTATTCGAATGGGAAAACATGATTTTGCAGCAGGTTCATCAGCGTTTTATGTATAGGATTCAAGGTCCCTGGTGGGAGGGATGGGGGTTACTAAGGAAGGTGCCCCATGAAATTAAGCCTTATTAAACTAGATAAAACTTCCTCCTGAACCCTCGTTGTAATCACAATGCCTGCCTTTGTTAGAACAGGTTAAGTTATGCTGCGTAACAAGTTAACTCTGAAATCCAGGGTCTATTTTTCTCTTACCTGCAAGCCGGAAGCTACTTTCACAACCCCAGGCTGACGGATGCGCTGACGTCGCCCCCACAGCTGCCAGGTGAAGGGGAGAAGGAACTGAAGAACATGGAACAGGCACCTGTTCTGCTTTGTTCTGCCCAGCAGCAACATCATTAATTCTGTCCACAGCACCTGGAACTAGAAGATCCCACAGACTCCCGCGGCAAGAGGGCAACGTGTGAAGGGCGCAGTGTCCAGTGAAGGGTGACCATCTGGACCAAATCTCCAGGCAACCTCCAGCAGTGAGGTGGTCTCAGTCACGTTCAATGACCGACCTTTCCCTCTGCCCCTCACCCTGGAATCATGCTGTGTAGACAAAGAGCACAGACTGTAGCATCAGACTGCCCTGGGTTCGAGTCCCAGCTCTTCCTCATTCTAGTTATCAGACTTGGAACACGTCATTTTTTTCTAATATCCAGTTTCCTCAGCTGTGAGATGGAGATTCCAATGCTTTTAGGTTGTCGCAAGGATAAGAAATAAGCTATGCAAACCCTTTGGCAAAGAGTAGTAGTTGGTGATCCTTTTTATCAGGAGGGCAAGCAAATATTTAGGGCAAATTGCTGATTTCAGTCCTGCAAAACTCCAGAATATGGCCTCTGCCTCAGGGAGCTCTGTACCATTTTCCAAATGCACTCCGACAAAGATTACTGTAAACTCTCTTTACTCTTTAAAGCAAATTCTCTACAGGTCATCCGCTGCAGCGTTGACAATGACCTCACTCCTGGCATATTTTGGGACGGGCAAAGGTTTTCTTCATTACTCAGCGCTTGTCCCTTCTGGGGTATCCTCTCCCCCAGCCCAGCCTCCAGGCTTGGGAAGAGCCTGAGCGCCAGTCCCAGCTTAGCCGCTGTCTATCATTAGTCCAGCACTCTGAACTCGAGTGTCTTCCTCTTGCAAGTCGGGACAACCACGAGCACTTCTCACGGTTATACAGGACAAAACAATGCAGGTAAAGCCCTTAGTGTGGCACACCTGTTGTCTGACTCAGGCCTGAGCTCTGGGGGAGAGGAGATGAGGGATGAAAATTACAAGATCTCCTTCACAGAAGTCTCCAGGAGACAATGAAAGCTGAAGTCAACACCGGGTTTTTAATGCACCTGCCAGTCAGGCATATTCGGGGGTTGGTAGGATTCTTCTGCTCCTAGATGTACAGAATCAAACAAACACACACCATTTCAAAGGGAGGAGGATTACACACCGAGATGCAGATTTCTGACTTCTCTTAAAGAACTGGAAAACTGTTCCTGCTGGTAACGATCAGCTCTCTTCTAGACACACATATGCTCTCTGTTTGCGCCAGTCCCCA
Source organism: Sylvilagus floridanus (assembly GCA_949820135.1). NCBI lineage: Eukaryota > Metazoa > Chordata > Mammalia > Lagomorpha > Leporidae > Sylvilagus > Sylvilagus floridanus. Next base: position 44,446,760 of record OX463237.1, read on the forward strand.
CCACTCCATGTTACCCTACAAGCAGCCTACTTCCCTTATAGATATGCTTGGCTCTTGTAAAGAATTTGAGTTTATCATTTCTGGACAGCAGATTCAAGAACACGGTCATGATGACGGCGAAGACAGGGATGAAGCTGGTGAGGTAGGGAGTTTATTAGCGGTTTTTAATGATTCAAAAAGCCAATGGCCGTGATTATATGAGAACCTCTAAAAAGGACTGCACAGCTTAACTAAAGCACCTGCTTTCTTTTCTCTCAGATGGAGTTATATCAACTGGGAACTTGTCAGAAAAAAAGCCCAGATTATCAAGTAGATATCATTGATAAGTGGTTTTAAAATTGGAAGACAGATTATTACAATTTAATGAAATTTGCTAATAGACCAGTTCTTTCAAAAAAAAAAAATGGGGCCTGAAAATTAGTATAGAGTTGGTCTTCTGTATATAAAGGTAATTGGAAATGAATCTTAGTGGAGAATGGGACTGGGAATGGGAGAAGGAGGAGGAGGGGTGGGAAGAATCACTATATTCCTAAAATTGTACTTATGAAATAAATGAAGTTTGTATTCCTTAAATAAAAGTTTTCTTGGGGAAAAAAAATGGGGCCCAAAAAGGAGAAAAATAATCCAAAGTGTCCTTACTAGTGGAAAGATTGAGAATGGAGCCACTAGCTTTATGAGCCCTCCACTGGTGTTTGTCATCCTAAAGTCAGATCGGGAAGAACGAATTTGGAATTTTAAGTATCACATAGTAAGTGGAGAAGGCCCTCGGAGAAAGGCAATGAGATTCTCTTCAGAGATCCAGAGTTTTGTGTCCTTTTAAGGCAGGCTCACTTCTGATTTTAATGTAAATAGCAGGCACAGTTCTAAATACAGGTTCTGTTTTTTCTAAGCCAGCAGGCAAAATGCATTGCAATGACCATTTATGACATGGCTTTGCTCTGTTCAAACCAGTTGATGTCATCTGTCAGCACTGATGTCCAAGGCCACTGTAATTTGTAAGGGTGAAGAAACTCTGCTGATGACCTGTCATTCTTGAGGATTGTTCTAAGTCCTTGAACAAAGCTGACTCATAATTCTGCTAGGCGGGGCAAAGAGAGGACATTTTCAGTCTTGCCAACACCTTCCCGCATTCAACTCAACTATGGGAGAATCTTTTGAGAATCATAGATTTTTCAAGCTACCATGCACTTTACAACTCTCCTAATCCAACCTCAAGGCCCAAGAGAGTGAAAGAGACTCACTCAAGGCAGCACAGCCAACAGAAGAACTCAGGTGCCCGGATCCCAAGCCCACCTTGATACATGCATTTTTCCTGTCTCCTTACCATTTTAAACTGCCTGGACTCACTACTGCCCGAGATCTGTTTTTCCTTTGCTGTCTCCCAGCTTCTACTTCATTGCCAAAGCTTCCAGATTTCTTGCAGTCTTCCTACTTTATCCTCACTGCATTTTCACAGAGTTCCCTGATTCTGCTTTGAGATCGCTGGATCAAGGGCTATGGCTGGAGGCTTCCCCACAAAACTCTGTCTTCCTCCAGTAAGACAGAGAAATTGGAAAAACCACTCTTGAGAGTTCTCTCTCCCCCTCTCTGTCTATCCCATGCTGCAGTTCCCAAGGAAGCAACAAGAGCCTAACCAGAGCTTTGTACCTGTTCTTTTTAGAAACAAGTCTGTTGAGGTTTCACGCATTCTGCTCATTTCTTCTTTTTGCCTCTCTGTCAATAAGAGGCTTTTAACCACCTGTCTGGCAGCAGATCTCTCGCTTGCTGTGGCACATTTAGCTACTGCAGTACTAGATGAAAAATATTTTTTCCAAAGTAGAAGATAGAGGAGGAGCAAAGCATCAAAGGTAGTTCTAGCCAGGGCTGCCTCTCCCCGCAACTCATCCCAGTTGTGTGGGAAAGAGAAGCAGGGGCTCTCACTGGGGAAGAAGGAAGAAAGAAGGGAGAGAGGGAAAGTCACTGACTGAGAGCTGCAGCTTAACATCGAGATTCACGAGAAGAGTCGAAGCTGACTCATAATCAATACAGAAAGAGCTGTGTGAGTGACTGTGAAAAAGTGGCAAAGGCTACTCAGAGGGAACATCCTGGCCAGCTCACCTCCCCTGCCTCATGCACACTCACTGTGCACAGAGCTCACAAATCTCCTGACCACGTCAACCACAATGAGAGGAGAAAAATAAGGACATATGCGGAGTTTTTCGTGATTCTAAATTTATTCCAAAGAAGTGCCTTATATCTGGAGTTTCTATCCTACCTTCTTTTTTTAGTCTGAGAACATTTCTTTTATGAAATGACAGTGGGAGTGGAGGATAATTGGTTGATTTATTTATTTATATTTTGCCTTCTTGGTAATTTAAAAAATTAATCACTCTGTGTTGTCCCCTCCTCTGTTTTGGGAGGAAATTGCACAGATTTGTGAAACCCCAATGTCTGTGAGTCTTCTATCTAGAAAAGTCCATACCAAATAGTAAATGGTTACCAATCTCTTTGGAACAATCTTAGTTCATTAGTAGATACTTCAAGGAGAAGAGGTAAGGAAATCCTTTCATTCCGAGTATCTGTCTCCATAAGAACGTTCCATGCGTATACCAAGTTAGTCATAACAACCACTGGGAAGTGACTAGTGAACGCTTCTTCGTAACCTCTGACAATTTGACAGGAGTGAATTAAATCACAGCAACAAATACAGATGGGGCTATACAAATTGTGCTCTTGATGTCATACTCTTCTCGTATTAGATGGCAGCTCAGCCTTCTCATCTGAAATGAACCAAGAAATTAATTGTCATGATGAGTGTAGCAATAAGGAAGATAATTCAGGACCAGATCCACACTCCAACAGAGTGTCTTTGTTCTTGCTGCCGCTAGGCACTGTAGTTTACAGATCTCTGTCTTCTTGGAGGCTCCAGCAGGGCACACTTCCTTGTACTGGAATTAAAGGGAGCTGCAAAGAGCAGGCGGGATTCCGGGATTCCGGAGGAGGAATGCGGCTCCTGACCTTGTTGTGAGGGAGGATGCGCCCGGCTTCCCCCAGGGCAGGCCCTCTCAGTTGTTTGCATTGTGTGGCAATGCAGTTGCACAAGCATTGGACAAACTGGCTTAGAGAGTGGGCGTGAGACCAAAGGTGTTCTCAGTTCCGGGCAACCTTCCAACCTGTCTTTCTCTAAAGTGGAGACCGATTTTCCTCTGCCTCGTGTTCTCCTCTGAACCCCTTCACCTTCCAGGACCTCCCATCTCTGGAGGAGTTTGCCTGGAATCGGCTTTGTAATGCACACCACTGCGCCCCACTGTTACAGAAATGACGCCAGCCCAGAGTACTCACAGAGCTGTTTCCTTCTGAGAGTCCTTCTCCTTCAGGAAGAGCTGAAAACAAGCAGAACAAGGGCAGTGAGTTTGCTGGATCTTCCAAGGCCATTGGATAAACATTCCCAATGCACCGAGGTGGCTGAGGGACAGGCATTGGCTCAGATCTCATTTCTTGGGCCACATTAATAGTTTTCACTGATCTTAGGGAAGATTTAACTCTGAGTCAGGATGCTTCCAGGATTCGTAGGCAGTTGGCTATTTCCTTCTTATGTGAAAAACATGGCTCTGTACTGGAAAAGAAGGCAGGGCGAATTTCTCCTTGGGAGACACTATTGCCCTGAATAACATCAGGTGATGTGTTTCAGAGCAAGTGCCCCTTGCTGAATGGGGAGCTCAGCCTGGGACATCTTTATCCCTGCCATCTGTGAGGCTCCCTGCCATCTCTGCCCTCCTTTGGCCCTGGGGCTAATGGCAGAGCCAAAGGCATGGTGTTAACCTGTGCATGTCCCTATTCTGAATCATGCTGGCCAGCAAGGCTAGCCGCTCAGCAATCCAAACACCAGCCCACTGCAGCTGGGGCGGAGCATGCAGGTGCCCAAGTCCAGAGCAGACGGTCCCGCCCTACAGCTATTTGTTGATCCACAGGCACCACAGCACCAATAAAGGGAAATGCACAAGGAATTAAACAACAGCTCCAGCTCCCTACCCCTACCACCACAGCTATTTTCATTCAGGCCATGACCACATGTGCTTCTCTTCTGTGTGAAGCTGTACTCATAATATATGTGCAAGTTTTATTCCCTTGAGTGATTCCATGTTAGCTCTCACCATAGAGATCAGGCTCAACTTTGCCCAAGAATGACTCCCAGTGGAAGTCATTTATACAGCATGTTTCTGCCTTCATTTAGGTGACTTTTAACCTAAATAGCTTAGAATACTCAGATACCTTCAATATCTTGTTTCTTCTAGCAATAACTCCAAAGCACAATGTCAGAAAGACCACAACACAGGCAGCAATAATGGGTTCTATTGGTACTCTTGTCGTTTTATCTGTTGGAAATGACAAACAAGAGAACAAGAATAAATATGTATATGCTTCTAACTTACTTGTTTCTACTCTGCCCCAGACACAGTACCTTGCACTCTACCTGTATTTGTGTCTTTTTTTTTTTTTTAAGATTTTATTTATTTATCTGAGAGGAAGAGTTACAGACAGAGGGAGAGACGGAGAGAAATGTCTTCCTTCGGCTGGTTCACTCCCCACATGGCTGCAATGGTCAGAGCTGCGCCGATCCGAAGCCAGGAGCCAGGTGCTTCTTCCTGGTCTCCCATGCAGGTACAGGGGCCCAATGACTTGGGCCATCTTCCACTGCCTTCCTGGGCCATAGCAGAGAGATAGATTGGAAGAGGGGCAGCCAGGACTGGAACTGGTGCCCATATGGGATGCCAGTGCTGCAGGCAGAGGATTAACCTACTGCGTCACGACGCCGGCCCCTGTGTCATCTTCTTTAACTAAGTGCTCCCAACAACCCCAAAAGGTAGGTATTATTGTCCCATTTTACAGGTGAGAAATTAGGGGTTGAGAGATTAGGCTACTTGTCCAAAGATACAGAACCAGTCACTGGCAGAGGCAGTTTTTCAACTCACTCCTTCGTGGAAGACTAAGTTCTAATACGAATAGCTCCCCCAAAGCAAGTCAGCAGGCCGTGGATGCTTTCTTCATCCACAAGTTCTGTGGCACAGAAACCAGCAGTAGGCCAGAGTCAATGCATTTTTCTTATCTTTCGAAAAGCCTGAAAGATATTAGAAGATGTCCCAGACAGGGAAAGAGAGGGAGGAAGGCTTTGAAAGCAACAAGAGAAAGGGGGCAGAGCTTTCTCAACTGAGCAGGAGAGAGGCATCTAAAGGACTGAGGAGCAGTGGAGTCCCTGGTACCTGTATTGTGATGGTGCCTTAAGCAGACGAGAAGACACCAGGGAAGGGGGCTGCATGGTGGGCGGGCACTCAGCCTAGCCGAGGAGCCTGGACCGAAACCGGAACTTGGATGTGGGATGCAGGCCTCCCAGCAGAGGCTTAACTCGTGCCACAACACCTGACCCACACCATAAGTTTTTCAATGATCTTACCTGCGATCTGATGCCACTGAAGGAAGGCAGCAACGGGCTGCAATCCTGGCTTAGATACCATTTGAGAATTTAAAGGAAATAAGGAGTGAACCACCAAGTTTGTGGGTTGAGGAACAGACATGGATATTTACTGAGTGACTAATGGGTGTGAGGCACTGTGGTCAGCCTTGCAAACCACAGGGCAGGCCCAGAAGCCTCCTCTGCCTTCATGGAGTTCATATTCTGGTGTCAGGGACAGAAATAAAACATACAAAACCTAAAGACCGAGATGAATTGTTTGATGAAGACAGGGTCATGCAAGGGGCAAAAGGCAAAGAGAAGCTCTTTGAGATCAATCTAACTTCAAAGCTCAAGCCCTGTAATGCCTTAAGATTATGAAATAGAATTCATCCCCCATATCTACACAGCACACCAATCAATTGCCTTGAAATCACTTTATGTCCAGCTCCTACTCAGGATAGTTGGGGGCAGTGAACAGCCTACATTTCTTCTCTGTCTACACTGTTCCTCAAAGTGATTCCTGCAAAGAAGTGGGTCATGCCAACCCTTTGGAGAAGTTTTGCTCCATGAGCCCTCTTTTGCTAAGCCCTGGATCTCCAGTAGCTGTGAGCTCTGGGACACACTACAGAGTCTTCACCAACCTGAGAGCCTTCTCCACCTGCATGCCAAGGACAGCTGTCAAACAAAGCAGAGCCGAGGTGGGATGATTAGGAAAGGAAACCAGAACTCAGTCACATGCTGGAATATGCTTACCAAGCCGAATAACATGAAGCTACATGTGACAGCTCTCCTTCCATAAACAAGCTGAAATAAGCTGTCTGAGCCACTGGCTCACTCTGCAGTCCAAGTCTGTGTTGTAAGTGACTTTGACAAATGTAACAAACTGCATGGCTCCTCTTGTCCTGTTTCGCGAGCTTATTTTTAATCAGACCTGGTAGCCACCCCCACCCCCACCACCTTATTCACTAATTTCAACACATGGGCTAAATTGTATGCTCAGGAAAGATCCATGATGTCATTTCCGGCTCTGCGTGGCCTCATTTGGAGGCAATCCCACTGAGCAGTGAGGCTGGGAGAGGCTCGTGGGAAGCTTGGCACTCTGCCTGAGCACCGGCAGCAGAGCGCTGATGTCATGAAGGCAGCCAACAGTCCAGGAAGTAACAAAGCCAGGAGAAATCAGAAAAACAAGTTGGTTTGGAAGAGCTCCACCCAAAACAAGTTTCTGCCCACCTAAAAAGCAATGTGCTGATTGCCACAATTGCTGATTGCCACACAATTGCTTTTTTTGTGTGACATAGAGCAGTTATGATTTCTCCTTAACCAAGAGGGGTGAGAGGACTCCCCAGTCTCCCAGTGCACTCTTCCAGCCAATCAGGATGGCATGGCAGGAGAGCCTACCTTACCACACTTTCCTGGTGTGAAAAGAAGGTGAAAAGCCTCAGGCTTCCACGGGGTGCCCCATCCGTTGCTCTGTCGCCTAAGTACTTGGGATATTTGTGGGTTTGGCTTTTAAGACAAGCAGCCCCTGGGCAAGCTGTCACTGCTCTGCAGGATGAATTACATAATATGCCAGAAATCACAGCGATGGGCATTCAACCAACAGTGCCTCTTCTTCCTCATAAGACCCTCTCTTCATGTCCCGGACCCCTCTGAAGGGGAGAAAACAGGATGGCCCAGGGTCCCACCATCCAGCACTTCTGACAGGGCTTCAGCTGGCAGTTGTTGTTCAGTCCTGTGGACTGGCAAGCATGCGATGAGTGGGTACCGGAGGCAATGACAAAGTGAGTACTGTTCTAACAAGATACGAGAGCCTCAGCTTGTTTGGCTGCTCTGCTGGTACTGGCCCAGGCCCAGGCCATGTGTGCGTGAGTGTACTCTGCATCTGCTACTCAGGTATCTCGCCTTTCTCTTTCTGTATGAACAGGAAACATGAGAAGGGAAAAACGCTCAGAGCCTCATTTATTTTCTGTCATTACAGAGGTGGTAAACCTGGAGAGAGGAAATCTGAAGCCAAGAAAAAGATCTTTTTTTCCTTAGTTTCTTCCAGGCCCTCATCTGATTAGGCTACAGGCTAGAATTTCAGAGTTAAAAGCAATTTTAGAGAACTATTTTTGCATTCAATCTGCATCTTTCTTCCCTAACATCTGACTTCTGTTTGTGATTAGGCTGTGAACTCAGAAGTTCAGTTCCTACACAACTTATAACCCAGGAAAATTCATGAAAGCACTGTTCTCTAAAAGCCAACCAGAGTTGCTTTCTACATTTGATTCTAGAAAAGGTTCTTGGTTCAAAGAGCAGTGTCCAGGGGCTGGCATTGCTCACAGCAAGTTAAGCTGATATTTGCAACACCCACATCCTATATCTGAGTGCTGGTTGGAGTCCCAGTCCATCTGCTTCCAATCCAGCTTTCTGCAAATGCACCTGGGGAAGCAGCAGCAGAAAGCCCAAGTCCTTCAGCTCTTCCCACCCATGTGGGAGACCCAGATGGAGTCCCTGGCTCTGGCTTCAGCCTGGCCCAGCCCTGACTATTGCAACCATTTGGGGAATGAACGAGTGGATGGAAGACTTCTTTCTCTCTCCGCTTTTCAAATAAAAAACAAATCTTGTGCTTGTTTCGGCAGCACATATACTAAATTGGAAACAAATCTTAAGAACAGAAGGAGTATCCTATGTGGAATGGACATATTTATCCAAAAAGTAGAATTCTTAGTAGAAATTTCTTGGGGTAGGGATAATTATCCAAAGAAAACCCCAGCTACTAATCATAATAGTCATCATCATTTGTTGTCAGTGAAAATACACAGAACATCTATTCTAAGTTTTGTACTGTACTGAGTATCAAAGAGTTACCTTTAACAACCAGGTGAAAGTCCTTGGTCTCCATTTTCAGAGGTGAAGTAGCAACACAGCGGTAGGTTCCATTGTCAGATTTCTTGACTTTGCTGATTGACAGCTGAAGAGACTCACTTGTCTGTTGGACCCGGTGATGGTCTTTCTCTAAGTTAATGATGCTGTCTTCTTTGTACCACATCATCTGGGCCTGGGGGTTGGATTTCACATTACAGACCAAGTTCACGTCACTGTTTTCCTCCACTGTTTGGAAGTCATTTCCACTTAGGAGAGGAGCGACTGCAAGAGGCAAAGGTTCAGGCTGGGTTAGAGCACAGCGGCAGTCCACTGTCCACATTCAAGACCTGCCTCCAGGCCATTTTGTTCGGATGGGTCATTTGACTAATTTGCCATTGGCACGAGCCTTTCATTCATTGGACAAAAAAGTATTGAGTGCCTACTGTGCGCCAGGCCCTGGGCTGGGAGCTAGGCAGGAAAGTGTAAATAGCACATCTGATTCCAAAAGCTCCTAGAACTTTGAGTGTGGTGGTGAAGACAAACCAGGAAACAGAACATGGTTGTGAACATAATAGATACGACAATGAATTTGTACCAAGGAGGCAATTTTTTTTCTTTTTTTTGTTTTTTCCTAAAGAAACATATTTAAGGAGTACAAATTTCTTAAGTACAACTTTAGGAATATAGTGATTCTTCCCACCATACCCATGCTTCCATGCCCATTCCCACCCCATCTCCTCCCTCTCCCATTCCCAGTCCCATTCTCCATTAAGATTCATTTTCAGTTAACTTCATACACAGAAGACCAACTATACTAAGTAAAGATTTCAACAATTTAGACACACACACACACACACACGCAATTTGAGAACAAGTTTTACAGTTAATTCTCATAATACAACTTATCGAGGACAGAGGTCCTGCGTGGGAAGTAAGTGCACAGTGACTCCTGTTGTTATTTAACAATTAACACCAAGGAGGCAATTTTTGACAAGGAGAGTGGACAGTGAGAGAGAGAGAGACAGAGAAAAAGGTCTTCCTTTTGCCGTTGGTTCACTTTCCAACGGCCGCAGCAGCCGGCGCACTGCGGCTGGCGCAACGTGTTGATCCGAGGCCAGGAGCCAGGTGCTTCTCCTGGTCTCCCATGCGGGTGCAGGGCCCAAGCACTTGGGCCATCCTCCACTGCACTCCTGGGCCACAGCAGAGAGCTGGCCTGGAAGAGGGGAAACCGGGACAGAATCCGGCACTCCGACCCGGACTAGAACCCGGTGTGTCAGCGCCGCAAGGCGGAGGATTAGCCTATTGAGCCGCGGTGCCGGCCCCAAGGAGGCAATTTGTAATACTTCCCAAGACTATGAGCCTGGGGTCTTTGATCTCTGAGAATTAATCAAGTAATATTAACTACAAGAGCACAATAACAGGAAAGCAGGCATTGCCGTGAGCCCTAATTTCATCTACACCACTTATGATGCCTTTGAGGCAGTTATCTACTTGCCACGTGCTCAGTATCCTGATCTAAAAAATGAGGTAATACCTGAAGATTAAACCAGAAAATCCTGGTGGAGAATCTACCACAGTGCCAGCTACTATTACCCTTGAGGTGGTGGAGGGCCACTCACACCCTCTATTTTGGCATTTTATCCAGTCACATTTTCCCTGGCCGCCTATTTACCGCCTATTTACACTAACGTTTCATCAGGGAATGATTTCCCCCTTGCACAAGGTTTCCTAATTGTGGCAACTCTCATCTTTGAAGGTGAGTGGGTCCCTTGCTCCCCTTCATGCAAACAGCTACCCACTCCGTCCACAATACGGACAGTGGTAGGACCCATGGACAGTCAAACACACTGATCCTCACCAAATAATTACAACCCTCAGCTCCACCAACGCTTTCCAACATGGCGGGGGAGAAATGACTGAGCTGGCTTCCCCTCTTCTCTACATCCCTTGTGTTTGCCTGCAAAGGTGCAGAAGAGTAATAAAATGGTTGCAGAGTGGAGATGGAGAGGGAGGAAGAGGTGGAGACAGAGGAAGAGAGGAGTTTGTGTAATCTGCACACTGAATAATTAGACCCTGAGTAGGCTGCGCTATTAATAACTTCCCCAGAAGAGTGACATTTTGTTGCTCTTTGGAATGAGCTTGAATTCTGCACCCATACCCACCGAGGATGCTCTATGGTATTCAGATATGCAGGAAGCTGCTGTAAGAAAGGACACAGTCACCAGCAGACAGTTACACTTGTGGACAGATCCTATTCATTGCTCCCTTTAACGATTTAAAATGATGTTTAATAGCAGCGGGTGCACTTGAATATTCCCTTTTTAAATAATAGTAAAGTTCAAATCAGGTTCTTTGGCTGCAGCCTGACTACTTCCTGACTCTCTGGTGATCCACACTGCTATGAGACTGCAGCATATTCTTCCAGGTCTTTTACGTTTTTTAAGCTTTCTATGCATAGGGTATATGTTCTCAATCAGAAATATATGGTATTGTTTGAGGAGCACAGGAAGGGTTTACATAAAAGACCTCATTCCCTCAATAATCTGGCTATTTTTGAGATGTATCCACATTGAACCATTAATATTTATCTCATTCTCTAGAGTGCAATCATTTATTATGTGACTCTTTGATCATTTTTGATCATTTTAGTTTGATGAGCATTATTTAATTTTATTATTTAAAATATAATTATATCATAATATATTATATAATAATATAATATATTATATTTTAAATAATAAAATTTTAAATAATAAATTTAAATAATAAATAATTTTAAATAATAAATGTCAAGTGATTGTGTGAACTGTTGGGGTAGAAACCTGGTTCTGCACCAGGGAGGTGTGCACAGCACATTATTATTATTAATAATAACAATATTATTATAAATAATAGATATAAATTTTAAATAATAAAATTATATAATATATAATATATAAATATATAATTATAATATATTATTATTTTATTTAATTTTATTTAAACAATATCACACACTGCTAAAATACACATCCTTGCTCGCACATGCACATGGCATGCATTTCTCCAAGGTTAACATCTAGGAGAAATGAGGTTCATGGAGTAGGCACACTTTGGATTTTCATAGGATATGAAACAGATGGTCTAGTTTCTACCTTTAGCAACAGTCAACAAGAGAACCTGCTTGTCTATGCCCTCCTCCAAGCAGCATAGCATGAAGCTTCCATTTAGTTTATTTTTGCTTTGTTCTTTACAACATGAATAATACTTCACTTGGATTGTACATGATACTCATCCCGTTTATCAGCTCATTCTTGTCTATTAATTGATATGTTTCTGTCAGTTATCATTACTGCTGAGTTACTGACCAATTGGATCCATATGAGTATGTATACCCTTCCATGTGCTTAGTAAGAATGATGTTTAAGAGCTTGCTATAAAGGTGATTTCAATAGCAGATTGAGGCTGGAAAACATAACAATTCCTTTAAGCCACCCAATCACATTACTGGCATTTCTGCCATATCTCCCTTAAGAAGGTACTGTGGGAAGAACACTCAACCAGGCCTGGGAGCTTGGGCTTTGTTCTCAGCTCCAAGTGTGGGCCTCAGTTTCCTCACCTGCCTTTGTACAACAGTTCTGCGGCCCTCTGATAGTCTGTATTCTACTAGGGTAATCAGAGGGAACTTGTTAAAACTCACATTTTATAAAATCATTGAAAATGAAGCACAAAGCACCTTTGCTTGGGAACACGCAAGTAATTCCCTCTAGAAGCTCAGCCTGCAGGGTGCCAACGTTCTGCAGAGCTGGGCTCCTCGGTAGCTTCTCCACGCCGTGTCTCAGGATCAACAGCCTCAAGTTTTCACAGGGAAGTTGGATGAGCTCCCTGGGGTCAAATGGTTTCGACTTTTAGGACCAGGTTCCAAGCCAAGAGCTCTGTATACCAAATCATACCACACCACCATCCTACCCCACCTCACCCCTCACCATGCTGTGCACACCTCCCTGGTGCAGAACCAGGTTTCTACCCCAACAGTTCACACAATCACTTGACATTTGACACAGGACCATCTGATGGTCTGCAAACGCCATGTAGTCCCACCAACGAGCTACCAATACTTAGAACCCAGTCAAGGGGCCGGTGCCATGGTGTACTATGTTAATCCTCCACCTGCGGCATCGGCATCCCATGTGGGCTCCAGGTTCTGGTCCCCGTTGCTCCTCTTCCAGTCCAGCTCTCTGCTGTGGCCCAGGAAGGCAGTGGAAGATGGCCCAAGTGCTTGGGCCCTGCACCTGCATAGGAGACCAGGAAGAAGCACCTGGCTCCTAGCTTCGGATCAGTGCAGCACTAGCTGTGGCCACCATTTGGGGAGTGAGCCAATGGAAGGAAGACCTTTCTCTCTCTCTCTCTCTCTCACTGTCTATAACTCTACCTGTCAAATAAATAAATTAAAATCTTAAAAAAAAAAAAAGGAACCCAGTCAATGATGAACTTTACCTTTTTGATTTTCAGGTAATTAAAAGATTACCTAATGAAGAACCTCCTAAATAGAACACAAAAGTTAGGAAACAGAAGGAGAGATAGTAATTTTAAATATCGGGGCCAGTGCTGTGACAGAGCAGGTAAAGCCACTGCCTGCAGTGCCAGCATCCCATATGGGTACCAGTTCTAGTCCCAGCTGCTCCACTTCCAGTCCAGCTCTCTGCTATGGCCTGGGAAAGCAGTAGAAGATGGCCCAAGTCCTTGGGCCCCTGCATCTGCATGGGAGACCCAGAAGAAACTCCTGGCCCCTGGCTTCAGATTGGCCCAACTCCAGCCATTGTGGCCATTTGGGGAGTGAACCAGCAGATGGAAGACCTCTCTCTCTCTCTCTCTCTCTCTCTCTCTCTCTCCTTCTTTCTCTGTGTAACTTTGACTTTCAAATAAATAAATAAATCTTTTAAAAATATTTATTTAAAAATATTTGTAATTTAAAATGTCAAAGTGCTTAAAATTCCAGTATGACAAAAATAATAATTTAAAATTTCAGAAATAGGGGCAGGGATTTAGCTTTGTTAACTTGCTGGATCCCATATCACAATACCCAGATCCAAAACAGCTCTGGCTCCTGATTCCAGTTCCCCGCTGGTGCAGACCTTGGGATGCCACAGTGATCACTCAAGTAGCTGGGTTTCTGGCAGCCAGGCAGGAGACCTGGCCTGAGTTCCCAGCTCCTGGATTTGAGCTTCCCCAGCCCTGGCTATTGTAGGCATTTAGGGGGTGAACCAGCAGATAGAAGCACACACACACACACACACACACTCTGCCTCTCAAATAATAAATAAATTAAAATTGAGCAAGCATTTAAGAAATTTTAAATAAAAATTAAATCAAAACATAGATAACAGAAATACTTAGAATCCTAAATAACAGCTAATTTCCTCAATATACAATATCCTTACAAATTAACCAAAAAAAAAAAAAAACCAAATAGCCCAATAAATGGAAAACTTGATAAAGGACATGAGCAGGAGCAGGTATTTTACAAGAAAGAAAGAAACACGAATAGCCGATTCATTTAGGAAGAAGTGAACAATTTCATTTTTAACTTTAAAAATGAAAATAAAATTGCAGATGAGGATGGCAACTTCTTAGAATTTGAGGCTATTCACTGCTCACGGTGTGGGGAAATAAGTAAGCACTTCTGTGCTTTGTTGTGGGAGCACCTCCGGAGCAATGTGTCAACAGCAAGAGCTAAAAGTGAACAATGACTTTCCGTGGTCGGATGTAACCGGCTGACCAGCAGTTCCTTGCCCCTTACTCACAAGTAACGTTCAGCACCACTGAGATGGACACAGTCTGATTCCTCTGCAGCCTGCAGGTAAAGCTGACTCCGTTGTCGTTTTCCGTGATGGAAGAGACGCAGACGGAGCTAGAGTTGATTTTGTTTCCTGCTTGCAAATCCACTCTCCCCTCGTTTCGGTACCAGAGAAGTTCCTCTGCCTCGATGTGGTTCTGCACAGCACATTCCAGAGATTCCAGGGCACCAGGCTGAGTATCCAGCGTGAAGTCCTCAGTCTTACCATTCACAGTTAAGACAGAACCTGGGAGTATGGGGAGAAACTATTAAACACAGAGGGAGTCACCTAGAGGTCCATTCCCTAGCGGGGATTGATTAAGTGAGTCATGCTATGTAAGTACAGCAAACCACAGTCATATTGATCTATCTATATGATTTATAAGGAAAATATCCCACAATTATTAACTTTTTTTAAAACAGTTAAAACACTAGTTACCAAATTTTGCTGTACATTGGAATCCCCTGGATAGCTTTCAAAAAGAAATGATGACTGGTTCTCGACCCCAGACATTCATTAGCTGACATGAATGCAACTTGGACATCAGGTTTTCTTTTAAGCTTTCAGGTTGCTTAAATATAAATTCTGAGGGAAAGGCTTGGGCTTATATGTAGAGAATAAGATTTATAAAAATAGACAGGTGGGCATTTGACCTACCTGCTGATTCGGATATTTGCACCCCTTATTGGGGTACCTGGGCTTGAGTCCTGCTTCTATTTCCAATCAGATTCCTGCTAATGTTCACCCTGGGGCAGCAGGTGATGGCTCAAACAGTTGAAGCCTTGCCACCCACACAGAAAATCTGGATTAAGTTACTGACTCCTGGCTTCAGCCTGGTCAGGCCCTGGCTGTTGTGGGCTTTTGGGGGATAAACCACACAATGGGAGCTCTCTCTGTCTGCCTCTCAAGTAGATAGATCAATAAAAATATAAAAATAGAGAAAAAAAAAGTGGAAAAATACTTACCAGACTGAATGTGTATTCTTTAAGAGGTTGGAAGTAGGAAAGCCAGGGATTAGAAAGGGGAAATAAAAAGAAAGGAGTACAGCAAATGGGGAAAATATTTAAGATATAGCATTAGCTGAAAAGGCAGAATATAAATTACATCTCTCAATTGAATATGGATCAGAACTGATTAATAATAAAATTCAATAATAATCCAATAGGCAAAAACCGATTTGAAAACAGTTTTCTGGTTAGATGAAAGGATTTTAGACAAATTGTGTCTTGCCTTCTGAAGTTTTGCCGGTGTAGTAAAATAAAAAGATGTTTAAGTAGCTGTGGTTTGCAAGAAGGCAAGATTTTACGGAGTGGATGGTTGAGGTGTGGCAGGATTTTTCTTACCTCTGACTTTTAGAAATCCATTCATAGTAGTGTAGTAGAATTTCAGTTTTTGTTTTTCTGATTCAAGTAATGAAAGCTACAGAAGAACGTTAGCTGACAAAAACCTGCCTCCCAGGTGACATTTGCGAAGACTTGTGTATTCTGTAATCCCAGTACCTTTTCTTTCTAAAAGCATAAACTTCTAGTATCAGTAATGGAATTGTTGCCTAGCATTTTCTTCAAAATCTGGAAGAATACACACTGAAATGTTGAGTAGTTATCTCTGCATGAGGGGTCTTGGAAGGGCATTACTCTTTTCCTTATTGTTTTATAGATTGCCTACTTCCAAAAAGACTGTGTATTACTTTTCAAATCTGGGGGAGAGGAAACCACTTGCAGGCTGGGGTGGGAGTGAACGCAGGAAACATTTCCAGCTAAGTGGTATGTTCGAATCAACAGAAGAGTGGGGGTGGGATTTGTAACGGAACACATTAAAACGTGGGAAACGTCTGGCTGTGGTTCTGGAGAAAACAGAATACTTTACCCTGCCTTGTACATGCAGAACCATGAAACTTCTATTTTCTCACTAAGTTGTGTATTCTGTTTTCTGACCCCTATCCTTGTATCCTACCAACTGTGTTGTTGCTCCAATTTGGAATTTAAGGATGTACCCAATGCCCCCTGATTACTTTTTAAATCTAAGGTTTATCTAAAAAGAGGCCAAAAAAGAATGTTCACTTACTCATCATCTCACGTGGCAGAAACAAAATCAGTAAGAGGAGAAATGTGCACACTCGCAACAGACCGGTGCTCGTCCAGGCCATCTTTAATGAACTCCAATGGATCTACCAAGGGAAAAGAGTGTAATTGCTTCTGTACTTTGTTCTACGAGGAGCTTCGGAACATTCCTCCTGTCTTTATGCATTTAAAATAATGCCCGGATGAATCAGCCCAGCTATGATGGTGCTACCTCTAGCTTTTAATTAAACAACCCTCATCTGGTGGTGTTCAAAGGACCTTTAGCATTAAGGAGTGTTTTTAAGTCAACAAGAAGAAAACCACAAGGAAATAGGCTATGAGATATAGGGCAGCCCCAGAGAAGATAAAAGCAGTCTTCCTTAGAGAAATTGATAAAATGTCATTTTAGCCAAAAAGAGAAAGGAAACTTTCTTCGTGGTCCCTACTGAACAAACTAATTCTTGTTTGGAAAGCCTCTTGGGTCATTTTTGTAATGCTGTCCTCCGATAACAGAGTTTTTGAGATTATTCCAGATCTCACAGATTTAAATGATGTACACTTAGAACTGAGATTCAGTGGAAATGCAGCTTCTAGTTTTAAAAACTCATCTGTTTGTTTTCCCCCTACCCCTCCATTTCTTTCCCCCTCCTAGCACTCCTTCCACTGACCCAGGATGGACTAACAACAGTAAATGATAAAGGTCTCCTACCATTTCTCTCCCTAAAGTACTCTCCTTCCATCTGGGGAAAAAACATATTCATTACTGCTTTTCAAAAGAACTGTTCCAAATATTGTAGAGATGCTTGCAGGATGCTTTCTAGGCAGCAGCCACCGTGCTGAACACTTTACTGTGATTTCAATCACAAGTAGCCTCCACAACCTCCCTCGGAGGTGGTTTCTAAAGGCTGAGCGAGATGAGGTCTTTTGCCCTGGATCCCAAAGACAGCACATGTCAGGGCTAGGAATTGAATCCAGGACTCCCAAGACCGACTCTCAACCACCCGACAGCCTGAATTACTACTCTCCCTCTTTAGAAGCTGCTGGGGCGGACATCTGGCTTAGCAGTTCAGACACCTGCATCCTCTACTGGAGCACCTGGGTTCAGTACTCAGCTCTGGCTCCTGGTTTCAGCTCCCTTGCTAATGCAGATCCCCGGAGGCAAGTTGTTGGGTTCCTGCCACCATGTGGGAAATATACATTGAATTCCCAGCTCCCAGCTCCCAGCTTTGGCCCTGGCTCTCTCCCTGCTGTTGCACTGGAGGAGAGAACAAGAGAATGAGGGTGCACTCTCCCTCTCTCTCTGTCTCTCTCTCTCTCTCTCCATCTCTCTGCCTATCAAATAAATAAATAAAAATAAAACAACAACAAAAAGAAGCTCCTGTAATCCCTCTAGTCCCTGGCCATTCCACAGAGCTTAGTAACTTGGGAGATTTTTTCCCCCCTTAACACAAATGCTACTTTTCAAGAACTGGAACATACATCCTCCTGTTCTCCTGTGCCAAGCCTGTCCTGACAAGGGCAAGTTCCATTCCTGCCAGGCTCAGCCTTTCTGGCTGGTAAGCTCACATCATTTTTTAAATAAGGTGCAATTAGTATGAATATGGATTCTTTCACAATTTTAAATTTTTGTCAAAAAGATTTCCATAGATTGCACTGTAAATGGGGATGATTTCATAATTTGCTCATTAACAGAGTTTTCTCAAGCACTTTCCTTAGTAGGTGCTCAATAAAAAGAGAGTGTGTGCCTCTTGCTACCCTATTAATGGGGAGAATTGAGTTCTTCTCTTTCCTTCCACTCCACCAAGACAGCAACTTTTCCAAACGCACGCCCCTCACTTGACTTGCTTATAGTTTTCATGACTCTCTACCTGCTAGAGGAGACAGTTTCACACTCACCCGCAGAGCTTGGAGGAGCTGAGTTCCTTGGCCCACTGTTCCTCGGCCTGGGAGGCCTGAGTCCTTTCCCTGGTACTTTCCTTTATAATACTCGAATTTGAGTACTTTATGACAGTAGGGTCATGTCGTTGAGATAAACTGGGTTCAAAGTCTGTTTCTCTTTATGGATTCTTAGGGAAGACATAATTAGGAGGACATCTGCCTCCCATCTAAGTTTTCATGAGTGCCTGGGTCACTAGGTGGGGCCAGGTATTACGAACAGGGATGTGTTGTTGCAAGGAAGCCTCAACTTGTGCCGCAGATTGTAGCAGTCTCATCGAATACTGCTGTTCTCAAGTTAGATGACTGTGCTGTGATAATCTGATAGTCTGCAGATTGTGATAGGACACGTCCAAGGAGGGGTTTGCCTTTCACAATAGTCAAAAGCACTAGAAGATTCCACACAAATTAAATAATGCTGGAAAGGTGTGGCCAACCACTTGCAACACAAGCCCAGGGTGAAACTGTGCCAAGCAGGCACAGCAGGGGAGAACTTGATCCCCTTAAGGCTCTCATTTGATTGGAGAATCCTTGAATTACACTTTCAAGAACAAGCCATTGAGGATAGCCTTTTCTTTTCATGGGTAAAAAACACGTTTATGTTACTGTTAACTGCAAATTTTATTTACAAGTAAATAATATCACTCTCCTTTATACAAAACTAGACTAGAAGGGTAGCTAGGGTTATCCACACCTAATGAACACACTGGTTAAGCATAGCAAGAGATCTGCCTCTTACCAGCTAAGTGGTTGAAAAGTTGTTTAACCTCTATGAGCATCAACTGCTTCATCAATACAATGGAACAATAATAGCACCCTCCCCAAAGAGTCATTGTGAGGGTGAAATGAAGCATGGAAGCTGCACACAGGCAGCTCTTAGTAAGCAATAGCTGTTACTATTTATATAGGCTGGGCAGGCATAACGTTGTTCAAGTAAGAATCATAAGTAAGAGCAGCTCCTATTGGCTGGATCGAAACATCTGCAAAATAAATTGTGAGTTTACTCCCCTATGGGTCTAAGAGCAATGTGTTTTACTGTTACTATTTCTAAATGGATTGATCAATGCATTCATGTCTTGGTTCCAAGTCCCTGCAAAGCAGATCTTGAGACAAAACTTATTTAAAGGTGATCCCTAGAACCACAACAAGGAGGCAGGACTGGGAAGGGAGGAAACTAATGAAGAATGCGTTAATGAACAGGTCTCTGCTGTGGGCAGCTGTTGCAGTGGACTGGCCCCTCTGGCAAGTTCTGTGGAATGCAATCACAATCAATTCTCTCAGGCTGGCTAAGATCGACCAGGCAAAGACACTTAGGAAATCACCTGCTTTATAGCAACTGTTTGCTGGCAGCTTCTATGTAGGCCAAGGGGATGTGGGCAGGGCACAGACAGCAGGTGCTATTACTGGATATTAGATGATATTAGGAAGTAATGGTTAATTGTCTTTAGGAATTGTAGTTATGGAAAGGAGTGTCCTCATTCTTGGAGGATGCCTGCTGAAATAGTTGGGGGTTAAGTGTCTCATTGATCATAAGTAACTTTCAAAAGATTCAGCAAAAATAAAGGTGTACACACACACACACAAATATAGCAAATGTTAACATTTACTCAATCTAGATAAGGATATAGAGATCTTAATTGTATTATTATTTCAATATTTTTTATTGTTCATGGCTAAAATGTAGTTGGTAGATGTTTATTGAGTATCTACTATGTGCTAAATATTGCAAGTACTGGGGATACCAGTTCCTTACAAGCCATACGGTGCCCTTGTCTTGAATTAGGAAAAGATGACTTGTCAAGTCACTCTACTGCCATCTGTGGACACTTATTATAACTACACAAAGCTATGAGGTCTACAATACGCCCTGATTTCCAGGTTAAGTGGGTACCCTGGGAGATACCTAGATGAGTAAACCTCCTGGCCTTCATGGGTCTTTACTTTCTAGAGTGGAAAGATAAAAATGACGGTCAGGAACCCTGAAGAGTGCCCTCAGGTTCAGGGAGAGATTTCACATGGAAATGGTGCAATGGCACCTCCTCTGGAGAGTCAAGGAAGTGATGTGACTTGTCCAAGGTCCTGCCAATCCCTGGAACCTTCTTCCTTCCCCAGCTGAGAAATCATTTTCCCTTAAGTATTTCATCCTATGAAGTTAACCATGAAGCCTAATTAGTTTGGCTGGTTGGATGCCATATTATCAAAAGTTCGACATTCCAAAGTGTCCACAAGTAGCTTGGGCCCAGAAGAAGAGAAGAGAGGCAGCCTTGAGTCTGAAAATTCCTGGGGGATCAGACCCATCTGCTCCACATCTTCCATGCCCAGGTGCTTCTGGGAAAGTAACAGAAGGCTGTGACTCACGTCGGGAAGTCTCCGGGCACTTTTTTCTCATCCGGTCTGAGGAGACTCAGAAAGCTCGTCTTTACCAAGCCTCCTGGGTTGGGTGCTGCGGCGCAGATGGCTAAGCCACTGCTTGGGACACCTACATCATTTATCAGAGCACTGATTTAAGTACTGGCTCTTCCACTTCTGACCCAGCTCCCTGCTAACGTACCTGGGAAGGCAGAAGATGATGGCCCAAGGACATGGGTCCCTGTCACTCATGTGAGAGACCCTAATGGAGTTCTGGGCTCCTGGCTTCAGCCTGACCCAGCCCTGGCTATTGTAGGTGTTTTCAAAGTGTACAGAGGATGAAAGATCTCTGTCTCTCCTTCTCTGTCTGCCATTCTGTCTTTCAAATAAGTAAATCTTCAAACAACAGCAGCAATCCTTCCAAGTAACGCTGACAGTGGGTGGTGATCTCCCTTTGTAAACCACAGACTACAGAACCATGCATCAGCCAAGGTGATGAAGGTGAAAGCCTTCTGCTAAGGGGAAGAATCCAGCTCACTGCCAAGTGCAAGGTGGGCACTTAAGAAACTTTGGCCTAAGGGAGAAACAGGCAGGATGCCCACTTGGAGATAAATTCCAGGTGTTTTGCTGTTTCAATCAAAACGACATCATCCAAATCGACTAAAGTTGCTCACGGAACCTCGGAGCGTCTGCCTTAAATAGCTCCAGTGATTCTCTAACTTCCAATCTCCTGATGTTAGGGTTCCTCCACCACCAGAAATCCTAGACCTCAAGATCTGAAAGGGTTGCCAGGTGTAAGCAATAGAAATACAGTCCATCCAGTGTGAAGTTCAGCTAAATAATGAATCCTTCTTAATATAAGTATGTCCTGTGCTAACTATAGTTCATGACAAAGTCAGGGTTTGGAATATGCTCATGTTAAAGGAAAAAAAAGCCTTGTTCCTCTGAAATTCAAATTTAACCAGGCATCCTATCTTGCCTTTGGCAGTTCTCCATCTATCTAACTCTTGTTTTTATTTGCTTTTTCTTTTCTTTTATTTCTTTCTTTCTTTCTTTTTTTTTTTTTGTTGACAGGCAGAGTGGACAGTGAGAGAGAGAGGGAGACAGAGAAAGGTCTTCCTTTGCCATTGGTTCACCCTCCAATGGTCGCTGCAGCCGGCGCACCGCACTGATCCGATGGCAGGAGCCAGGTGCTTCTCCTGGTCTCCCATGGGGCGCAGGGCCCAAGTACTTGGGCCATCCTCCACTGCACTCCCGGGCCACAGCAGAGAGCTGGCCTGGAAGAGGGGCAACCGGGACAGAATCCGGCTCCCCGACCAGGACTAGAACCCGGTGTGCCGGCACCGCCATGCGGAGGATTAGCCTATTTAGCCGCAGCACCAGCCTTTATTTGCTTTTTCAAGATTTATTTATTTGAAAGGCAGAGTTTGGGGGAGCGGGTGGCAGGAAGGAGGGAAGAGAGAGAGAGAGAGAGAGAGAGATCGATCTTCCATCTGCTGGTTCACTCCCAAGTGGCTGCCATGGCCAGGGCTGGGCTAGGCTGGAGCCAGGAGTTTCATTCCAGTCTCCCACGTGGGTACAGGGGTCATAAGATTTGGGCCATCTTCTGCTTTCCCAGGCCATAGCAGAGAGCTGGATCAGAAGTGGAGCAGCTGGGACTCAAACCAGTGCCCATATGGGATGCCAGCACTGCAAGCGGCGGCCCTATTCGCTACTCCACAGCACCGGCCCCAACCCTTGCTTTTTAAAACAGGTGAGAAAATGAAGTTCAGAAAGGAAAAGGCGATTTGTCCAACGAGAAACAGCTGTTTAGGGGCAGAGCAGGGATCAGGATCCACTGACGATTCCTGGCTGCCACACAGCAAATGCCCTTTTCTAAATATCCTAATTTAGTTTCTTAATTTGGCTTCTTGAACCACTGTGGATGATCTTTAAACTGCCTGAGACACTGCTGAAATTGTTGACGAAGATGTGTGCGTTTGTGTGTGCAAGCACCTGAAGATACATCCAGGTATGTTCCTGGGAAGATGGTCTCTTAACCTGAACATACTAAAATGTTAGCCTACCCTCCACAACCCACCTACATCAAAAACAGAATTCCCTCGGATCTACCCTCCAGGCTCCTTTGTCTTTGCCATCATGGAGTTTTGATTGGCTGGGAGGAGTAAGAGAACACTGAGTCCCCATCACCAGGTTCTGTCACTCAATCCTCCCATCCAGCTAGTAGATGCCTGCGATTGTCACTGATTTACAGCTTGGGCCACCAAGGTGTATGGGCCTTGGGGTGAAGATGATAAAGATGGTAACCTGAGTGTGCGAGCTTCCAGAACCTGTGCCCCACGTCGCAAAGTCCCTGCCTGCACACCGATAGCGAGTGGGAAGCCGTCGATGGATTTTTGTATCCTCAGCTTCCTCCGTCTCTAGGAACAGCTGGCCTGGAGTTAATGGTGGTTAGGTAAGCTTTCAGAGCCTAGGAAGGAGGTGGCAGTGATGTGGCCTTTACTATTGCCACTAGAGGTCCCTTGTCATCTGCAGCGAGTCTGGTGTCAGGCTTTGCTAGGGCTGAGAAACTTCCCTTGGAGCAGCTTTCTGCCTGTTCCTGGCATAGCTGGTCTGCTCCACGCCATTCAGTCTTGCAGGACGGATGGGGAATTAAATGACTTCTTCACAAGCAGGTGGATAATGTCCTCCATCATTAGTCTTGAAAGCAGAACTCTTAAGTGGGAACAGGATTCTAAAGCTTCTTCCTCATCCAAAAGAAAACACACACACACACACACACACAGGACGTTCCACTGTTGCTAGGCAAACAACCAATTTCCTTCCGAGTGTAGTCTGGCTCCAGGGGTGTGTTTACTGGAAGCAAATAAAGCTTCAGCTTCAGGGACCCTCTGCAGAAGCCCCTTCTAAAGACCCTGGTCCAGGTCACACGGTAATCGTAATGTTGTGTTCTTTTCCTTGAAGAAGTTCTGCCGCCCTCCAGGACACAAACCCCGTGGGTGTGGATCTGGCCCCACCTGGCTCCAGGACACAGGATTCCAGAGGAGAAGAATCTGGGGGTGGTGTTTTCAAAAGGAAACCCTCCCTGGAGGCTAATAAGAGAGGGTTTCCTGTAGGATAAGGAAGAGAGACACACAAGTGCCAAAGAACCAGGCAGCCACTCGCCTGCCAAAGGGCACAGGTGCTCCAGGGCCAACAATGTGTGGCAGCCAGGAATCGTCAGTGGATCCTGATCCCTGCTCTGCCCCTCCCCTCCTCTCCTTGTCAGCTCAGCACTTTCCTTTGGTAAGTGTTTGCCAAACCTGTAGGCACAGTGAGGCTCCCTGACAAGCCTGTGGCATCCTGTGGGTGCTTTCTGAATAAACAAGTGGTCTTGCCAACCATTGTGTAGACTTGGGGCAGAGCAGGGGCAGCAACAGTTCCAGAACTGCTGTGAGTTGTGGTGAGTGATGAACTTGACACAGGGATACAGGATCAGGGTGCAATGAACGCTTATGTTTGGGAGAGAGGGATGGATTCTGGGATCCACAGCCTTAGATGCAGTTGAGTGTGAGAAGCTGTGAGGTTGCTGGAAACCTGTGGGCTCTTCTGGCAAGATGTGGCTCTGTGTATCTCTTTCCAATTCTGCATTCAGTGACCTCAACTTGGTAGCTTGCAGGCAGCCATGGTAGGAGCATTTATACCATTGAAATTGTCAATCACTAAAAATCAGGGCTCTCCTCTCCACGACTGGCTGTGAAACATTTACCACCAATTCATTGCCTGCACTGCACACACGCCCTGCCAGCTCTCTTCCTGTGTATGTGTGTGTGCATAAACACACAAGGAAGCACACGTGTACCCTTTCCTCTCTGAGGCCAGCTTGGATTTCAGCAGAACTCCTTGCTCGGTCATGCTGACATCTTTAGTGTTTGTTTCCTAATCACATCCTGGTCCCCGAGTGATCTCTCTCTTGAATTCACAATTGTTCCCTCCCTTACATCATGAGACTTTCAATGACTCAGGGGTTAGGTAACCAACTGTGAAACCTTCTGAAGCAATACTACGGTTGAACAGCAGGTTACCCCGCTGTCCACAAGTGAGCAGCGAAGATGCTATCAACAACAGGGCAGTGTCATCCAAATGGAAACCCTGTTAAGATCTGAGTGTGTGTGGGCTTTTTTTTTTTTTTTTTTTTGGATGCAAAGAAAGAAATAGCTCCCATATGTTGGCTCACTACCCAGTGTCTACAATGAACAGGGGTAGCCAGGCTGAAGCCAGGAATCCAATCCAGGTCTCCTATGTGGGTGGTAGGAACCCAGTCACCAGGGCCTTCATCTCTGTATCCCAGGGTCTTCAGTAACAGGAAGCTGGAGTCAGGAGCCAGAGCTGGGTATCAAACCCACGCTGATGTGGGCTGCAGTCGTCTTAGCCACTGGGCCACATACCTTCCATTCCCCATTATGTTCTCATAGGAAACTCAACACTCTGAAGTTCTTATCGACATACTCTCTGTTCCTCTAGCACAGGAAGAAACTTGAGCATCTTCCTGTGAGCTGGGTAGAAACAGGCAAAGAAGTCATGTGACCTTCTTGGGTCAGATCCAACAATGGATGTTACTTCTTGGCCTGAAAATCTTGAGCTGTGAAATATTACACTGGAGGGGCCGGTGCTGGGGCATAGTGGGTAAAGCTGCCACTTGCAATGCAGGTGTCCCATGTGGGAACCAGTTTGAGTTCCAGCTGCTCCACCTATGATCCAGCTCCCTGTTAACGAGCCTGGGAAAGCAGCACAAGATGACTCAAGTGTTTGCGCCCCTGCCATCCATGTGGGAGACCTGGATAAAGCTCCTGGCTCCTGGCTTCTGTCGCCCAGCCCTTGCCTTGTGGCCATCTGGGGACTGAACCAGTGGATGGAAGACCTCTTTCTCTGTCTCTACCTCTCTCTCCCCACCCCCATAACTGTGTCTTTCAAATAAATAAATCTTTTTAAAATTTTTAAAAATAAAAATATTACATGGGAGACATAAGGAGGTGACTGATATTTGCATGCCTACTTAATGCTACTATTACAACAAATATTCTTTGCAGGAGACAGTCTTACCCATAATTTCCAGAAGAAAGAACTGAGGCCAAGGAATTTAAGCACTCTGTTTAAGGATATGCACCTGGTAAACAGGGAAGTATTTTGCTAATAATTTAAATCAAAACCTTTTAGGGGGCCAGTGCTGCAGCGTAGTGGGTGAAGCCATCACCTTCAATGCCAGCATCTCATATGGGTGCCAGTTTGAGTCCCGGCTGCTCCATTTAAAAAAATTTTTTTTTATTTGACAGGTAGAGTTATAGACAGTGAGAGAGAGACAGAGAGAAAGGTCTTCCTTCTGTTGGTTCACTCCCCCAATGGCTGGTACAGCCGGTGCTGCGCCAATCTGAAGCCAGGAACCAGGTGATTCTTCTTGGTCTCCCATGCGGGTACAGTGGCCCAAGTGCCTGCGCCATCCTCCACTGCCCTCCCAGGCCACAGCAGAGAGCTGGACTGGAAGAGGAGCAACCAGGACTAGAACCCGGTGCCCATATGGGATCCCAGCACCACAGGCGATGGATTAGCCAAGTGAACCACGGCGCTGGCCCCGACTGCTTCACTTATGATCCAACTCCTTGCCAGTGGCCTGAGAAGGCAGTGGAAAATGGCCCAAGTTCTTGGGCCCCTGTACCCACATCAGAGACCCAGATGAAGCTCTTGGCTCCTGGCTTCAGATTGGCCCAGCTGCAGCCACTGCGATCATTTGGAAAGTAAACCAGAGGATGGAAGACCTCTTCCTCTCTCTCACTGCCTCTCTGTAACTCTGCCTTTCAAATAAATGTCTTTTAAAAAAAAACCTTTTTGGAAAAATCAAATAACAGGGCTTGTCAGAAAAACCAAACCTTAGCCCTATATCTCTCCTGCCCTCCCTTGTCCTAAACCTGCTCCCCAGGGCAACTCTTAAACTCTTACCTATTTATTCAGGTAGTGACCGTACTGTCTTTAAGCAGCAGATGTATCACTATAAGTACAATGATTTTGCTTTGTTCGTTTTATGGCTGTATCCTCAATGCCTAGAACAGTGCTTGGCACATCATAAGTATTTGTTGAAAACAATACCACCCCTTCTTGATGTTTTAATCAATCTCCTGCCTTCAGATGAGGATGTTGTGTGCTCACAGCATAGTGCCTTTACCTCCCCAACTGTTTCCCATGGAGCTCCTATCAGCACTTCTAGTTCCTTGGCTGGGGGACACCTTGATTTCTCCGTCCACAACCACAGAGAACACCTCTGGACCCCGGTGTGGGAATCTCGATTCCCAGGGAGGTCACACCCTTCCACTTCACACTCATCTCTTCAGACTTGTGTCCCTCTGACTAATTCAGGGGAATATATTTTTAAAAACTAGGCACTGGGAAATGGATTTGGAACAAGAGGCATAGATCAAGGGAGAACAGACGGTAATGGAGTGAGTCCTAGCTTGTGTTCAAATTAAAGCTAAGTTTAATTCAGAAGCATTTGGGAAAGTATCCAAGCTGATTTTAGCCAACAGTCTCCTGTTCCCTAAGCTGCATTCTTGCACAGGACTTCATATATCCCAACAGGAATACTTTGGACCCAAGACACGGGGGTACCCTGCACTCTCCACTGCTCTCACTGCCTCACAGTGCCTCCATGGACGTCTCCCTGGGCAGGCCGAGGAGGGGAGCTGAGCACGGCCCTTGCATCAGCCAGAGAAAGTCACTGATACCGGGAGTGGAGGCCATGAAAAGAAAACAGTCACGGGCTTTGTTTTCCAGAAGCCTCTGGCTGTCACTGCACTCACAGTGCAAACACTGTCCACGTTGGTGCCTTAGACAGACTTCCTGTTGTATCCTTTCCCTGCCTACTTCCAGAAAACAGCTTCACTTGTCTTTTATCTGCACTTCCTCCTCCCAGCTCACACCCACTCCTTGTTCTTAAAGGTGCCTGCTGGCTCTGTGGATCTAAGGAATTTGATCTACAAGCCTTGCACCTGGCAGGCCTTTGGACTTGGGCAGCATCCAGGGCCGATGACAGGTCAATCTGGTTCAGTTCCCCACAGCCTCCTGCTGGCCCTTCTACCTGCCAAAACCCCAAGGAGCAGACCGTGCCCTGCCCTAGTCCCATTCCGTGGCTCAGCAGGGGCCCCACCTCTCCGAAAGCTGCCGCCCACTCTGGACACAGCAGGCCGGTCAGCACGTTCTAGGTCCTTTCTCATTACCAGCAGGAACCTGGCAGTGTTGCTGTTTCTTCCAGGTGACACCTCCCACTGAAAGTATGTCCAGTAGGAAGTAGTGGGGCAGCTAGGCCGCAGCAAGATTACAATTGAATATGCATACATTAAGCTACATCGTTAGTCAGGATTAGATTCAATTAGGAATCTCAGAACAATCTGGAAACGGCTTAAATAAAAATACCAACTTACTTTCTTGCACATCCTTAAGAACTAGCCAGAGATAGTCAGCCCAGGACTGGTAATAGCAGCTTTTGATCCTGTCATGGGAAAGAACAGTAACAGGCTTAATACCAGTCCCACCAAGGAGCTATGCTAGTTCAAGGTGATAGCAGGAAACTTACTAGCCTGTATAATAGAGATGTATCTGAGGACACCAGACTTTTAAATCAGGATCTAACTTACTTAGACCATATACCCATGTCCAACACCTAACATAGCCCAGTGAGTTCTGCCTACTGCTGAGATACCATTGAGAACACAGGCCACGCCAGACGGAAAATCCCTAGAGAGCTGCACTGGCCAAGGCATGTGAATTGTGTTGTACCCATGGAAGTTTATGGACACCGACGCAGGCCACCCTTGAGAGAACCCCCATGGTCCCTGCTTCCTGCTACTCATGGTGAGGGAAGGTTTTTGGGTTTTGTTTATTTGAGAGACAGACAGAGCTCCTACCTGCTGGTTTACCTCCAAAATGCCCACAATAGCCAGAGCTGGCCTAGACTGAAGACAGGAGCCAGGAACTCCATCTGGGTCTCCCATGTGGGTGGCAGGGACCAATCCCTTGAGCCATCACCTGCTGCCTCCCAGGGTGTGCATCGCTGGGAAGCTGGAATTGGGAGTGGAGCCAGGACTCAACTGTAAGTGTGCCATTATGGGATGCAGGCACCCCAGCTGGTGGCTTAACCACTAGGCCACATGCCCATCCACAGAGACGTTTTATATTTACTTTTTCCCCTCTGAGGTTTCAATAATTTTAGATTATCAAATAAGCTGACAACAGACAGCTAAGAGGAAAAAGAGTATAAAGATGTTGTGATGTGGCTTCCTTAGCTTTGTCAGTCCTGCAGGAACAGGCTCAGGCCACACAAGAATGTGAACACAGAGCTGAGATAATCCACTTGAAAACAGAGAAACGTCTCTGCAGCACTACGAGTGTCAACAAAGAAATGCTATGAATCACTTCCTCTATTTCAAGAAAATTCAGAGTGCCCACGTAGGCAGCACACCTTCAACACAAAAAGAGAAGACTTGTGCTCCCTGCCCGTTTCTTCTTGCAACATGCTGTAAAGACATTCAGCAGTCAAACCCCGATCTTGTTTGCAACCTTCAGCCCTGACTCAAGGTCCAGGTGTATGTTGTCTGCTAACTCATTGCCCGTGAGCACAGCAATGTGTGCACTGGATGCAGGTGCAACGTCTTATTCCTACAGTAACACACTTCTCACGTGTGGCCAGATTTTCAGCAGTACTGATGCCAATGCACATTTTTCTCACAAAATAATTATTATAGATAAAAAAAAAACCTGTTCTGTAGCATGAGTCTGCGGGGATGAATAGAATGAAACATCATTGTCTGCTTTCCCCTCATCCATGTGGCTCAGCAATACCAAAGCCTGGTTTACGCTCAGCTGTGCCCTTCCACGTGAAGGCAAATAGCTTCTAGGATCTACACATGAGAGCAGTTACGCTTTCTGATATTGTGAAATGCCGTTTTGGTCTTTGTGCCTGCTTTCTGGTATATAACTCCTAAACTCTTTGGAGTTTTAGTGTCAGTGTCAGACAGAGAGATGATTGCTGCTTGGCGGTCCCCAGGCAGCTCCAAGCCGGGGGCCAGTCACAGGAAAGACCAAGGCAGTTGTCAGTCCCAACCTCCCCTAACCTCTGGAGAGGAGACAGGCGCTCACCAAGGCCAGAGATTGGATCGATCATGCCTGCAGAATGACACCTCCATAAACGCCCAAAAGGACAGAGTTTGGATGAGCTTCTGGCCAGCTAAACACATGGAGGTTCTGGGACAGTGGGCGGGGTGGGGGCTACACCTGTAGCCTCTGTGCCCCTCCCCCCACGCCTTGCCCTATTCCTCTCTTGCTCTGGTGTTCATCAGTGTCCTTTAATGTGATTCCTGGGGTTCTGTGGGCCAAAGAAAGTGTTGTGGGAACTGTGTTGTGCTGCCAGTGGCTCAGAAGCACAGCTGGGACAATCTGGGGCTGTGGCTGGCTTTCGAAGTTGAGGGAGGGGAGCAGCCTTGGGGACCGAGCTCTCGGCCTGTGGGATCTGACACCGTGTCCGAGTAGACAGATTCAGAACTGAGTTGAGCTGGAGAACACGCAGCTGGTATCTGCTGCAGAAGTAATTGCTTGTGTGGTGTTCAGCGAAAGGCCACACACATCGGTCACAGAGGCCTTCTGTTTGGATTGCTGAGTTTAGCCTTTTCCTATACATTCTCAGACCCTTTCACATTGTGTTCTGTTGAATTTTTGCCACAGTCTAGATGGACAGGATACAGGACTTATGTTTGCTTTCTCTCCACACGTAAGAGGGTCATTAGCTTACCTTTTGTGGCAAGAGAGTGATTCATAGCCGTGTCTCACCAAAGAAGTCTAGATAACAGTGATGTTGGACTAGTTTTGTTGTTTTCTCTGTCTTGAGAAAGAAAATTCATCAGTTTGGAAAATATTAATTTTGTTCTTAATTATTAATTTTGTTCTTAATATTAAAATATTAATTTTGTTCTTTGTTGTTTCTTTTCCAGAGATGTCCTTGTGTTGTTTGAAAATAACACTGCACAAGCACTGGCGGTTTTATGCTAATATACAAACATGCTCGTAATAAACAATGCACTGAGGCATAGAGATCAATAAATTGCTATCCCCACGTACCTGTCAGGGCACTCCTGAGAAACAGAACCAACGAGCCAATGGTTTAAGTCCCGGTCTAGGTCCAAAGGCCCAAGAACCAGGAGTGCTGATGTCCAAAGACAGGAGAAGATGGATGCCCCAGCTCAGAGCGGGAACTCACCCTTCCTCCATCTTTTTGTTCTATGTGAGCCCTCAATGGAATGTCTGATGCTCAAGTTGGGGGGGACAGTTCTTCTTTACCCAACCTGCTGGTGCAAAGGCTAATCTCCTCCAGAAGCGCCTTCGCAGACACACCCAGAAATGATGTTTTCCCGGCTATCTGTGCATTCATTAGCCCAGTCAGCTGACACAGAAAATTAACCATCACACACAATAAAATCCAACTTCAGATGCACCTCCATTTTACTATTTGCACTACAAATTTTTTTGGCAGCTTGTCCAAAATAATTCCAGTTCAGATGCTTATCTTATACAAAGTCATATTCTATTTTAACTAGAGACCCATATGCTATTTAATTTTTTTAGATTTATTTTATTATTCATTTTAAAGTCAGAATTACACAGAGTAGAGGTCTTCCAGCCACTGGTTCAACCCCCCCCCCCCCCCCCCAGTTGGCTGCAACAGCCAGAGCTGCGCTGATCTGAAGCCAGGAGCTTCTTGTGGGTCTCCCACACGGGTACAGGGGCCCAAGGACTTTCCAGGCCATGGCAGAGAGCTGAATCAGAAATGGAGCAGTGGGGACTTGAACCGGTGCCCATATGGGATGTAGGCGCTGCAGGCAGCAGCTTTACCTGTTACGCCACAGTGCTGGCCCCACACTATTTAACTGCTATTCTAATTTGTAGTACTTACACTATTATGTTCATGATTTTAAAAATGGAATAATGGGTTATTGATCTAAAACACAGAATTTGCCCTTTTAAATGTACAAGTCCATGGTTTTTAGTATATCACAGAGGTGCAAGCATTTAGTTCTAGATCATTTTCACCACCACAGAAAGAAGCCCTGTGCCCCTTAGCAGTCACTCACTCCCTGTTCCCTCGCAGTCTCCCAGCCCCTGAAAACCCTTCGTCTACTTTCTGTTTCTATGGATTTGCTCCTTCCAGACATTTCATTCAAGTGTATGACACAATATATGGGCCTCTGTATCTGACCCCTTCCACTTTGGCTCATGCTTTCAAGATTCACTTATGTTGTCTACACCTTCATGCCTTTGTATTGCCAGATAATGCTCACTGTACAGATACAACACATTTTGTTTATGCATTCATCCATCCGGGAACATTTGGATTATTCCTGCTTTGGGGCTATCATGAATCCTACCACCATGCACATCCATATACAAGCTGTTGTGTGTCCATGGTTTCATTTCCTGAGTGTCTACCTGCGAGTGCCATGGCTGGGCCCTGTGGCAACCCCATGTTTAAACTTTTGAAGAACTACCAACCTTTTGTCCAAAACAACTGCAACACTTTATAATCACACCAGTAACGTGTGAGGGCTGCAATTTTTCTAACATAGTCATCAGAACTTATTATATATATATATATATATATCCTTTTTTTTTTTTTTTTTTTACAGGTAGAGTGGACAGTGAGAGAGAGAGACAGAGAGAAAGGTCTTCCTTTTGCCGTTGGTTCACCCTCCAATGGCCGCCGCGGCTGGCGTGCTGCGGCCGGCGCACCGCGCTTGTCCGA
This sequence comes from Sylvilagus floridanus, assembly GCA_949820135.1. Classification (NCBI taxonomy): domain Eukaryota; kingdom Metazoa; phylum Chordata; class Mammalia; order Lagomorpha; family Leporidae; genus Sylvilagus; species Sylvilagus floridanus. The sequence goes on from OX463237.1 coordinate 44,479,013, forward strand.
TGGCAGGAGCCAGGAGCCAGGTGCTTTTCCTGGTCTCCCCATGGGGTGCAGGGCCCAAGCACTTGGGCCATCCTCCACTGCACTCCTGGGCCACAGCAGAGGGCTGGCCTGGAAGAGGGGCAACCGGGACAGAATCCGGCGCCCCGACCGGGACTAGAACCCGGTGTGCCGGCGCCGCAAGGCGGAGGATTAGCCTGTTGAGCCACGGCGCCGGCTATATCCCTTTTTAAGGTTTATTTATTTATCTGAAAGACAGAGTTATAGAGAGGCAGAGAGAGAGAAAGGTCTTCCATCTGCTGGTTCACTTCCCAAATGGCCACAATGGCCAGAGCTGGGACCATTCAAAGCCAGGAGCCAGGAGCTTCTTCCAGGTCTCCCACAGGGGTGCAGGGGCTCAAGGACTTGGACCATCTTCTACTGCTTTCCTAGGCCATAGTAGAGAGCTAGATCACAAGTGGAGCAGCCAGGACTTGAACTGGTGCCCATATGGGACGCCAGCACTGCAGGCGATGGATTTTCCCACTACACCACAATGCCAGCCCAACTATATCTTTTCTATTTCAACAGGTATAAAGTGCAATATCACTGTGGGCCTTTTTTTTAATAGTTTTATTGTGATATAATGAATTCCATGATTTTTAGTGTATTCACATTTGTGCAGTCATCACCAACTTTAGAACATTTTCATTACCCTCCCTCAAAAGACACACCATACCCTTTAGCAGCCTCACTGCGGTTTTCATTTGTATTTCCCTAATGAATAATAATGTTAGAAATATTGTCACATGTTTATTGGCCTTTTGTATATTGGAAAAATACATAGACAAATCTTTTTCTCCTTTAAAATGTTTATTTATTTATTTATTTATTATTTGTTTGAAAGACAAAGAGAGAGAGAGAGAGAGATCTCCCATCTGCTGATTGACTCCCAAATGCTGGCAATAGCCAGGGCTGGGCCAGGCTGAAACCAGGAGCCTAGAACTCCATCTGAGTCTCTCACATGGGTAGCAGGAACCCACGTACTTGAGCCATCAGTTGCTGCTTGCCAGGAAATACATTAGCAAGAAATTTGAATCACAAGTGTGATGCCAACATCCCATAATCAGAGTGCCATTTCAGTCCCAGCTGCTCTGCTTCTGATGCAGCTTCCCGTTAATGAGCCTGGAAAAGCAGCAGAGGATGGCCCAAGTACTTGAGTCCCTGCCACCATTTGGGAGACCCAGATGGAGTTCCAGCCTCCTGGCTTCAGCTTGGCCCAGAATCGGTTGTTGTCCCTGAGCCCCTGCACCCCCATGAGAGACCTGGAAGAAGCTGTTGGCAGCTTGGATATTGCGGCCATTTAGGGAGTGAACCAGCAGGTAGAAGATCTCTCTCTCTCTCTCTCTCTCTCTCTGTTTCTCTTTGTCTCTAACTCTACCTTTCAAATAAATAAATAAATCTTTAAAAAATTATTGTATTTATTCAACAGGCAGAGTGACAGAGAGTGGGAAAGACAGCGAGAGAAAGAGGTCTTCCATCCACTGGTTCACTCCCTAAATGGCCGCAGAAGCAGAATTGTAAACTTTACTGATACCTCCTATGTGGATTGATTCTGGCAGCCACACTTGTCTGTACATGAGTCAAGTGTCACACATAAAGTTCTCCTGAGGGGCATTTGTGTGCTACAAGGTGTCAGTGAGACTATTTATACACACACACAACCCCAAACCTTTAAACAGTAGGGTTTTCACAAGTGACCATAGACATCAATGAAGAAACGGGTACACAGGCCATCTGGAGGTAAAGGACTTAAATGAATTTTCAGTGTGAAGATGAAACTACACATTTTTTGTCTTACAAAAAGACTAATGTTCTAATGTTTCTGACCTTTTCTGTTAAAACAAATGACTGAAAACTAGGCTACTAGTCGTTGTTAAGATAACAGACACATTTAATCGGTGGATTTAAGGAAACTGTTTAACAATAAGTGTAAAAGTAATTGCTTCTGCTAGGAAACATGTCATTGAGAGAACATTTTGAAAATGAATGTCTGGAGATGTCTCCATTGCTATTTAATTTCTGAAAATGATTGAACTGTATCATTAACCATGAAACATTTATATCTACATGCTTTAAAAAATTGGAAACAGTCTGTAACCTAATATTCCAGACATAGATTTATAATACCTTTAAAGGAGCATGCAAGAATAATTCTTTGGGGCTGGCACTGTGGCGCAGTGGGTTAAAGCCCTAGCCTGCAGTGCCGGCATACTATGTGGGCCCCGGTTCAAGTCCTGGCTGCTCCTCTTCCAATCCAGCTTTCTGCTACAGCTGGGGAAAGTGGTAGAAGATGGCCAAGTCTTTGGGCCCCTGCACCTGCATGGGAGACCCAGAAGAAGCTCTTGGCACCTGGCTTCAGATAAGCTCAGCTTTGACCATTATGGTCACTTGGGGAGTGAACCTCTCTCTCTGGCTCTACCTCTCTGTAAGTCTGTCTTTCAAACAAATAAAAGTAATTCTTAAAAAAAAAAAAGAAAAAAAGAATAATTCTTCAAAATCAGTAAATTAGTTGGCTGAATTTCAATAAAACTTTACATAATTGGCTGCATAAAAATGAATATTAAGATTTAATAATGCAGGGCTGGTGCTGTAGTGTAGTGGGTAAAGCCACCACTTGCAGTGCCGGCATCCCATATGAGCGCTGGTTCAAGACCCAGCTGCTCCACTTCCGATCCAGCTCTCTGCTGTGGCCTGGGAAAGCAGTAGAAGATGGCCCAAGTCCTTGGGCCCCTGCACCCACATAGGAGACCTGGAGGAAGCTCCTGGCTCCTGGCTTTGGATCGGCTCAACTCCAGCCGTTGTGGCCAACAGGGGAGTGAACCAGTGGATGGAGGAGCTCACTCTCTCTCTCTCACTCTCTCTCTGCCTCTCTTTCTCTCTCTGTGTAATTCCTTCAAGTGAAATAAATAAATCTTTTTAAAAAACATTTAATAATCCATTTTGGGACATTTAGTACTGTGTAACTTACGAATATCTTTTTTCAGCTGTGATGGCAATTAAAATATTTTCAAAATAAACAAATTAGAAATATTACTATGAACCACTGCATCACAAATGGTTAAGCCATTTTTTTTAAAAGATTTATTTACTTATTTGAATGACAGAGTTACAGACAGATGGAGAGACAGAGAGAGAGATCTTCCATCTGCTGGTTCACTCGTCAGATGGCCACAACAGCCAGAGCTAGACTAGAGCCAGGAGCTTCTTCTGGGTCTTCCACATCACACAGGTGCAGGGGTGTAAGTACTTGGGCCATCCTTCCACTGCTTTCCCAGGCACATTAACAATGAGCTGGATTGGAGGTGGAGCAGTCGGATCTTGAACCAGTACAGGCAACATGTTTATCCACTATGCCACGGAGCTAGCCCCTGAATCAAAAATTTTTTAAAACAGTGGGATTAAATTCAGTTATAGGGAGAACAAAAATGTTTTTGTACTTCTAAGATGTCAAAAATTTAAATTGAAAATATCCATTTCCTATTTCCTTTGTAATTTCTATATTTCTGTTCATTTTACAGTGTGCCTATATGTTTAGTTATATGTGTAGGTCATTTAGACAAAGTATATATACTAAGGCTTGATTCTCAAACATCTTTATTGACAGGAGGTGCTTCCCAAACGGTTTGGAGGCGGCTGCTTTAGAAAGAGATGTCTGAGCCTTTGGGTGAGATAAAGGAAGAAGAGAAAAGGCAGAGAGATGAGAGGATGGAGGACGTGAGTTAGCTCTGCAGGGCAGTGTTGCAGGTCAGTGGTAATAAGAGGCTTAGAGTGGTGGCACTTTAAATGGAAAGGAAACCGTTGAAGACAGTGAGGCAAGGAGAAGACAGAGCACTACGTGCTGACAGTGCACGTAGAACGCAAAGGAGAAGTGGAAAGAACGGGCCATCAAAGAAGGAGGTACCTTTCTCTGAAGAGAGGAGAGAACTTCCACTTTGATTATGACCTTGTCTAAATAAGATCAGAGTCGGCAAACTCAAAATGCTTCCATAGCCTTGGCAACTCATGACAAGAGCCTAGACACCATAAACAAAGTGGCAATTTGTTAAGTCAACAACAGGAGTCACTGTGCACTTACTCTTCATGTAGGATCTCTGTCCTTAATGTGTTGTACAATGTGAATTAATGCTATAACTAGTACTCAAACAGTATTTTATACTTTGTGTTTCGGTGTGGGTGCAAATTTTTGAAAGCTTTACTGAATATGTACGAAATTGATCTTCTGTATATAAAGAGAATTGAAAATGAATCTTGATGCGGATGGAATGGGAGATGGGAGGGTTGCGGGTGGGAGGGAAGTTAAGGGGGGGGAGCCATTGTAATCCATAAACTGTACTTTGGAAATTTATATTTATTAAATAAAATTTAAAATAATAATGCAATAATGCAATGGAGAGGGAGGTGCCAATGACAGAACTGGGAGGAAGAAAAGGTTATTGGGTGATAAAACAATGGATTTTGTTTTAAATATGTTGACCTTAAGCACTTTTGTGGTCATAGTGAAAGGACCAAGGAGGATTAAACTCAGTGACAGTGGCTAAAAATTAACTTTGTAGAGAAGTTTTCCAGTCCTTGTGTTTTGGAATTCTAATGTAAGTTACTGTACAAGTCAGACATGTCCATGGGAACTAGATTTGATTTCTTAAAATGTGAGCGCCCTTGGTGATACGCATCCTTGTATTCCCCCCAGGACTTCTCACTGCAGCAGAACTGGGTAGGAGAGAAGACAGTGCATGTGCATTAATCTGAGCACCGCCCGTTGGGAAGCTCGGGTTTCAAACCCATTCCACCATTTAGTGTTAATGCAACTCAGGAGGTCATGTAATCCTTCTATGGCTTAGGGCCTTCATTATATATCATTTTAAACTAAAAAAAAATATTGATTGATTTGAAAGGAAAAGAGAGAGAGAGAGGAAATGAGAATTAGAAGAGGAGAAATCTTACTTCTACTGGTTCACTCCCCACATGCTCATAAGAGCTCGGGGTGGGCCAGGCCAAACGTGGGAGCTAGCAACTCAATTCAGGTCTCCCACAAAGGTGAGAAGGACCCAAGTACTTGAGCCATCACTGGCTGCCCCAGTCAGTGTGCATTTGCAGGAAGCTGGAGGCAGGGGTCCAGCACTGTGGCACACTAGGTTAAAGCTCTGGCTTGCAGTGCCAGCTTCCCATATGGGTGCCTATTCAAGTTCCAGCTGCTCCACTTCTGATCCAGCTTCCTGCTAATGCACTTGGGAAAATAGCAGAGGATGGATTAGTCTTTGCGCCCCTGCACCCATATGAGAAACCCAGAAGCTCCTGGCTCCTGGCTTTCAGATTGGCCCAGCTCCGGCCATTGCTCTGATATGTGATATAAGCATACTGAGTGGCATCTTAGCTGCTGTGCCAAATGCCTGCCTAAAATGTTTTAATTAATTTATTTGAAGAGAGAGAGAGAGATGCCCCTCATTTTTAAATATAAGTTTAATATTTTATATAGTTATAATAGTTAAATGAGCTAATATGTGTAAATTGCTTATGTCTTTGCGTTGTACAGTTAAGCATTAAAATAAGCATTAGTTCTAATTACATCTGGTCACAGTAGTTCTTGGAAAACAGGTTGACTGCTGTGTGTGTGGTTTTTTTTTTAAAGATTTATTTTATTTATTTGAAAGACAGAGTTACGGAGAGAGGTAGAGACAGAGAGAGAGGTCTTCCATCTACTGGTTCACTCCCCAGACAGCTGCAATGGCCGGAACTGTGCTGATCTGAAGCCAGGAGCCTGGAGCTTCTTCCGGGTCTCCCATGTGGGTGCAGGGGCCCAAGGACTTGGGTCATCTTCTACTGCTTTCCCAGGCCATAACAGAGAGCTGGATTGGAAGAGGAGCAGCCGGGACTAGAACTGACACTTATATGGGATGCCGGCACTTCAGGCAAGGGCTTTAACCTGTTGTACCACAGCACCAATCCCTGCTGTTACCTTTTACTCCAGCCTACTACATCTATTTTGCACATTCACATGCACATACACACAGAATAGAGATCATTCGCAAATTTTTATTCCTGAGACCTAAACTAAGAAAAACAAAAATCCACATATTTGGATCATAGCTATTATAATTATATATACATCTGTATAGAATTCTGCAGTCACAGAAATTATATACACTGATAAAACACAACAGAAATCTACCATAAATATACTTGGGTCCCTGAGATAGAAAGCAGAGCAAATGGAGAATAAATACCATTCAAAGAAAGCCAGGACGAAGACGTGCCCAGCAAAATGGAGTGGAATCCACGTTGTGGTGTGGTTCAGCCCAGGGTGACAGAGCCTCGGTAGGGCAAAGAGGCATCCATGCAGGGGACCAGCCCAGTATGGAGCACCAGAAGCTGAGCAAGGTACCCAATGGGAGGGCTGCTTAGGTGCAAGAGACAGGAGCCCATGAAGGGTGAGGAGGGGTCCGTATGGGGTGGGGATGGCTGACTTCAGAGTGTCAGAGTCTCAGCCAAATAAGGAAGGTGTCCATGCATGGGAGAGAGCCGGTGAAGGCTTCAGAACCCAAGGAGGATGAGGAAGGCTCCCACGTGGGTGTAGAGCCTGGCACATGGTAAAAGAGCTTGAGCAGTGTGAAGAGGGTTCCCCGAGGAGGAGCACAGAGGAGTGTTTTGTATGTAATTTCCATTTTTCTGAAAGTGCAAGATAATTTTTAAAAATGTGCCTTAGCATAGCAGAGGTTTCCACTGATATTACAGATTATTATCTGGGGGAAATGACACAGAAAATACATATAAAGAGTTATTTGATATACGTGCATACAGATGCTGGGAGGAGCATATTCATCACATGGCACATTAATCACACCAATTGTCTTGTTTTTCTGATGGGTAATTCTGGATGTAACATCAAGGAACTTTGTCATGCTGATTTAATAAAACCTTTTAAATTTGGGGGGCAGGCTTTGGGGTGCCATGGATAAGCTACCTCTTGGGATGTATACATATCATATCATATCATATCATATCACATCATATCATATCATATCATAGTGCCTAGGACGGAGTCCTGCCTCCACTTCCAATACAGCTTCCTGTTAATGTACCTAGGACTCAGCATATAAGGGCCTTGTACTTGGGTGCCTGCCAACTATGGAGAAGATCCAGATGGAATTCCTAGCTCATGGCTTCAGCCTGGCCCAGCCCTGGCTGTTGTAAGCATTTGGTGAGTGACTCCGTGGATCAAAGACTTTCTCTCTCTCTCTCTCCCTGTTTCTTCACCTTTCAATAGATAAATACATCTTTTTAATGTACCTGAGAAGCAGAGTCAGCAAGCTCCCATCCGCTGATTCACTCCCCAGATGCCAGGGCTGGTCCAGGCCAAAGCTGGGAGCTCGATCCACGTCTCCCTGTGAATGGCAGGGACCCAACTACTCAAGTCATAACTCACTGCCTCCCAGGGTCTGCATTAGCAGGAAGCTGGAATCCAACATCGGAGCCAGATATGAAACCTAGGCATTCGGACATGGGACGCAGACATCTGAACTGCTAGGCTTACTGCCTGCACCTAACAAAGCATTTTAATGCCTTTTAAAACTATGCCGTAGAGAGGCCGTGTGCAGATCCTGAGAACTCTTAGACCACCTCCATTTGCAATGTCCTCTTCCTTCTTTCCTCACCACTGCCGAAGCAGCCACATGAAGCTTGGTCACTGAGTAGATTTAGAATTTTCTGGGGCTCTGCTGCAAACATTGAACCCTGGTGCCAGATCCCAGTATCTTTGTGGTTTCACACTTGTTGCATTTTCTTCTCACCTCGCCACCGCCCATCAGACTCAGCCTCCTGGCTGCCTCAAGCTTGGGTTTCTTCATTTCCTGCCTTCTGAGAAGCCACAGCTGCAAGACCTATTGCTCCAGAAGCTGGCGTCACATTAAAAGGCACAAAAATTAGAATGTGCAGGAGTGTCAGTGTGAGAACATCATGTCCGCCAGGTTCTCATTCATCCTTTGGTGGAGAGGCCTCTCTGGTCTTCCAACCCCTAGTAGCTCTTTGGGCACATTTTTGCATGATTTTGTTATGTATATGAATGAAACTGTGTTCTCAGGGCACAAGACATATCACACTGGGTCAGAATCTTGGTTCAGTAGGCTAAGGATTTTGTCAGTGGTAGTCCCATTAGCCCACTTTATATGATCTTTTTTTTAAAAAAATTTTTTTTGTTTATTTGTTTGAAAGAGTTAGAGGGAGAAATAGACAAAGAGAGATCTTCCTTCCACTAGTTTACTATCCTTATGGCCACAATGGCCAGGGCTGGGTCAGGTCGAAACTAGGAACCTGGAATTCCATCTGAATCTCCCACCTGGAAGGCAGGGACCCAAGCACTTGGGCCGTCTTCCACTGCCTTCCCAGGTTACCGGATCAGAAGTGGAGCCGCCAGGACTCAAAACAAGACCTATGTGGGATGCCAGCATCATGCCAGTGTCACAGGTGGTGGCTTAACTAACTGCACCTCAACACCTTGTCTCTGCATTATCTGTTGATTGTGATTCCACACTCTGGTCTCCAAACCGGTGCTGATATGGAAAGAATTTTTTTCTTGTTTATGATGAAGCCAAAGGAATTAGAATAATGTGCGAAAACACATTCAAATGTCATTTTGCGGGAAATAACTGTTCTTTATTCTAAGACTATGTCCTTCTTCTATTTTTTGTTTCCTGGGGCAGGAGTTATAATACTGCTGGTAAACCCAACACTTGAGATGCCCACATCCCATACTGGATGCTAGTCCAAGTCCCGGCTGCACTGCACTTCCAGTCCAGCTCCTTGCTAATGCACCTGGGAAGCAGCAGATGATGGCTCAAGTGCTTGGGTTGCTGCCACCCACATGGGAGACCCAGAGGAGTTCCTGGCTCCTGGCATTCATTTAGCCCAATGCTGGTTGTGGCAGGCATTTCAGGGGTGAACCAGTAGACAGGAAAATCAACAAACAAATGTTTTTTTCTTTAAATTCTTGTTTTTTATGCAATGCAGGTAATCATAGTAGATGGCAGGTTGTTGATTTTCAGTATCCTTACTTGGTAAAGTAAAATGTGTACAGCCTCATGTCAGTGCCTAAGCAATTGCTTTCAATAATCTCTTTTTTAAAAAATTGGTGACAAAACACACATTACTTTAATGTACCATCTTAACCATTCTTAAGTATACAGTTCAGTGGTGCTAAGTACATTCACGTTGTTGTACAACTTCATCTCCAGAGCTCCTCTCCCTTTAAACACCATCCCCTCCTTCCGTCCTCTTCCCAGTCCCTGGCAGCCACCGTTCTACTCCCCGTCTTCATGAATTTGATGACTCTAATACTGTATGTAAGTGGAATGGTGCATTATTTGTCTTTTTGTAATGGGCTTATTTCACGTAATATAATGTCCTCAAACTTCATGCCTGTTGCGCATATGTAAGAATTCTCTTCCCTTCTGGGGGGTGGAAAAAAAGGGAAGTATTTCATTGTATGTCTTTACAGCATTTTATTTATCTATTCTTCTGTCAATGGACACTTGAGCTGTCTCCACTTTTTGACTACTGTTTACAATCTGCTAAGAACATGTGTGTGCAAATACCGTTTTCTTTTAAAAATACACAGTTTTTTTTATTTTTTTATTTTTTTAATTTTATTATTTTTTTTTTATTTTTGACAGGCAGAGTGGACAGTGAGAGAGAGAGACAGAGAGAAAGGTCTTCCTTTTGCCGTTGGTTCACCCTCCAATGGCCGCCGCGGATGGCGCGCTGCGGCCTGCGCACCGCGTTCGTCCGACGGCAGGAGCCAGGTGCTAGGTGCTTTTCCTGGTCTCCCCATGGGGTGCAGGGCCCAAGCACTTGGGCCATCCTCCACTGCACTCCCGGGCCACAGCAGAGGGCTGGCCTGGAAGAGGGGCAACCGGGACAGAATCCGGCGCCCCGACCGGGACTAGAACCCGGTGTGCCGGCGCCGCAAGGCGGAGGATTAGCCTGTTGAGCCACGGCGCCGGCCAAAATACACAGATTTTAAGTAAGCCAGGTGATGAGGTTTCTTACAAGTATTTTTGAAATTTATTTATTTGAGAGAGAGAAAGTGTGAGAGATACCATCCACTGGTTCACTCCCCAAATGCCCATAATAGCCACAGAGCCAAGACTGGGAATGGGATCCAGGACTTGCACATGGGTGGCAGAAACCCAACTGCTTGAGCCATCACCACTCTCCCAGGGTCTGCATTAGCAGGAGCTGGAGCAGAGTATCAAACCCATGCACTCCACTGTGGAACACAGGAGTCTTTTTTCTTTTTAAAGATTTATTTTATTTATTTGAAAGGCAGAGTCAGAGAAAGCGAGAGAGAGAGAAGAGAGAGATCTTCCATTTGTTGGTTCACTCCCCAAATGGCCACAATGACTGGAGCTGGGAAAATCCAAAGTCAGGAGTCAGGAGCTTCCTCTGAGTCTTCCACATGGGTGCAGGGGCCCAAATAGTCAGGCAATCTTTTGCTGCTTTCCCAGGTACACCAGCAGAGAGCTGGATTGGAAGTGGAGCAGCCGTGACTCGAACCTGTGCCCACATGGGATACCAGTGTTGCAGGCAGTGACTTTACCACAGCGTTGGCCCCAGAATACAGGAGTCTTAACTGACATCCTAACCACTAGGCTAAACACCCATCCCCATCTGATGAATTTTGACAGAGAAATCAGTCAATGTAATTGCCACCCTGATCAAAATGCAGAACACTTTTATTACCCCAGAAAATTCCCTTGGCCTCCTTTCAGTAACTCTCTCCTCCCAAACTACTGTTTTGATGTTACCATAATAAGTTAGCTTTGTCTGTTCTACTTAATAAAAATGGACTCCTACAATATGGAATCCTTTGCATCTAGCTTTTGTTGTTGTTATTGTTCTTGTATAATGTTTTTGGAGTCCAGCATTGTTGTTGTAATTCACTCATTTTTATTGCTAAGTGGTAAGCCATTGTATGAATATATCACAATTTGTTTATCTGTTCTCATTTGGTTTGTTTCCCATTTGGGGCTACTTTTAATAAAGCTGCTATGAACATTCTTATATATCTTTCTGTGGACATATATTTTCATCTCTCTTAGGTAAATGCCTAGGAGTGGAAATACAACTCAGAAAGTTGTATGTATAACTTTATTTTAAAATACTAGTTTTTCAAAGCCTTTAGTTTTTGGCATTTTACTCTTCCCTCCCAAGCAATGTGTGGGAGCACTGGTTCTTCCACATCCTCACCATTTGACATTATCATTTTTTAAAAGATTTATTTATTTACTTGAAAGAGTTACAGGGGGCGGGGGGGAAGGTCTTCTATCTGCTGGTTCACTCCTCAAATGGCCACAATGGCCGGAGGTGTACCAATCCAAAGCCAGGAGCCAGGAGCTTCTTCTAGGTCTCTCACGTGGGTGCAGGGGCCCAAGGACTTGGGCCATCTTCTACTGATTTCCAAGGCTACAGCAGAGAGCTGGATCAGAAGTGGAGCCAGGACTCAAACCAGCGCCCATATGGGATGTCAGCACTGCAGGCAGCAGCTTTACCCACTACGCCACAGTGCTGGCCCCTGACATCATCAATTTTAAAACATGTAACCTAGGGGCCATCGCTGTGGCACAGTGGGTTAACACCCTGGCCTGAAGTGCTGGCATCCCATATGGGTACCAGTTCAAGACCTGGCTGCTCCACTTCCTAACCAGCTCTCTGCTACGGCCTGGGAAAGCAGTAGAAGATTGCCCAAGTCCTTGGGCCCTGCACCTGCGTGGGGGACCCGGAAGAAGCTCCTAGCTCCTGGCTTCAGATCAGCACAGCTCCTGCCGTTGCTGACATCTGGGGAATAAAACAGTGGATGGAAGACATCTCTGTCTCTACCTCTCTCTGTAACTCTGTCTTTCTGTCTTTCAAATAAATAAAATAAATCTTTAAAAAAAAATGTAACTTGGGCAACTTTCTATAATTTTCCCCAGTCAGTTATTTCAGGATGGCTTTACTAGGATATAACTCTTTGGATAAAAGTTAAAGAAACACAGTTTAGGGGCCAGTGTTGGGACATAGCAGGTAAAGTTCCTTCTGCAATGTTGGCATCCCATATGGGCACTGGTTTGTTTCCCAGCTGCTCCATTTCCCATCCAGCTTCCTAGTAATGGCCTTGGAAAAGCAGAGGAGGATGGCCCAAATGCTTGGGCCCCTGCGCCCATGTGGGATACCTAGCAGAAGCTCCTGGCTCCTGGCTTCAGCCTGGCCTAGCCCCCTCCATTGTGGTGGTCATCTGGGAAGTGGGCCAGTGAATGGAAGATCTCTCTCTCCCTCTGCCTCTCCCTGTCTCTTTAGCTCTGACTTTCAAATAAATAAATCTTTAAAAAAAAGAAGCAGCAGCACAACTTAAAGCAATCTAAGTAGAGCACAGAACTGGTTGTTGGCTGCAACCAGACCTTGAAGAGGAGGGGGAGGAGGGGCTGCTGTCAGGAGTGACTGGCACCATGTGTGGGCCCCCATAGCTCTGTCCCTCCTCTCAGCTTCTCTCTGCACACTGGCTTCATTCCCACAGGTCAGTCGTCCCCACTAAACTGAAACTGTGCCTTCAGGCAAGCCCAGGCTTTCAGCCATACAATCTTCCAGCTGAACAGAGAGAAAGTCCCTTGGGCCCATTCCAGATGGGGAACCCTGATTATTGTGTCCCAGGACCCATGCCATCCTTGAGCCAATCACCACGTTTGGGGTGGAGACCATCCTGGTTGAGTGTCCACCCTGTAGCTGGGCAACCCTGCCAAGAACTATGCTTGGACTGGGGAAAGGGTAGTTCTTGAGTAAGTAGAGGACTCTTTGAAGCAGGTAAAAGAACAAATGTCTATATAGTCTCCCTAATCTTTGAGAAAAAATTTTATTTCCATAAAACCCAAAAGTCTTGGAATCCTTGTCCTTCAAACCAAGGATAACATAAGTCAGGTTATATATAGCCCAAACGCTTTTCACCTCTGAACTTGTGCATCACTCTGCTATGAATTTGTCTAAACCATCCATGAACCCATCCTATCTAGGTTTTTGCGGGTGTGATCTCTGAGGCTAACTTAAGAACTGGAAGCAGAGAACCACCTTCAAGCAGCATTTTGTTGGGCCCAGTTGCCAAAATCCACTCCAGTCCCCTAGCAGGCCTGTCCCATCCTGCTCACATGTGGTATTCTCCCTTTTTCCATGTTCTTCTTTGGATATTCAGTTCTTACCTCTGAAACCCAACTTTATTCAGTAAATCATTGTCTTTGAACTCTTCTTCCATTGCTGAATTTTTAATTTTGGAACATTTCTATATTGTTCTGTAATTCTAAGATTCTCAAGTTTAATTACTTTGGCTATTGAAAGCCATTTGGGGAACTCTTTTCCTTCCTGGTCCTGACTTACTTCTATACTGCTTTCCTCTAAACCTGCCACCTACCAAGTCCCCCTTAGTTTAATATTATCCCCCGGCTTCCTCCAGATCCCATGCTACCTGAATTCAGTTTTAATAAGTGACCTCTAATGCTCAAGAATATGGTGAGTGCCAGGCGTCGTGGCACTGTGGGTTAAGCCAGCATTTGGTAGGCCTACATCCCATAGCAAAGTGCCTGGTTCAAGTACTAGCTACTCTGCTTCTGATCCAGCTTCCTGCTAGAACACTGAAGGTAGAACTTGAGCCCCTACCACCCATGGAGGACACCTGAAGTTTCTGGATACGGCCTGGCCCGAGCTGGCCTGGCCCCAGCAATTGCAGGCATTTGGGGAATAGGGGAGATCTCTCTCCCTTCTTCTCTCTGTTTCATTCTATCATTCAAATAAATAAATCTTTAAAAAATTTATGGTGAACAAGGCCACATTTGCTGGAATTGTACCTTTATGATTGGGGTGATACTCCCTCTCAATTTCTATATTTCTATATAGTATTACAAGTACGAGTTAATTTAATTCATTCTAAGTTGAAAGTCATTATGTACCAAGAAGCCTTGGAAAGGTGGGGAGGAGGCAGATGGGCTACAGACCCCAGGACGTGAAGACTAACATGGAAGTGAGTTCTCTGGGCTCTCTCTTTGCTCTCTGTATCCCATAATAGGTGCTGGCGAAGCTGCAAACCCACTCTCCTATCCTGTGTCTCTGGCACTCAGGGCCTCTGCTGGAGTTTGGGTCTTGTGCGGGCTTGCAGCATTTCGGTAGCTGCGTTCTCCAGTGCTGTAATTCCTTTGGCATCATTTTTCACCCAGACCTGTAACAGAGAGATGACTGCAGATTCTTGCCATAAATAGCAGCACTCTCCCCCACCTTCTGGAGCTTCAGCTTGTGCTCTTGAGATGAAGTCCAGCTGGCTGGGTGTGAACGTGCTTTGTTTATGCCAGTTCAGTCCCGGCAAGTATTTTCATCAAAATCAGAGGCTGAAATTGCTAGCTGTCAGATCATCCCCGGTAACTGAATGTTTTTCTAGTTAGGGAGTGTGAGAGGCACTTGGGGATTCTTATGCCAAAATTCAACAGTACACCATTCCTATAGGAGGATATCTTTGCATCTATGAATATTGTACTACATCTGGGCAAGAGAGTACTTAGTCATATTTGAATTTGTTGCTAAAATCTAGGGCCAGCTAGGACAAGTCTGTAACATAGGTATGAGGTACAATGCAAGTAAAACTAAGCTATATTTAGCCCTGTCTCAGCACAGTCACACCCAGAAGAAACCCACATCTAACTCCTATTAAAAAAGTCAAGTATGGGAACTCTTTGCTGAAGTTATCTTGAGGGCATCTAGAAGGAAATTACTGGGCCCATCCCCGAGCAGATCACGTCCCACTAAAGTCTCACTTTTCTCAAGAGCTGCTTCCAACCTTCCTTTTCTCTCTAAAACTCCTCCACCCACATATATGCCTTTTATCATGCTCTCCCCTCTCTGAGAATGAAAAAGGGAGCCAGTTTTGTTTGTTCATGGCAAAATTCACATAATGTAAAAGACAAATAATACATCTTTTCCATGTATGTGGGAGCTAAAATTAAAATAAAAAAAAGAAATGCTTATGAGTATTAGTTTTACAGCAAATACAATGTTTTGTCAACTTTTTAAAAAAATTTTGCTGGGGGCCAGTGCTGTGGCGCAGCAGGTTAAAGCCCTGGATGCTGGTTTGAGTCCTGGCTGCTCCACTTCCAATCCAGCTCCCCACTGATGTGCCTGGGAAAGCAGCAGAAGATGTCTCAAGTCCTTGAGCCCCTGCACCCACGTCGGAGACCCAAAAGAAGCTCCTGGCTCCTGGCTTTGGATTGGACCAGCTCTGGCCATTGTGGCCATTTGGGGAGTGAGCCCGTGGATGGAAGACCTTTCTCTCTGTCTCTCCCTCCCTCTGTAACTCTCTCTCTCTTTCATGTAAATAAATGAAATCTTTAAAAAAATTTTTTTGCCAGATTGATATAAATTATATAATACTATTATTTTAATAATTTTGTGAATTTTTAAAATTTACACAAATGAAGATGAACGTCTTTTCATTTGGTTATTGTTTATAGTCCTTGACTATTTTGCCACTGGACTATGGCTTTGTAACTTTTTATTTGTTGGACTTTTTATATAGTAGCCTTTGCTTTTATACAGTAAGCCTTTGACTATAAAGCAAATTAAAAATGTTAGCTCAAAACATAAAATATTAAGTTGAAAAACATGTGCAGTCAGTGGCACTTGGAACATTCACAGCCTTGTGTAGCCATTAGGTGTGTCACATTATACAACATCTTTATCACCCCAAAAGGAAAGACCACGCCCATTATCCCCCATACTTCAGTCCCTGGCTGATTCTGAAGAGCAGCCAAGGCTGAGACCATCGGTGTCACGCAATTCTGTCTTCCCTGTGCTTCCTTTGCTGAAAGCTCTGCTCTATCCAGATGCTACAGCAGCCAAGCCAAAGCTCCCCTTTAGAAACGTGAGGGCAAGCTGCAGTTTCTGCGGCAGTCCCAGAGGTACCACTGGAGTTGGCAACCTGATTCCTCCTCCTTTACTAGTTTTCTCTTTCTTCCATGCCCACCCTCTGTGTATTCCGCTCTCATGGGCCCTTGTTCCCAGAGCAGTCTGTTAAGTCAGTCCGCTTTAAGAGTACCACCTTTCCCACCCCAACCCTAAGTGTCAGCTGACACACTCTAAAAACCTCTGGATTGTTTCTCTTTTAATAGAAGTAGATCATGGGGTCGGCGCTGCAGTGTAGCAGGTGAAGGCACCACCTGCAATGCCAGCAGCCCATTTGGGTGCCAGTTCAAGTCCTGGCTGCTCCACTTCTGATCCAGCTCTCTGCTATGGCCTGGGAAAGCAGTACAAGATGGCCCAAGTCCTTGGGCCCCTGCATCCACGTGGGAGACCCAGAAGAGGCTCCTCACTCCTGGCTTCAGATCGGCACAGCTCCGGCCGTTGTGGCCAACTGGGGAGTGAACCAGAGGATGGAAGACCTCTTTCTCTGTCTCTCTCTGCCTGTTCTTCTCTCTCTGTGTAACTCTGCCTTCAAATAAATAAATAAATAAATCTTTTTTTTTTTTAAAGAGGCTATTGGTTAGCCCACAGAACGGCTAGGAGTGTTGGAACAATGCCCCAGAGCAAGTGGCAGAACTTAGGACACTGCCCTGCTGTCACCAAGCACCAGCCATTGCAGCTTGTCCTCCAGCACCACTGGTACTGGGAGAGGTGTCCTGTTTGATCTGTCACTCCATAAAACGTGTGAAGTGAGTATGTTTTTGCCATTTCCAACTCACCTTGGCCAGAATTATCCACAGCCTCTGCCTCTTTGTGTCACTGGCTCCCAAATGAAGGCCTGATACAGGTTCATCTAGTTGGGCAAACCTGGGCTGTGCGCCAGTGCCCTGGCAGAGTGAGGACCTGCATTTTCAGCCTGTGCAGTAGGAGAAGGCCCTCCCGGCCTTCCATGAAGACTTCAAAGGCAAAGGGCTCCCCAAATGAAGGGAGGGGTTTGCAGATGCTGAACATCTAAAAATAAGGGCAGATGTTCCTGTTTGGATAGTAGGGATTAATGAGACAAACTGTATGGAAAGCAGAGCGTAAACTCTGAAGTGCCGGGCAGCTGTTGGTTAGCAGCGCCTCGTTCATCCTATTGCTTAGTTCACTGCATTGCAGCACGTCCTCTACTTGTTGCCTTTCTTTTCCCTTCTGTCTAGGGCACAGTAATACACTCCGCAGCCCAGGACAGGGCGCATTTGATTTCCGTTTGGGGATCCACATTGTTCATGGGAATCAGACTGGATCCCTGGCCCTAGCAATGGAGCACATCGCCTAAACTAAGCCAATCAGCACATGCTACCTCCCTGAGCGTGGTGATCTCTTCTGGGATAGGCACTTGGCTGCTCCAATCTGAATGAAACTTACAGTTTTGCTAGGACAAGGGCATCCTCTGTGTTTTTTTTTTTTTTTTTTTCTGTGTGTGATGAGAAAGCATGTGGCTTTGGAAGCTCCTGGCAGCCCTCTTAGAATTACAAGGGGGAGTCAGACTTAGAATAAAGTGAACATTGTGGGAGGCAGGGCCAAGAACAAAAAAGAAATCAGGTGCATGGTGGCCATTTAGCCACAGGATAAGCTATGCCTTGATCCAGACTTCTCTTTTGGACTCCTCAGTTATATGAGCCAATAAATTCCATTTATTATTCAGGCCGGAATGTCAGGTTTTCTGATGTGTACAATTGAAAGTGTCTGTTACCTGCTTCCCTCCTCCCTGCCTCATGAATCACTGTCCATTTGGTGCTGGCTGACACAGATCAACATCACAGTCATGACCTCATGCTTGGTAAGCAGCACATGTACATCCTGTAAAGTAGGCCTAACCAAAATTTAAAATGAAGTTCAAGAGGTCTGCCCGACCAAGGGCAAGCTTTAAAAGAACTTTCCACAGACATTGTTCACTTCTCTTGGGCCTAGAAAAATGAAGATTCCAAGGAATCAAGAATAAACTCTGGCTTTCTTTTTAATGTAACAAACAAAATAAAACCCTCCAAACCCAAATAACAGCAAAATATAAAGCAAAAAAAAAAAGCAAAGTGCCCTCCAGCTAAGCTACAGAGGGCAGAGTTATATCCTACCTGGCTGGTTTTTTTTTTTTTTTTTAATTTATTTATTTGAAAGGCAGAATTACAGAGGGCGCAGAGAAAGAGATTGTCCACCTACTGGTTCACTTCCCAAATGGCCACAGCGGCCAGGGCTGCACGGGCTGAAGCCAGTAGCTTCTTCCAGGTCTCCCACATGGGTGGCAGGGGCATAAACACTTGGGCCATCTGTCACTGCTTTCCTCAGGCCATTAGCAGTAAGCTGGATCAGAAGTGCAGCAGCCAGGAGACAGAACCGGCTGGTGTTGCAGGCAGTGGCTTTACCAGCTGTGCCACAATGCTGGCCCCAAGGATTGAAAATTTTTTGCATCAACACACACTTATCTCTTAATTTCACTTTTCCATAAACTTTTTGAAGTATGCTGCTGGGCTGAAGTTCCCAGTTGTGCTGTATCTCTCTACGTGACTTGCCTGAGCTAGTTAGTGACACCTTAAAAACTGTCACCTGTCCAGGTTGTCTGGGAGCCCCCAGAGTAGTGAGCACTGGGTAAGACAACACACACAAAAGCACACATAGAAGTAAGGGGTGTTGTATAGACTGTGGTAGATGTGACACTCACCTTTCTCACACCAAATTTGCTTTTAGGGGGTTTCCTCTTGTGTTCTGAGATGACTTCACTGCTTACCGGTGTTTCTTGGCCTGCAGATTGCTAGGATTTGACTTCGTCCTGCTGTGGCTGCTTGTCAGGGGGAGGTGATGCTAGAGAGATTCCCACCTGGAGGAGAACTGAAATGGAGGTTTTCACTGTGAGCCAGTCTTTCCTCTTTTCTAGGTTCACTTTCTCAAGGTCCCCCCATCCTCTCAGGTAGCTGCTGGAGTTTCAGAATTCGGTTCTTGAACCGTAACCACACTTTTCATCTCTGGAGACATGAAACAAGCAAAACAAAACCAAAAACTTTCTATTTTACGCCCCATTAGCTTTCAGCTCAAGATCACATTTAGGCAGCCGCTGGCTCCCATGGCCAATGGCTGAAAACTGTCATTACTCACCCTTATCTCTCCCACTCTGTAGGACAACCACTCCACAGCTTTCTTTTTCCACAAACCTCTCACACCTACGCCTACATCCTTTCTTCCCATTTCATGAAGAAAATAAAAGCAGTCATGGGAGAACACTCACCATTCCCAACACCTCACCTGCCCACTTAACATCCGTGCATTCTGCCTTTCCATTTGTGCCTGTGAATGAAGTGTTTTCTCTCGAACCTAAGACTAATTCCTTCACAGGTGAATTAGATCCCAACCATTCTCAGCTTCTCATAGCCAAGGACATGGCTCTAACAATTCTCCCATCTCTCCGTTGCATCATCAAATTCTCCCAATTTACTAAATCATCCCCATCAGTACACAAACAACCTGTAATTTCTCCCATCTTAAAAAACAAAAACAAAAAATCAAGAGATCAAGGTCTCTCTTGGCCTTATATTCCCTTTGTCCCATTTTGTAAACGCTCTGTTGACCTTATATTACCTTACAGCTTTTCCATATTTCTACTCCTCTTTAATTATTCTCCTCCAAAGACTTATTCTACTTTACCACATTATGTTCTGTCTTGAATTCCCGTTCAGAATTTCCCTGAGGGGGCCGATGCTGTGGTGTAGTGGGTAAAACCGCCTGTAGTGCCAACATCTCATTTGGGCACCTGTTCGAGTCCTGGCTGCTCCACTTCTGATCCAGCTCTCTGCCATGGATTGGGAAGTACCTCACTCTGGTCACCATTTTGTCTGGATTATTACACAACCTCCTTAGCCTCATTGGTCTGCTTTCATAAGAGTGGCCAAAATGATCCTTTTAAAGCTTAAATATTGGCCATGGATTTGACACTGTAGTTAAGTTGCCACTTAGGATGTCTATATCCCACATTAGAGTGCCTAGTTCAAGTCGCAGCCCCTCTACTTCTGATCCAGGTTCCTGCTAATGTGCACACATCCTAGCAGACAACAGATAATGGCCAAATAGTTGGGTCCTTGCCATCCATGTGGGAGACCCAAGCTCCTGGCTTCAGCCTGGCTCAATCCTAGTTCTGATGGGCATTTGGGAAGTGAATCAGTGGACAAGAAGATCTCTGTCTTTGAAATGAAGTGGAAATAAAAGTTCGAAAAGGAAAAAAACAGACTTAAGTATGATCAGCCACATCTCTGAAATACTCAGTTTCCTCTGTGGTCTGTGGGCTCTAGATTATCTTTTTTTTTCTTTTTTAAATATGTATTTATTTATTTGAAAGGCAGAGTTACAGAGCGGCAGATGCAGAGAGAGAGAGAGAGGTCTTGCATCGGCTGGTTCACTCCCCAGATGGCCTCAATGGCTGGAGCTGGGCCAATCTGAAGCCAGGAGCCAGGGGCTTCTTCCTGGTCTCCCATGTGGGTGCAGGGGCCCAAGAACTTGGGCCATCTTGTACTGCTAAAATTGAAGCAAGAACAAATGTCCAGGGGCCGATGCTGTGGTGTAGCAGGCTAAGCCTCCCTCTGCAATGCCAGCAGCCCATATAGGTGCCGGTTGATGTCCTGGCTGCACCACTTCCAATCCAGCTCTCTGCTTATGGCCTAGGAAAGCAGTAGAAGATGGCCCAAGTGCTTGGGCTCCTGTACCCATGTGGGAGACCTGGCTCCTGGCTTTGGATCAGCCATTGTGGCCATTTGAGGAGTGAACCAGCTGATGGAAGACCTCTCTGTCTCTCCCTCTCTCTGTACTTTGCCTCTCAAATAAATAAAATAAAATCTTTAAAAAAAGAGCAAATATCCAATTTATGGTAAACTTGGGTGGTGAAATCATTGATGCTTTACAAAAAGCTAATGGGGACCATGTCCCCAAAGAAATCAACAGTTTACGAATGGATAACTCATTTTAAGAGGGGATGAGATGGTATTGGAGATTAAATCTGCAGTGGCACATTAATTTATGAGGGAATAAATTAATCTTGTTAATGCCCTAATTGAAGAGGACTGATGACTAACAGCGGAAACAACAGCCAACACCAAGACATCTCAATCAGCTCAATTTATGTAATTCTGATAAAAAAATTAGAGTGGCACAAACTCTCTGCACAATGGGTGCCAAAACTCTTGCACCCAGCTCAGCTGCAGACAAAAGCAGATTTCAGTGGTAATGTTAAAGAAATGGGATCGGGCCGGCGCTGTGGCTCACTTGGTTAATCCTCCGCCTGCGGCACCGGCACCCCACATGGGTGCCGGTTCTGGTCCCGGTTGCTCCTCTTCCAGTCCAGCTCTCTGCTATGGCCCGAGAGTGCAGTGGAGGATGGCCCAAGTGCTTGGGCCCTGCACCTGCATGGGAGACCAGGAGGAAGCACCTGGCTCCCGGCTTCGGATCAGTGCAGCACACTGGCTGTAGCAGCCACTTGGGGGGTGAACCAATGGAAAAAGGAAGACCTTTCTCTCTGTCTCTCTCTCTCACTGTCTAACTCTGCCTGTCAAAAAAAAAAAAAAAAAAAAAAAAGACCTGAGGGAGATGAGAAGTTGAGCCACTGAGGGAACTTCAAAATGTTTATGGAAAAAGGAACTAAAAGTAAAAAATAGAAAGTTTATTTCTCAACATAACCTATCAATTTCAAAACACTTATGTAAGCAATGATACCAGCCGTTTAGTCCACCCTAATGAACCGAGGTCCTGGGTACTGAGCAATGCCAAGGCAGTCCTTTTCACAGGATTAACTAAAGAAAAATGTATGCTGCCGACGTGGCTCACTAGGCTAATCCTCCTCCTGCGGCATCAGAACCTTAACCAGGACTAGAACCCAGGGTGCCGGTGCCACAGAGGATTAGCCAAGTGAGCCATGGTGCTGGCCGTCCCTTGGGCCTTGAGTGGTCTTCAGAGAATCTTCCCTGATGACCCTACTTAAAATCACCATGCACTCTCTTTCCTCTCTCTGCTTTATTTTTCACCTTAGTACTTATTATCACTGAAAGCCCAATTAATTTTGAATATTCGTTTACTGTCTTCTCTTAGGAAAATGTAAAGTGTCCTAAAGGAGGGAATTTTCTTGTTTTGTTTATTCTTATGAATAGTGTCTGACATCTATAATTGCATAATTAACATCTACTGAATAGATGAACAAAGTATGTTCATATTTAAATTGACAACTCTGGGGCTCAGTGGGTTAAGCTGTGGTGTGGGTTTCCCATATGGGTGCCAGTTTGATTTCTAGATGTTCTACTTCCCTATCCAGCTCCCTGCTAATGCACCTGGGAAAGCAACAGAAGATGGCCCAAGTGCTTGGACCCTTGCACCCACATGGGGGACTGGAGGGAGTTCCAAGATCCTGGCGTCAGCCTGGCTCAGCCCAGGCCTTTGGAGCCATTTGGGAAGTGAACCAGCAGATAGAAGATCTCTCTATCTCTATCTGTCACTCCACCTCTCTCTCAATTCTTTCAAATAAATCAATAAATCTTTAAAAAAAAATAGAGAACTCTGAGAGATGCAAAATCTAAATTTGAAGACTAGGACTCTCTAACAGTCAAATTTCTGACCTGTGAGGAAGCTACTGGGGCCAGCCGGGCCTGTCTGCATCTCTTCACCTATAGAGGTGGCACAGCCCCTTGCCTGCTCCGCTCACCTGGAGTGGCCTCCAGGGATGCTGTATCAGAAACCTTCGTCCTGCTTGCTGCACATATCTGCTTCTGTATTCACATGGGTATCTCACACTTAAAAGATCCCAGAACCAGTACTTAATCTCTATCCCCACACACCCCAAACCCTCCCCATTTACCTTCTTTTCTTCTGTCTTCCTTGTCTTGGGCAAAGGCAAAACCACCCACCTGATCATCCTCATTAGCTTTCGACATCAGCTCGTACCTCTTCTCTCTTACCCAAAGTTGCTAAATCTTAGTTCAGTAACCTAAACATCTCTCAAGTTTGTGTTCTTTTTCTGTTGTCACTGAATTTTCCAGAAGCAGGTCTTATCTGATTGATGGCAACTGCTCTTTTTTTTTTTTTTAATTTATTTATTTACTTGAAAGTCAGAGTTACAGAGAGAGAGGAGAGGCAGAGAGAGAGGGAGGGAGGGAGGGAGAGAGAGAGAGGGGAGAGAGAGAGAGAGAGAGAGAGAGAGAGAGAGAGAGAGAGGAGAGAGAGAGAGAGAGAGAGAGATCTTCCATGCGCTGGTTCACTCCTCAGATGGCTGCAACGCCCGAAGCTGCGCCAATCTGAAGCCAGGAGCCAGGAGCTTCCTCAAGTCTCCCAAGTGGGTGCAGGGGCCCAAGGACTCAGGACATCCTCTACTGCTTTCCCAGGCCATAGCAGAGAGCTGGATGGGGAGTGGAGCGGCCGTGACTCAAACCGGCACCCATATGGGATGCCGGCACTGGAAGCGGCGACTTTGCCTGCCTTGCCAGGCAACTGCTCTTTAGCCTGCTCCCTGCAACCCCTGGATTCTGTGTGGAGTCTGAAACACAGCGTGCTCCATATAATCCTTCCTCACAGAAGGCTCTGCAGGCTTCCCATTTGTGGTGCAGTGAGCAGAATCTCCTGGATGGGCTACAGATCCTCATCACCTGGCATCATCTTACCCTTAGGCTTTGCTTCCTGCTGCCCCTCCCAACATGTCACACCTTCCAGACAGCACACACCTATTTTCATGCTGGTCTTTCTGCCTGGAGCATTCTTTTTTCCGTTTTTTTTTTTTTTTCTGTTTCAGAATTATTATTATTTTTAAGATTTTTTTTTTTTTTTTTTTTTTGCTGAGTCTGGTTGGGCTCCCCCCCCCCCCATTTTTTTTTTTAAGATTAATTTTATTGGCCGGCGCCGTGGCTCAACAGGCTAATCCTCCGCCTTGCGGCGCCGGCACACCGGGTTCTAGTCCCGGTCGGGGCGCCGGATTCTGTCCCGGTTGCCCCTCTTCCATGCTAGCCTTCTGCTGTGGCCCGGGAGTGCAGTGGAGGATGGCCCAAGTGCTTGGGCCCTGCACCCCATGGGAGACCAGGAAAAGCACCTAGCACCTGGCTCCTGCCATCGGATGAGCGCGGTGCGCCGGCCACAGCGCGCCGGCCATGGCAGTCATTGGAGGGTGAACCAACAGCAAAGGAAGACCTTTCTCTCTGTCTCTCTCTCTCACTGTCCACTCTGTCAAAAAAAAAAAAAAGATTAATTTTATTTATTTGAAAGAGTTACAGAGAGAGGCAAAGACACACGCACAGAGAGAGAGAGAGAGAGAGAGAGAGAGAGAGAGAGATCTTCCATCCCCTGGTTCACTCCCCAGATGCCGCAATGGCCAGAGTGGTGCCAATTTGAAACCAGGAGCCAGGAGCTTCCTCTGGGTCTCCCATGTGGATGCAGGGGCCCAAGGACTTGGGCCATCTTCTGCTTTCCGAGGCCACAGCAGAGAGCTGGATCAGAAGAGGAGCAGCCGGGACTAGAACTGGCACCTATATGGGATGCCGGCACTTCAGGGTGTTAACCTGCTGCGCCACAGTGCTGGTCCCTCAGAATTATTATTAAGGGGCTGGTGCTGTGGAGTAGCAGGTAAAGTTGCTGCCTGTAGTGTTGGCATCCCATATGGGCGCAGGTTTAAGTCCTGGCTGCTCCACTTCTGATCCAGCTCTCTGCTGTGACCTGGGAAAGCAGCAGAAGACGGCTCAAGTCCTTGGGCCTCTGTGCCCACGTGGGAGACCCGGAAGAAGCTCCTGGCTCCTGGCTTTGGATAGGCGAAAGGATTGACAAAGCTCTGACTGTTACAGTCATTTGGGGAGTGAACCAGCAGACGGAAGACCTCTCTTTCTCTGCCTCTCCTCTCTGTGTGTAACTCTGACTTTCAGATAAATATTTTTTTTAAAAAAGATTATTAAAAGAAAAATGGGGGGAGGAGCTGGCACTGTGGTGTAGTAGGCTGGGCCTCTGCCTGCACATGAGCATCCCATATGGGTGCTGGTTTGTTCTCAGCTGCTCCCCTTTCAATTCAGCTCCCTGCTAATAGCCTGGGAAAGCAGTAGAAGATGGCCCAACTGAGAGACCTAGAAGAAGCTCCTGGCTCCTGGCTTCAGAACAGCCTAGCTCTGGCTGTTGTGGCCATTGGGGAATGAACCAGCACATGGAAGACTTTTCTCTCCCCCTCACCCCATCAGTAACTCTACCTCTCAAATAAAATAAATTAGATATTTAGAAAAAAGGAAAGCCGAGAGAGAGGCTGGGCCTGATTGAGGTTTTATACCAAACTAGACTGTGAGGGGTACCTGCTGAAGACCTGTTCCAGCAACCTACTTGGGATAAGTTCCACTTATTAGTGTGACCTAGGACTTTAGGGTTTAAACATCTGCAGGAGTCCAGGGAGCCATATCTTATTCAAACCACGGTGAGGATCTTTCTTAATTTTCAGAAACAACCTGCCCCAGTTATTTCTTTTTTCTGAGAATTAAATGAGATAAAATGGCTCAGGATCTAAATGCAATGGTGAAATTTTCTGACTCTTTATCACCGTTGCTTTTTCTCTTGCGTTCCAAAGGCAGGTTTCTGTTCTTGTTTTTATATTCACTCCGTGGAAACAATTCTACTACACAGGTTAACTGCACAGACTGGCAACCCAGACACTGAGTTTGAGCCCTGAATCCGCGGCTTGCCAGCTCTGTGACCTTGTGCCTCAATTTCTTCACCTGTGAAGGGGGCCTGAGGATAGCAGCTACCTCAGAGGATCCTTGTGAGGATTAAGTGGGGCCACCATTGTGAAAGAGATTAGCACAGTGCCTGTTACACAGCTCGGACGCCACAGACCCATCCTGTCCTTTGCTGTCTGTGTTCTGTGGACCCTCACTGGATCCTGGGCTGTGGGAGGGGGGATCTCCCTCTGCATCTTCCAATCCTCTGGCACCTAGCGCAGAAGCACTTTCATTACAATGTGTACACCTGTGAGTGTCTGAGACACTTGCAAGTTCATGACATAAGCTGCCTTTTAATTACTTAATTGTTTTAAAAACTATTTGTTTATTTGAAAAGCAGTGAGAGAGAGAGAGAGAAAGAGAGACTTTTTGTCCACTGGTTAACTCTAAATGCCTGCAACAGCCAGGAGCTAGGAACTCCATCCTGGTCTCCCATGCTGGAGGCAAGAAACCAAGTACCTAGGCCATCATCTGCTGCCTCCTAGGCACATTAGCAGGAAGCTGAATCAAAAATGGAGGAGCACCAGTTACTACCAGGCACTCTGACATAGGACATAGGTATCCCAAGGGTGGGGGAGCGGCTTAACCTGCTCTGCCCAAACACCGACCACATTATGAGTCTTTTTAAGAAAGTAATTACTGAATCAGGCTGGCCATTCAACAGCTTCTGCCCTGTTTTTAAAAACCAGGTGATTGCCACTCTGCTCCTGTGAACAGGAAGCCTTTTTATAACTTCAAGCCTTCTCCAAGCTCCCTACTCCTTTATGGTGGGGAGGTGCTCGCCTTCCAACACAGGTGGAGGCATTCAGCTGGAAGTAAACCTGAAACCCAGCCCTCCCGCCCTCCTTTTCCCCTCCAGCGAGCAGGGACGGGGACAATGTACCTGCTGAGAGGCTTCCAGACCTGGCCACAGCCTCCTAGGCGCTGCTCTGCGGGAGGCAGGGATTCGGGGAGGGCTGGGCTCAGGTTACATCACACTCTCCCACAGCCCTCAGGCTTGTTTATTTACTTTTCAGCCACTTGCCCAGCAAGCAAGGAGGGGCCAGGAAGAGGCTTCAGAGGAGAGTGAAAATGGTAGAAAAGGAAATATCTGATTAGCAGTTAACATGTCCCCCGGGGCTGCTTTGACTGGGGCGATGGTCCAGTGCTTGGTGTACTGATTAAGCACTCCCAGAGGAGGAGTGGGCTCTACATAGAGTTGGGGCTTTGTTTGTGAGGAGCTGCAGCTGCAGCACGCAGAAGCAGCGTCCCAGGTCCATGTCCATGGGGCTTGCTCCCAGGGCACAGCATGGTCTTCACCTGCACCTGTGCACTCTTCTGTCCTGCCACTCATCCCACACCTGCCAGGTTGCTTAGCCTGTAACGTGGAGTCAGCCTCAATCCTGTCTCTGTCACCAGCTCCTGTGCGCTTTGCTACCATTTTCTTCTTTCAACTCCCACTGGCACCGCCCTCCTTCAGGCCCTCCTCAAGTCTACTCACCTCATGTCTTCCTTAAAGATCTTTCAGCCTCAAGTGCTAGGCCTCGCGTTCCATTCTCCATGTTACTGTCAGGGAGCTTTTTCTTAGTTTAAAATCCATCGGGGCTATCCATGATCTGCGTTAAGTGCGCTCCCTGGATCCCGGTTTGCCAAGCCCGCTTCTCCAGCTTGTGTCCTGTCACCAATACAGCTTGGGAGCCCTTGCATTCCGGCAGTCCTGACCTGCTTGCAGTTCCCAGCACATCCAGTATACACTCTCAAACCTTGCAGCTGCAGCTAGCAGTACTTGCTCCTCCTGCCCGGAATCCCTCCCTTCCCCGGAGGCTTCTCTCCTCAGGTTTCCCTCACCTGTGCCCCCAAACATCTACCCCAACATTTATCATAAACTGCATTGACTCTCTCACTGGGCAGAGCAATGGGCTGCTTCCTGGCACCTAGCTTTGGCACACAGTAGTTGCTCAATAAATATTTGATAAATAAATGATTAAAGTCTACCAGCCATATGAGAGTTCAGAGTTCAAGAATATCTTGTAGTATCTGGTTCTGGAAGAAGGAACTTTATATCAGTTATTGTCATTATGTTGTTGGACAGGGAGATGTTCACGCAAGATAAAGGGATTGTCAAGTTGTGTTTCTTCAAGCTACAGTAACGAGCGCTTACTACTTTCAAGGCCGGTTTAAAAGACCGTTTCTCTGGACTTCGATTAGACACTGGATTTGCCAGTTTAGGATGACCGCTTGGGAGTTCAGGAATTACGCCCACCAAGCAAGTGTTTCCAGAAATGTCAAACCTGCTACAGAAAAAATGCCATTCTAGGCCCGTAGTGATTAACATGTATTTCTCATTATCTGTAGAAGCGGTGCGAGAGGTGGGCTCGGGAGTCGCGAGGGGAAATCTGCCGGAGGAGGGCTCTTGGCGGCACGCACAGGGAATGACTTTGCAGCGCGACAACGTGGATCCTTGAGAAGTAGGTGACCTTAGCCCGAAGGGGGCCTTCTGCGGAGCGGACTTCTGCACCCAAGGGGGACGCCGAGTTTCCACACAAGCATGCAGGCGAGCCCGCCCTCCTCCGGGGTCCCCTTCTCTTCCAGAGCGCGCAGGGCGAGCCCCGAGGAGGCAGTGCGAGGAGACGGGGTCCAGGAGGCCGCCCTCGGACTCTTCGAACGTAGATTCCTTCGAACCTATAGATCTTTTCGAGTCGTTGGATTCTGTCGATTCTCGGCGCTAAGCGTTAAAACGCCTCAGAGGAAAGCCGCAACAAAGGTGGGAGGGAGCCAGGAAGGGGACTCAAAGAGAAAGGGGGCGACAGGCCTAGAGAAGAGGCAGAGGGCGCAGAACGCCGAAGAGGAAACTGGGAGGCGGGGAGGAGAGCGAGAAGAGCCTCAGCAGAGGAGAGGGACCACATTCGGGGGCGGCCGGCGCGGGGAAGGCGCGCCCTGAGGGAATCGGCCGCTTTAAGGGAAGCCCCACCCCCTGGCGTGACGCCGCTGCAGGCCCGCGCGCGATTGGCTGCGGCCGGAGGGCGGGATGGGGTTGCTAGGCGCGGAGGGGATCCGGCGGGCCCCGGCTGCCCGGAGCGCGGAGCTGCGGGAACGGAGCCGGGGTTAGCGGCGCGGCTGGAAGATGGCGAGCGGCGGGGACGCGCGGCCGCCTTGGCGGCCGGGGCGCCTCCCGCCGCTGCTGCTGTGCCTTCTGCTGCTGAGGAGCCCTGGCCGGGCGGCGCACATCAAGAAGGCGGAGGCGACCACGACGACGACGAGCGCTGGCGCCCCGGCGGCCGAGGGCCAGTTCGACCGCTACTATCACGAAGAGGAGCTGGGCACGGCGCTGAGGGAGGCGGCGGCCGCGGGGCCCCCCGGCCTGGCCCGCCTCTTCAGCATCGGCCGCTCGGTGGAGGGCCGGCCGCTGTGGGTGCTGCGCCTCACGGCCGGCCTGGGGTCGCTGCTCCCTGACGGAGACGCGGCGCCCTTGGCCGAGGGGCCCGACGCGGGGGGCCCGCTGCTGCCCGGCCGGCCGCAGGTGAAGCTGGTGGGCAACATGCACGGCGACGAGACCGTGTCGCGCCAGGTGCTGGTCTACCTGGCCCGCGAGCTGGCGGCCGGCTACCGCCGCGGGGACCCACGCCTCGTCCGCCTGCTCAACACCACCGACGTGTACGTGCTGCCCAGCCTCAACCCCGACGGCTTCGAGCGCGCGCGCGAGGGCGACTGCGGCCTCGGCGACGGCGGCCCGCCCGGGGCCAGCGGCCGGGACAACAGCCGCGGCCGCGACCTCAATCGCAGCTTCCCGGACCAGTTCAGCACCGGCGAGCCCCCGGCACTGGACGAGGTGCCGGAGGTGCGCGCTCTCATCGACTGGATCCGCAGGAACAAGTGAGTGTCGCCCCCCCCCCCCCATCCCCTGCCGGCTCCGGCACCCAGTAGGCGCTCAAACAACGTTCGCTGGCCCTAGGGGTGGGGTAGTGTTCCACACCCTGGAACAGGGCCAGGGGCCAGGACGGTTGGCCTCCCGTCCCGCTAATTGTCCTGGAGGCTGGTGCTCTGGCACTCGCTCTCACGGGACCACAACTGTGCTACCTTGAAGGGAAGGCAGTCCAGCCCCCCCCCCCCCCCCCCCCCCGCCTCACCGCGTAGCCGGAGCCCTGTCCCTGTTGCTCTGATAGGAAGGCAGGCACTCCGCACTTACTGTGACTGATTCTCCCGATTGATGTTGGCCACAGGCTGGTGACAGAAGTCATAGGTAGTGGCCCTGTTTTGCATTAAGGGACAGGTTGGTTAACTGATCTTACAGAGTGTGGCGTGTAGCAGGGACCTAGACTCAGGCTATCTGACGCTGGTGCGGAGAGTGCAGCCCAGAAACGGTAAATGACACACCCACACACCCCACACCCACACACCCACACCCGTGTTCCTTTTGGTTACTTGACAGAGACTGGTTCTCCTTCAGTTTACCTGTCTCAGAGCCAAGCAGCGGATGCACCTGGCTGGAGGTCTCACACAGCCCCCGGCTGTTTCATTTCACACCCAGGTATTGCTAGGCCTGAGCACAACGGTGGATTGTCACACTTAGCACACGCCCTGAGCGTTATCATGCGCTGGGTGGGCCCTAGGGAACCAGAAAGCAGGAAGACCTCAAGAAATTAGTACTATAAATACGCCTATCTGCGGGATGTGCATGTGCCCAGGTACACCTGTTCCCACTGGCAAAAGGTGCCTGGGCTGCAGGAACAGGGATCCTCTCTGTGGAAGAGGTAGAACTTGAACTGAGAGGTGGGTAGAACTCACAGCAAAAAAGGAGAAGAATGAAGGAGGAGGGCCTTCCTGCGAATGGAACTGTGTCTGAAGTGAGAACGTACCTCATCACCTTTTCCAAGTGTCAGCTTTGTCACCATGTCCCCATATTTTTTCTTCATAAAGCTTTAGAAGTAGTTGGTAATCTTCCCGTCTTGAACTGAAGGTGATTTCTGAGTGACAGGTACAATAAAGATAATGAACAAGGAAGTTTTTCTGTGAGATTCTATAGGATTTCAGTCACACTCGTAGAACAGATCTCAAAAATTCATAGGCATTGTGACCATTCCAAGTTCTTTTTATCTGCTGCCTTTCATTTTACTCCCCTTTATAAATGCCCTTGTAGACACTTAATTTCACATACACTTTCCTGGGAGATTTTTCCTTTTAAAGATGACCATGTTGTGACCTTTGAATAGCTGCGCAAATTTGGCTTTGACATTTCACCTGTTGTGTCAAAAGCTGAGGTGGCTGGGGCTTTTCAGAGATGATATATCAAGTGCACTATTTGCGTTGCTTAAATGTTTAAAATGCCCTGTCGGAACCTTTGGAGGGTGTAAATTCTGTGACTAGATTTTTGTCTTTTGCATGAGCTCTGCTGTGACCAAAAATGAGTCACCTTGAGACTATACTGAAAGCTTAAATCTGGAACCACACAGTCACTCTCCGCTTATCTCTTTCACATCACCATATGTAATGATTTTAGGTTATGGTCTGGGCTAGTGAGCTCAATGATGGAAGCTTCTGAAGATCATAAAAGCTCCCGGGTGTTGGTTGTTACTTCCCAGAGAGATGCTCCAGCCTGTGGCTACCCTAAGGGTACAACCATTTTTCAAACGTGTAACTCAATGAATGGTAAAGTCAGTGATTAGACAGGGTGAAGAGTATGTCTACCTTTCCTTAGTCTTCAAATATTAACTCAAAGTGCATGTTCTTTAATCATTAGTAACAAAGGACACATGCGTGAATAAAACTGAAGCCACAAGCACACACAAATTTGAGACTCATACCTAAAGAAAGACAGAGTCGGTTTTTGCGTAGGATATTTTCCTATCACAAATACTAGCCTATATGGCAAAATTACCTTTTCAGTATATTTTGAGAAATTAACAATTTTGAGTGATTTCTTGATATCCTATTCCCTTAGCTGTGTTAGGAATAGATTTTTATTTTAAATAAGTAAAATTTTAAGACTTCTTAGGAAAGTGAAGTTTGTTTTTGTTGTTTCACTTTATACTTTATCCAATGGGTGTTTTTATACTATTGATAACTGAGACAGATATTTAGGAGAATATAAAATATTTTAACTCCATCACTAAAATAAAGATTTAGTACATGACATTTTTAGGTAAATATACCTGCTTGGACTCTAATTAATGGTTAGCATCTACTTGTAAATAGCCTTCTGATATGTTTGTGAAAAGCGTTATAGTGTTTGGGTACCTATGGATTGTTTTGGGGGTACTTGTATATATCTATCTACAATTTTCTAAATCTTTGAGATTTGGTTCATCAAATATCAACTTCTCCATAGTTTTTGAGAGTTACCTGGAGAGCATTAGAGGTTTAGAGATTAACAGTTTAATATTTATAGGCTTTTTAATAATATAATATATTTAGCAGCTACTTTAAATCTTATGTAAGGAATGACATATGATACTGAAGTCAAGTGTGAGGAACAGTTGTGAGAACTGATTTGAAATGAAACAAGAAAATACTTTTCAAATAAGAGTGGAGATGAGATGCAAAGTTGATTATTTCAAAGAATCAAAGGAGTAACCTCATAGCTACTGTGATAGGTGTCACTTTCTTTTGAAATCCTCATTATTAGAGTGGCATTGGTACTTTAATAGATATGTGATTAGAGTAAATAAAATCTAATTGAAATTTGTCACTCAAGTGGATTGCAAATATTTCATTGTTCTATAAGTATTTGGTTAGGACATTTTAACAACATTTTTGAGAAATGTTGCAAGAAATATCAAACAAAATGAAACACAGCATTTAGTAGAGACCCTTGGATTTCAAAATTTTAATAAAAATGTATAATTAAATAAGCTTGCTTCAATTATTTAGAATGTTCGGCACATAATTGATACTCAAGAATTCTGTTGCTGAATGGATTGCCTGAGTGGTGCCAGCCTTTTTATAACTATCTCAGAGTCAGTAGAGGGAGAACAAAAAAGGACTTAAGTTACTTTAGAAATACAAATCAGAAAATAAATTGTTAATACCTTAGGTACGGGGGAGATGTAGGTAGGAGGAGTTCTTTACTGAGATGCCCACCTGCTCTGTCAGGTGTACTCTTCGTTATTTCTCTTCACCGAACGTTGCTAGCATATTTACCACTTAAAAAAGAAAAAGACGATGTCTTGAAAGTAGGGAGAGAGTGGAAGTTTGTAAAGCACTGATATCCTAAACAGGATGCCAGAGATCTCCAAAGAAATGGACTTCTGTTGAACCGAAGCTGTCACACAGTCTTTGTGCTAAAAGATGTTTCATGTGTGTTTTTTAATTTTCACAAGGATTCTGAGAATCGGATGGCATTAATCCCCATTTTACAGATGAGATGGAAACTGAGGGTCCGCTATTTTATAGACAGTGACTTCTGGTCATATTACTGCTGAGCAACAGATCTGGGAAACCAAATGTTCTTATAGCTATATTTGCCTGGCTCCAAAGCCTGTGCTGTTGCTGCTGCACCAAATGGCATTCTCCTCTGGTGTCTGGAAGGATGCTAATTATATTAGTTTTTAACTGGTCTCTTCATAATCTAGTCCAGCATTTAATCACCATTATTATTGGCTAAATTCTATCTTCTGATGAACAGATTTTGTGTTACAAGTACTTTTCATTGTTCGATCTTCCTCTAGGATGGTACTGATCATGCTTAAAATAACCTTTCATATTTGACAGATGATAGATTTAATTTTCTTTCAAGCAAACAGAAAGAAATAGTTCTTTGATTTTCTATGGGTCAGTTAATTTCAACTAAAGGTGGGCATAAGCAAGAAAATCCACTTTAGAGTATAAAGAAAACAGTATTTCATCTTTACTTACAAGTGGAGCTTTGCATTGTTACATAAGGGAAAGATGCAAAAGTAGGTCTTAAGCCTGTTTTTTGTCTTTAGCTTTCACCACAAAAGCAGTTTTTCAGTATTTCTATATCCGTAAATTTGATCAACTTATAAATTGATTCACAGAAACGTTTTTAAAAAATGTTTCTTTTATGGGAGAAGCCTGATTCCACATCAGTTCATTAATGACTCAATCAGAAAACTTGGAGCCACGGAGAGCTAGTCTTTGATTGGCTGGGTTTGTTTTTTTCTGAAAGCTGCTCACTGTTTCAGGTTTTTTTGTTTTTATTGTTTCCCCCTAAATCTTCTCAACTGTGGCTTCTCTTTTGAAAATGTGAATTTAGTATGAGTATAGTGTGAAACTAGAATGAAACGAAATACATCCTGTTTTACATTAACTGTCTGTCTTAAATAATAAAGGTTATTAACCTAACCCATGTATTCAACAAATATTTATTTATATGAGCCACAATTTCTATGAAATTGACATATTGTAAAATGCAAGTATTAGATTGAGCTATATGAAATTGTTATTTTTGTAAAGCAGAAAACATTTAAATATGGACAAATTAATTAGTTCAATCTAATACATGAATTTGGGATTCTTTTTTTTTTTTTAAAGTCTTCTTTTTTATTTATTTATTTATTTTTTTTTGACAGGCAGAGTGGACAGTGAGAGAGACAGAGAAAGGTCTTCCTTTGCCGTTGGTTCACCCTCCAATGGCTGCCGCGGCTGGCGCGCTGCGGCCGGCGCACCGCGCTCATCCGATGGCAGGAGCCAGGTGCTAGGTGCTTTTTCCTGGTCTCCCATGGGGTGCAGGGCCCAAGCACCTGGGCCATCCTCCACTGCCCTCCTGGGCCACAGCAGAGAGCTGGCCTGGAAGAGGGGCAACCGGGACAGAATCCGGCGCCCCGACCGGGACTAGAACCCGGTGTGCCAGCGCCGCAAGGCGGAGGATTAGCCTGTTGAGCCACGGCGCCGGCCGAATTTGGGATTCTTTAAGACATTTCCTGAATCACTAATTTATGTTGTGTTCTTCAGTTACTTTTTCAGGTATGGAAAATTCTAAAGTTCCTTGAGGCTATCCTGAATGATGAATGCTGTTCGAATAACATTTTAAATTGATAATACTTTCTTTCCATTTTCTTTTCTGTTAGGAGTGGTCTGCTTGTAACAGAGGTGGTGGTTGTCTAGGTCTCCAAGAGATATGTGAGTTCATTTTTGAAAGATGATGTGGAAATTTTAAATGCAAATGCCTTTCTAAAGTGATATGATTTGGTTGTGTTTTCAAAGATTTGTGCTTTCTGGAAATCTGCATGGTGGCTCGGTGGTAGCAAGCTATCCTTTTGATGATTCTCCAGAACATAAGGCCACTGGAATCTATAGCAAAACCTCAGATGATGAAGTCTTTAAATACTTGGCAAAAGCTTATGCATCAAACCACCCTATAATGAAAACTGGTGAACCTCATTGTCCAGGAGATGAAGATGAGACGTTCAAAGATGGAATCACAAACGGCGCACACTGGTATGATGTGGAAGGTATGCAAAGCACTGAACTGGCTGTTTTCCCTCCTTGTTCACTTAGCTTTAAGTATATTTTGATGGAAATGAGGAAACTGCAGAGTTCTAATTTTGAAAAATCTTACTTCTTTTTATTTTGAAATTTGCAAACCCATGGGGAAATTGAAAGAAGACCCCATGAACATCTATAGGTCCTTCATTTCTTTTCTCTTTTAAAATTAATTATAAATTACTTTATTTGAGGAGAGTGCTCCTGTTGCTGGCTGATTCCCCAGATGCCTGCAAGAGCTGAGGCTGGGTCAGGCTCAATTTGGGAGCAGCGAGTTCAATCCAGGTCTCTCATGTGGGTGGCAGGAACCCAACCCCTTGAGCTGACATCTCTGCCTCCCAGGGTCCACCTTAGCAGGAAGCTAGAAACAGTAGCCACGACTGGATACTGAACCCAGGCACTTTGATGTGGGATGCAGGTGCTCCAACTAGCATTTTGTTTAAAAGATTTATTTATTTATTTGAAAGTCAGAGTTATACACAGAGAGAGGAGAAGCAGAGAGAGAGAGAGAGCTCTTCATCCGATGGTTCACTCCCCAACTGGCAGCAACAGCCAGAGCTGCGCCGATCCAAAGCCAGGAGCCAGGAGCTTTTTCCGGGTCTCCCACACGGGTGCAGGGGCCCAAGGACTTGGGCTATCTTCTAACTGCTTTTCTAGGCCATAGCAGAGAGCTGGATGGGAAAAGGAGCAGCCAGGACTAGAACCAGCGCCCATATGGGATGCCAGCACTTTAGGCCAGGGTGTTAACCCTCTGTGCCACAGTGCCGACCCCTCCAGCTAGCATTTTAATTACCAGGCCCAACGTCTGCTCCTCTGTCTTTCATTTAAACTCATCTACTGTTATCTTACTCCAGATGCTTTTCTCCCCTACCCTCACCTCCTCCCCGAAAACCTTTTGCCAAACCATCCAAAAGTAGGTTTTAGATTGCATGATAGTCCAACTCTAATTTCCTCAATATGTTGTTCCCAATATAGGGAAATTGTCCTGTATAACCATATACCATTTCCATGAAATATTCCATATTCTGGATTTGTCATTTCCCTCATAATAAGGGTCAGGTAGAATTTATCACCACCACCATTATTTAGACCACATCACACCACATCAGGAGGCACATAATGTTATGCTGCAAGAGGGCAAGTTCAATAGCTTGGTTAATACGCTCACCACTGACCAGATCATTTTCCTAGTGTATTCTCATCTGTGGAGTAATCATGGAATGCTGTGTTTTAAATTGTGGATATATGTGTAGGTATACAAACACACATACACATATGTTTGCCATTTTAACCATTATTTTTTAAATTCACCATTTAAAAAAAGATTATTTACTTATCTGAAAGGCAGAGTGACAGAGAGGGAGACAGATATCTTGCATCCTTGGGTTTACTTCCCAAATTGCTGCAACAGCTAGGGGTGGGCCAGGCTGTAGCCAATAATTAGAAATTCCATCTGAGTCTGCCAAATGGGTGACAGGAACTCAAGTACTTGAGCCACCATTGGTTGCTTCCCAGGTTCATTAGCAAGAGCTGGTTCAGAAGCCCAAAGTAGAGCAGCTGAGACTTGAACTGTTGCTTCGATATGGATGCAGGTGTCACAAGCGACAGCCTAACCCACTGAGCCACAATATCTGCCCCAATTTAACCATCTTTAAGCATAGAATTCAGTTTACATTACATTGTTGAGCAGTCATCACCATTATCTATTTCAAGAATTTTTTCATAACCCTAAACAGAAACTCTGTAACCCTTAAGTAGTAGTCTCTGTTCCATTCTCTTCTCCACAGCCACTGGTAACTTCTCATCTACTTTGTATTTCTGTGAATTTACCTGTTCTAGATATTTTAAAAACTGGAATCCTACAATTTCTGACTTACTTCACTTAGCATAGTGTTTCTGGGTTCATCCATTTTGTACATGCATCAAAAGTACATTCCTCTTTATGGTTCCCAAATAGTCTTTTTTATTTTTATTATTTAAAAAAATATATTTATTTATTTGAAAGCCAGAGTTAGAGAATGAGAGCGCGAGAGCGAGCTCTTCTATCTGCTGACTCACTCCCAAATGGCCACAACAGCTGAAACTGGGCTGATCCGAACTAGGAGCCAGGAGCTTCTACTGGGTCTCCCACATGGGTGCGGGGGCCCAAGCACTTGGGCCATCTGCTGCTGCTTTCCCAGGTGAATTAACATGGAGCTGGCTCAGAAGTGGAGCAGCAGGGAATCAAGCCGGTACCCTGCTGGCAGCAGGCACTATGCCAAAGCACCAGCCCCAAATACTTTTTTTTTTTTTTTAATACTTTTACCCACTACACCATAAACCTGCCCCATGTTCCCTGACTTCTAAAGTCAAGCCACATAGACCCAAAATAGCTTCCAAGATTGAGGATCTAATATCTCTTAGAGTTTTTGGAGGCTCCCATGGTCTTTGCCATGTGTTTTCTATATAATAGGCATCCACAATGAAATATGAACTATATAGAAGCCAAACTTTCCCCTCATAACAGGTGGAGATGATTTGAAAACCATTAAACTGTTTTTATAGATAAAGGACATATTTTGATGTGTAAACTTACATTTCAGTCATCAGTAAATATATTTTATAAAACTTTGTGAACAGGTAGTGTATAATTTAGTTAAGTTGCTTCATTAATTTGAGATGATATTACTTAAAATAATGGTTTGAAAAATAATTCTTCTTTTTGGAAAAATTGTAAAAGATTAAAAAGTGATTTCTAATTAATGACTGAGGAATGTAAATATATGTTATACTACTTGAAAAATAAACACCCTATCTTCACAGAAAGTAAGTGCACTTTGATAGGAAGGCCAGAGATTATGTGGTTACATCAGTCAACAGATTTCCTTCTTTTTGATTCTTCAAACATTTGAAGAAGCTGACTTTTGAGGCTGCCTTTGTTACTGTTTTTGTGAGCTTCAGCTTTTCTCCCATTTTAGCTGAAAAGTCAAACATACTTTGTTATTTCTATAACCGCTAGCTTGATTTCTTTTCCTACCTCAACAGATAATTGAGGAGGAGGCTGTGATGTTTCCAGCAGTTTCATCGGGACAAATTAATTTTGTTTAACTTTGTAGGACTGCAGTGAGTAAGATGTTGTGAAACCTTGTGACTAGGCGTATATTCAAACCCGGATGTCCTGGAGTTATTTTACTAATGCTCTTTGTGATGACGTATTTAGGAATGCTAGCTCAGAGAAGTATAGACTTTTAGAGCTGAAAGTGAATAGATGATCTACTCTAACCCTTTGCCTTGCAGAAAATCAAGGTCTGAGGAAGGAAGTTGCTTGTGAAATGTAATTTACTCAAATATTTGCTGAGTACCTGTCATGTCCCATATGCTGTATTGGATAATAGGGATACAGTGGGAGCAAAATAGAAACGATTCTTGGTGTCAAGAATCAGGGAGTGTATTTGCATTGTGGAATGTGGTGTGATCCTGCCTTTAAAACACCTTTACCTTTATGGTCTGGGCTGACTCAGCAAATCTAGCTGCCCAAGAAGTTGGGCCTTGCTTCTCTCAACATGTCTCTCAGTGCTGTAGGATCCAACCAGGGAATGACTATCCTAATAAGACCTGTAAGCTGTCATGCTCACCTGCTAAAGCCTGGTTACAGTGAGAGCTAAAGCTGGACTTGTTCACACAGTAGGAAGGGGCACTTTTTTTTTTAACCAGAAATTGCTGATTTTTATGTCTGTTGGCTACCATTGTCTCTCCACAGCTTTGAAGACATTTTAAAAATCAGCTGATGGTTTAATGTGTTTATTCCAAAGCAAATTTATTGAACCTGAGGTGTAGCTCAGCTTTTAAGAATTGCCCTCTTACAGGCTAATCCTCCGCCTTGCGGCGCCGGCACACCGGGTTCTAGTCCCGGTCGGGGCGCCGGATTCTGTCCCGGTTGCCCCTCTTCCAGGCCAGCCCTCTGCTGTGGCCCGGAGTGCAGTGGAGGATGGCCCAAGTGCTTGGGCCCTGCACCCCATGGGAGACCAGGAAAAAGCACCTAGTACCTGGCTCCTGCCAGCGGATGAGCGCGGTGCGCCAATTGCAGCGCGCTGTCCGCGGCAGCCTTTGGAGGGTGAACCAACGGCAAAGGAAGACCTTTCTCTCTGTCTCTCTCTCTCACTGTCCACTCTGCCTGTCAAAAAAAAAAAAAAAAGAATTGCCCTCTTTATGAGTGGGCATTTAACCTAGTGGTTAAAATGTGTGCATCCCACATCAGACTACCTGGGTTTGATCCCCAGATCCTGCTTCTGACACCTTTTCCTGCTAATGCAGACCCTGAGAGGCAACAGTGATGACTCAAGTAATTGGGTTCTGGCCGGCGCCACGGCTCACTAGGCTAATTCTCCATCTGCGGCACCGGCACTCTGGGTTCTTGTGCTGGTTGGGGCTGCCGGTTCTGTCCTGGTTGCTCCTCTTCCAGTCCAGTTCTCTGCTGTGGTCTGGGAGTGCAATGGAGGATGGCCTAAGTGTTTGGGCCCTGCACCCACATGGGAGACCAGGAGGAAGCACCTGGCTCCTGGCTTCAGATCAGCGTAGCACTGGCTGTGGCGGCCATTTGGGGGGTGAACCAATGGAAGGAAGACCTTTCTCTCTGTCTGTCTCTCTCACTGTCTAACTCTGCCTGTCAAAAAAAAAAAAGTAATTGGGTTCCTATCACCTGAATGGGGAACCTGGATTGAGTTCCCAGCTCTCAGCTCTGGCCTTGCCCAGCCCTGACCATTGTGAGCGTTTGAAGAATGAACCAGTGGATCAGAGCTGTCCCTTCCTGTGTCTTTGTCTGTCTGTCTCTCAAATAGATAAAATTTAAAAACAATTGCCTTCTTCCTACTTCACAAAATTTAAGAATGAGCAGGTAACTGCAGACTAACAATAATTAAAATTATTTGATCAAGGGTCACAGTTTTTTGAAACTTTTAA
The DNA here is from genome assembly GCA_949820135.1 of Sylvilagus floridanus. NCBI lineage: Eukaryota > Metazoa > Chordata > Mammalia > Lagomorpha > Leporidae > Sylvilagus > Sylvilagus floridanus. The sequence continues at coordinate 44,519,107 of OX463237.1, forward strand.
AATTTTCTCAGGCTGAACATTGTTTTTGATATTTTTGGTTATGCTGGAGGTTAGGAGCAGAGCTTTGGGATGCCACCACCTTGAGTTTGAGTCTCAATTCTCTCTCTCTTTTTTTAAAGATGTATTTATTTATTTGAAAGTCAGAGTTATACAGAAAGGGAGAGAGAAGGAGAAAGAGAGAGACAGAGAGAGAGAGAGAGAGAGAGAGAGGTCTTCCACTTGCTGGTTCACTCCCCAATTGGCTGCAACAGCTGGAGCTGCACTGATACGAAGCCAGCAGCCTTCCCCGGGCCATCCTCCACTGCTTTCCCAGGCCATAGCAGAGAGCTGGATAAGATGTGGAGCGACCGGGACTTGAACTGGCACCCATATGGGATGCCACTGCAGGTGGTGGTCTTATCTGCTACTTGACAGCCCTGGCCCCAATCCTCTTTTTGCTAGCTCTGTCTCTATGTGTGTGTGCATGTGTATATGTGTGTAATAGAGAACCATCTTGGGTAAGTTCATGAATTTCTCTAAATCTCAATTCTCACATATGTAGCATGAAAATAATTATTCCGTCCAGCTTGTAGGATTATGAGGCTCAAGTAAGAATGTATATAAAGTTCTTATCCTGGCCTTTGGCACTATGGCTACTTATTTGCATTAGAGTTTAAACTTCAATTAAGATAGGTGCTCTTGTCTTACTGCATTTTCTGTTTCCAGTACATAGAACCACGTGTGGTCTATATTATGACTTTTTGAATAAATGAATTCTTACCATTTCAAAAATGAGAACATAGTTATTTACAGTTTATTTGTTTTACTTAATTGAGAGAGAGAGAGAGAGAGAGAAAGAGAGTGAGCTTCTATTCACTGGTTCACACCCCAAATGTCTACAGCACCCGGGCTGGGCCAGGCTGACACTGGTGGCTGGTAATTCAATCCAGGTCTGCCATGTGGGTTGCAGGGGCACAACTACATGAGCCATTACCTGCTTTCTCCCAGGGTGTGCATTAGCAGGATACTAGAATTGGGAGCAGACTCAAACCCAGGAAATTTGATACGGGATGCTGGCATCTAAACTATGCCAAATGCCTACTCTAAGTGCATAGTTATTTAAAATCTTATATAAGTGACCTTCAGACAATCTTAGAAAAATTTAAAGATATTCTTCCTAGGTTTGCTTCTATCCTGAGAAAATATCTTGCCTTACTGGTAGATCCTTGATCAGTAGTTTTCAAACTTTATTTGATATGAAATGCCTTTTAGCTGCTTATTCACATTCATTTCTGTATGTGTACATAAAAGTAACAATTTCATGCAGCAACATTTATAATATAGTCTGGTATTATTTTTTCTAGTCTGTTTTCTTTTATTAAAAATAAAGTGTGTGTGAACCTATTAATATAGTTTACAACCCAGTGATGAGTTATGACCTGTGGTTTGAAAAAACACTATTCTTGGTCACCCTGTGGTAGAATTGATTTAATTTAAAATTTGAAGTCGGAACAAAACACCTTGTAAGTTGCGTGTGATTTTTTTTTTTTTTTTCTGGCTTGTTAATATAGCTCCATTGTTCCAGTGAGGACTGAACCACAAATATTTATCTTGGAAATGATGTAATTTTAGATTGCCTTTCCCTTAATGTGAATGAATATTGAGATGGACAATTGGTCAGAAGTTGTCACCTCTACTTGTTGCTTATGTCAATCTGTGCATTCTATGATTGATTAGGAACACCACCATAATGCTTTATATTTGTGTCTTCTGAAGCCACTACTAACTTAGGGCTGAAGGTTTTGTTTTGTTTTGTTTTGTTTTGTTTTGTTTGAGAGACACGGAGAGAGACAGCTCCCATCCTCTGGTTCATTCCGCAAATACTGCAGAGGTCTGGGCAGGACCAAAGCCAAGAGCTGAGAACTTAGACCAGGTCTCCATGTGAGTGGTAGGAACCTATCCACTTGACTCATCACTGCTGCCTCCCATGGTCTACACTAAGAGGAAGCTCGAATGAAGAGTTAGAGCCAAAGACTGAATCCAGGTTTCCCCGTATGTGACATGGTTGCCCAAATGTTGTCTCAACCACTAGGCCAAACACCTGCCTATTAACGTGATCATTGTGATTTTTTTTGTTCTTTAGTGTTGATCATTATAGTTTCTTTTTATTCTTTAGTGTTCTATAGACTTAGCAAGCTTTTTCCCCTCTCCTTTAATACCATGAGCAGTGTTATGAAAAATGTGACCAGTAGCATATAATGTAACCAGTTCACCTTTTTGTGACCATAAACTCCTTTGATCATGTTGGCAATCATGTTCCCCTAAAGTGGAGGTCAGACTGAGCAGCACTAATGTACTCTAAGTGGTAAGGTGCATTTGACTTGAAATAGAGTGCTGATGGAAGGGAAAGGGCATGGGAGAACATTGACCAAACTTCTCACACACACTTGATCTTAGCCAAAAGGCTGAGAAGCAATCAGACTTCTCAACAGCATGAAAGGGTAGGTTTGGTGCAAAAACTGGCCAAAAAGCTTATTCTTAGTGTTTTCTGTGTCGTTAAATGGAAGGTTATGGCTGGCACCATGGCTCACTAGGCTAATCCTCTGCCTGTGGCGCTGGCACTCTGGGTTCTAGTCCCGGTTGGGGTACCAATTCTGTCCCGGTTGCTCCTCTTCCAGGCCAGCTCTCTGCTGTGGCTCGGGAGTGCAGTGGAGGTTGGCCCAAGTCCTTGGGCCCTGCACCTGCATGGGAAACCAGGAGGAAGCACCTGGCTCCTGGCTTTGGATCAGCATAGCGTTCCGGCTGTGGCGGCCATTTTGGGGGTGAACCAATAGAAAGGAAGACCTTTCTCTCTGTCTCTCTCTCTCTCACTAACTCTGCCTGTCAAAAAAAAAAAAAAAGGGAGGTTATGGGGCTGATGCTGTGGTGTAGTAGGTTGAAGCCACAGCCTGCAGCACCGGCATCCCATATGGGCACTGGTTCACATCCCAGCTTCTCTACTTCTAATCCAGCTCCCTGCTAATGCACCTGAGAAAGCAGTGGAGGATGGCCCAAGTCCTTGGGCCCCTGCTCCCATGTGGGAGACCTGCAAGAAGCTCCTGGCTCCTGTCTTCAAATTGGCTCAGCTCCAGCCATTGTGGCCATTTGGGGAGTGAACTAGAGGATGGAAGATATCTCTCTATCTTTCTCTCTCTCTCTAACTCTTTCAAATAAATAAATGTCTAAAATTTTTTTAAATGGGAGGTTATGAATTAACCTGTATAATACCAAAATATTGGAACCTAAAAAAAAAGAGAAATGAACAGTATGTCAACTGAAAAAAAAAACTCTAATACTAAGAAATAGATAAACCCATAAATATAGTAGGAAAAGTAAAGCATACCTCTTACTGTTAGATCGTTAAGACAAACATTTGGATAAAGATTCAGTGGATCTGAATAATGTTAACAGGCTAATGAGATCTAAGGAGCATGTGTAGAACATGGGGCATGCACAGAATACTGTAGTCATGTCTGATTTTTCCTGCCATCTGTTTACTAATCTGAGGTGTTGATGACTAAGTAATTTACCAGTTGTCACACTTACAGAAAATGTGTCTGGTTCTATTAGTGCCTGTGTTACTTCATCAAATTATCTATTTAAAACAATGCAACAAACATAGCAAAACCTAATGGGTTCTTGTGTCTGCTGGTTTTAATAGGATCCACTCTAAACTTCTTAGTGTGACATTGAAGTTACCACAGTCTGCCTCAGGCTTCCACTCTTACTTCTTCCCTGCCATTGGACTACTCATCCTTTCCCCCAGAAATGTGCACCTTCACATGTGTGCTATTCCATGTCTGGAATGCTTTTCTTCAGTTTAACCATAACCTCCCCTGAAATAAGTCTCACTCTTCTACCTTCCTGGAGCATTTTTGTTGTTACCATCAGTATAATACTTACCTGTGTAGGCTGTTGATAGTGTTTTGTGACTCCTGTTAGAGTGGAAATTCTTTGGTAATAAGGACAATGTGGTGCTGTTCAATTTGGAGTTGTCTTTGTATAAAATGCATTGGCAGGGGCAGTGTCCTAGACTAGAGGAGATGAAGGAAGGTTTTCATTTGGAGTGCAATCTACCTTTATCTAGTAGGATGCATGGGAATGAAAAGAGAATGTGAATGTAAATATAAGAAATATAAGGACATGGGCAAGAAAAATTCAGATTGACCCTTAGTCAAATGGTAAGACAGAATGTCAAGGAGAGGAAGGGTCCAAAGGTAGTGACTAAAGATTTTGAGCCTGGACAGGTAAGAAAGAGAATGATAATAAGAAAACTAATTGGAGGAATATGTGCATGTATGTGTGTGCTTGTGTGTTTTCTTTGACAGAAAAGGAGTTAAAATTGGAGGTGGTCTTGTGTCTTGGTTTACTGGCATAAGTACTCAGAGTGTTAGGAAATAGATTCTGGAGCTTGGAAGAGAGATGCAGATGGGGTCAGCAGTGTGGCATAGCCAGTAAAGCTGCTGCATACAGCCCCAGCATCCCATATAGGCACTGGTTCAAGTCCCGGATGCTATACTGATCCAGCTCTCTGCTAATGCACTTGGGAATGCAGTGGAAAATGACCCAAATGCTTGGGCCCCTGCACCCACATGGGAGACCTGGAAAGAGAAGCTCCTGGCACCTGGCCTTGGATTGGCCCAGCTCCGGCCATTGCAGCCATTTGGGGAGTAAACCAGAGTAAACCTCTCTGTATCTCTGCCTTTCAAATAAATAAATCTCCAAACAGAGAGAGAGGTGGATATGAGAAAAAGACTGAGTTATGAGACATTTGGAAAGCATATGGCAGTTTACATGATTTTGAAACCTGAATTGATATTGTTTTCTGGCATAATTTAGTTGGCTGCAGCCAGAAATTAAACTAGAACATAGATATAAATGAACAGATGGGTGCCTTTTCACCTCCAAAGTGAATGCACCCCTGGCATTTCGTACTAGGATTTTTTTTCAAGGAATGCTGACAGAACAGATATGGGCCGGGCAGGGGGCGCGGGACCCGAGCTGCTCGGGCAGCCGCGGAGGGAGGGCGGCCGCGCCGACGAGGTCTCGGAGGAGCGGTGCAGGGCCGGGGCTGGTCCCCGGCCGCGTCTCTGGGGGGGACAGTCCCGGTTTTCCCCCTCAGCGGCGGCCGCTTCGAGACCGCATCTGTCAACGCTCCTCTTCGCTGCTCCTCCTCCTCTTCCTCCGACCGGGCCGGGCTCCGCCGGCGGCGGCCGAGAAGACGTGGGACCCGGCGTGGCGAGCCCATCAGCTGTCAGGCCAGCGGCGGAGCGGCCCGAGGGCGGCGAGAGACACACAAAGAACGCGGTGGGCGGCGGCGGCGGCTGCGGCGCCGGCGAAAAGGGGCAGCCAAATTGGGGAGGGCAACTCGCTGGCCGCGCCCGCGGCTGCTACCGCCGCCCGAGCGAGGTCCGAGGCCGCGGAGACAATGCGGCCGCGCTCGGGCCCCCGCGCGCCTCGCAGTGCGGGGCGCCGCGCTCCGCCGGCCCCAACTTGACCGTGCCCGGCCCGCCCAGCCCCCTCCCGGGGCAGGGGCGCCCCCTTCGCTCCGGCGGCCGGCGGAGGAAGTCGGTCGGCGGCCGCGAGCCCGGCCACTTGCGAGCCGGGAAAAGTTTGCGGCGCCTCCGCGGGGCGGCCAGGCCCGCCCCTCGCGCCCGCGGTCGTCGCGGGTGACTTTGGCGAGGCGTCGTCCGCGGGGGCCGCGCTCCGGCTGCGGTGGCCTTGAGCTGTTTCCTTGACCCTCTAATCTTCCATTTCCTTACCTCAAACGTGAAGATAAAGTACCTGCCTCCTAGGTCTTATTTTGGAACTTATCCCTGGAGAGTGGTATGGAAGAAGGAAAAGAGAGGAAGACAACACCAGAGGAGATAAGTAGCTCTGGGCACAGTGGACAGCCCCATTACTACATCATAATTTTGGGGCAGAGGCCAAGAGAGGGGAGAAAGATACAGATTACAGTGACAGCTAATAATTTGGGTTTTGTTCCATAGCTCAGTGGCTCTGGTGCTGTCTCTTACCCACCCTCTTCCCTTTTTGGTACTGCCATATTTACACTTAATTATAGACTTTCTTGATTCACTTTGAAAAACACTGATTATGTAGTTGGCCTTGAATTTTAATCCTGGTTTTGGATTTTAGTATCATTGATTCTCAACCTTACAGGACATTAATGATGGCAGCTGTCTCTCACCCATGGGATCTTGTTTTGGACTTTTTGAGGTGAAGATATATCTATCTGCAGTCCTGTAGGAATAGATTCAGAATTCAAGTCTAATTTCCTTTTTCGGAGATGTATGTGCCGTCAAGACATGGGGACATGGTCAGAAAGGGCCCCCCCAACTTTTAAGATAACTTACTTCCTAGAACTATTTATGCTTGTCAGAATATGTTCTCGTTCCTTAACAACTGCCCTGTAAAGTCTGGCTAATATTACTAGACAGATTCCTACGATGCAATTTAGACCTTTCTGTCTTCCCACCTTTATTCTCTTTGCACACCTGTTGCTAGGCTAGTCTGTGCTTTCATAACTTCTGTTTGCTAAAATCAAAATCTTTTAATTCCCTCTTTATTCCCCCATCAAACTGAATCCTCCTTCCTGGCTTATAAAGTGGCCTTAAAAGTGAAGTTCCTATCCTGTGCTCAACACTGTTTAGCCTGTATTGCTTCCCTCACTGATGATGTCTGCTCTCGAACCAACCAGATTCTACTCATTTTTCAGTTTTCGACCCTCCCCTGGAACATTACCAGATCATTGACATCCGAAGATTCCTACCATGAATTCTTTGGAAGCCACAGCTGTTTGACCAGTTATAACCTGGTCTTAAAGTTCTAATTGAAAAGGCAAGCATATAATGGATTTGATGTAGAGGAAAAATCACTGGGCAAAGTGAATTTGAAGACTTCTGATAAGGAGTTGTGTGAGCCAAGCCAGCCTACTCTACCTTCTAGCTCTACGTTTCCTGATCTTTGAATGGAGAGAATTGGCCAGATGATCCTAATGGTCTCTTCTCATTCTGAGGTTCTAGGACAACTTGGCCCTACTTAGTGGGATAGGATTGGGGCTCTTATTAAGTTCTTGGATGCAGATGTCACTAAAGGGTGCCTTCAAGATTTATTCTGTCCCAGAGATTTCTAATGCTAAACTTGGCAACTTTCAAATGTCATATAGCTTTTCTGGAAAGCTGTATAACCACCAGAATTCGGGGAAGAAGACAAATTAGGTATCAGGATGATAGTGTTAGCATTATCCTTGGGAATCTCTCCCTAAGATAGAATAAGTAGGTTAGTTCTTGAATAAAACTTACTTTTAAGAGTTTAAAATTTACAGTATCTGGGGTAATTGGCTCCAGGACAATCCCCTTTTTCTCATCCTTGGCACAGATATCAAAATCTATAGATGATCAAGTCCCTCATACAGAATGGCATAGAATGTGCACAGAATCTACGTGCAGCCTCCTGTGGATGTGTGGATCTCTAGATTACTATACAATACAATGTCAATAACTATTATGCTGTATTTTTAGGTACTAATAAGGAAAAAATCTGTACATGTTCAGTACAGACACAATTAAAAAATATTTTCTGTTTGTGGTTGGGTGGTTGTGGAACCTGCAGACAAAGAGTGGACTGCAGTTTGCATTGCTGCTTCACTGAATGGTGTTAGCTAATAACACAATTCTGTTTTTTCTTTTAATCATTTAATAACCTGAGAAACATTAACATAGTCAAGACCCTAGCATAGATTCTAGATGACTTTCTGTCATAATTTGGCTGAAAAATGTTTCAAGTTCGCATATATGTATATACATATATCATATGCACATTATATTTAAATTGGGAAGGATGTTCCTGAATTACAAGATGCTTTTATACATTGACCAGATTTAAGAATATCTCTTTAAAGTTTGTTGACATTTAATTGACCTTTGGAAGTTCATTCTGTTAATCATACTGAAAGTGCTAAAGCTATGGATGACTGCTCTGATGTTTTTACATTCAGTCGTGCTCAGCATATAAATTCTTCAGCATAATTGCTACTTATTTAGCAAGCATTTCCTCTCTTCTCTGAAAATGCACTTGTGTTTTTGTATCTTTAGTTTTAACTTTGCTTCAGGCTGGGTAATGTTAGAGGTTTGAATTGAAATGTTTTCCTGTCATTAGTTGTATGGGGCATGGCTCCTTAATATAGAAGTAATGGAAATTTCTTACCTAAGTGAAGTGTACTTTTCTTCCTGAAAAATTTAGAAATATTGATGGGACAATGCTAACATTTTGGCACTTGAAAACTATATATTTTTAAGCAAAATTCTTGGAAATATTTCAGTTTCATTTTTGTACATTAAAGCTGTCAGTATAAAACTTTTATTAAATGAGGATTCAAAAGAGCTATTTCATAGGAAACTATAATCATATTCTTTGAATTGCTGTGAGTAGAATTTTATTTTATTGTAAACACATATTTGTTAAATAAAGCCCGGAAAGTCATAAAAAAAAAAAAAAAAAAAAAAAAAGAACAGATATGAATTCTCAGCCTGTTCATGTTCTAAGAGCACAGTTGCTAATCAACTGTGCATTAGTAAGGTGCTTTGGGTGTTACCTGGTTGAATCTCTCATCTCTTTTTAAAACAAGCTGAGTGCCGTCTAATTTAAAAGGAAAAGAAAAAGGTAAAACAATATTCAAGTAGAATATTTGCTTCTCCTTGAGTCACAAGTTTGCTTTAGTAAACTGAAATAAAACCTAATATAAAATCTGACCTGGAGGAGTAGTGCACTTGTGTACTTAGTGATGTGATAATAGTCCCACACGAAGGCTGAGAACCAAAGCTTGCTTTAGGACTTGGCCTCCACATCTTTGAATTCAATGGCCATAAATTACATGTGTCTCACTCTTGTCTTTTCTGTGTAACTCAGGTGGTAGCAATGGGAGACTACTTTAAAAAATAAAAGGAAAATGAAGTTCAGAGAGCTGTGTGAGATAGTGTTGACTAAGTTAGAACTAAAAACAGATGCAGGACTGTGTAATTTAGTTTTACTTTGTAGAATCATATCATTGGCAAATATATATTCAGTGGGAGTGGTGAAGGAAATAGATTTTTACAAGATAAGTTGTTCAGAATACAAAGACGTACTTCAGTTAAGTTTCGGTCAACTTGAACCCCTATTTAAAGATTAACAATTTGGAGATATTTTTAAGGGCAGCCTCTGTTTTATTCATTCAGTTGTCTCAGACTTTCCACTTAAAATTTTTTCATGAACATCATGCTCATTAGGTTTTTTAAGAACATTGGTTTTATTTGAAAGGGAGAGAGACTGTCAGAGTCAGACATAGAGAGGAGTTCCATCTGCTATTTACTCCCCAAATGCCCCCAGTAGCCAGGACTGGGCCAGGCTAAAGCTGGAAACTGGGAACTGAATCTGAGTCTCACATGGGTGGCAGGGACCCAATTACCTGATCCGTCACCTGCTGCCTCCCAGGCTGCATATTAGCAGATAGCTGAATCAGAAGTATAGCCAGAACTTGAACCAGGCACTTAAATATCGAATATGAGTGTCCCAAGCAGTGTCTTTTTTTTTTAATGTTTTTTATTTTTTTAAAGATTTATTTATTTATTTGAAAGGCAGAGTTGCAGGGAGAGTGAGGTCTTCCATCCACTGATTCACTCCCCAGATGTCCACAATGGCCAGAGCTGTGCTGATTAGGAACAAGGAGCTTCTTTCAGGTCTCCCACGCAGGTGCAGGGGCCCAAGCACTTGGGCCGTCCTCCACTGCCTTCCCAGGCCATAGCAGAGAGCTGGATCAGAAGAGGAGCAGCTGGGACCCAAATTGGCACCCATATAGGATGCCAGTACTGCAGGCTCTGGGGTCAGGATTCCTGGCTGCATATCCTGGGTCCTTTTCTCACTGAGCCATAGCGTTGGCCCCCCAAGTGGTATCTTAACCACTATGCTAATCACCTGCCTCTCATTAGCTCTTAAAAATATCTCAGTACAAAATTATCCCTTAATATATTGTAAAGAAATTATTAATAAGAGCTAGTGTTATGGTATAGCAAGTTAAGCTGCTACCTGAAACACCCACATTCCATTTGAGTGCTGGTTTGAGTCCCAGCTGATCCACTTCTGATCTGATTCCCTGTGTACTCACCTGGGAAAGCAGTGGAAGGTGGCCCGAGTGCTTGTGATCAAGCGCTTAAGCAGTAGCCCAACTCTGCATAATAGTGCCTGTTTCATTCATCTCTCTTCATCTCATGGCATAGGTATTGTATTACTTCACATCATCACAAGGATTAGTATGGTGCAAAAAGATTGTGGAGACCACAGTGGATTGCTGGCTTGTTGCAGCAATTTGGGGAGTGATCCAGTGGATAGAAGATCTTTCTGTCTTTCCCTGTCACTCTGCCTTTCAAATAAATAAATATTTCTTTAAAAAGGATATATTTTAGTAATTATTTTCTGTCATTTATCAAAGTTCATAATAAACTATGGCTTTTTGAAAAATTAGATGCCAGTAGTTATTTCAGTTTTTCAATCTAGAAGGCAGAATTTAATATTCAGGGCAATTATGGTTGTTGGAAATTAATAAAAATTCAAATACACATACGTACGTATTCTGGATTGAAATAGTATAGGATAATCAGTGAAAGAGTTTCAAGAATGCTAGGTATATCACATTCAAACAACATTCTGTGGAGGAAGTAGAATGGGAAGAATTTTAACACAACAAACAAAATGTGAAATCCCTACTATTAAAGAGGTATGTGCTTGCAGTTTATAGAAAGATGACTCTAGAAACCAAATATCTATGATGCTTTTATTTATTTGGATACATTACATAATGTAAATGTTTAAAAGGGATATTATGGGACTGTCGTTGTGGTGTTGTGGGTAAAGTTGCCACCTTTGACGCCAGCATCCCATATGAGCACAAGTTCATGTCCTGGTTGCTCCATTTCTGATCTGGCTCTCTGCTGATGGCCTGGAAAAGCAGCGGAAGATGGCCCAAGTGCTTGAGCCGCTGCACCCATGTGAGAGACCCGGAAGAAGCTCCTGGCTCCTCTGTTTGGCTTGGCCCAGCCCAGGCCATTGCGACCGTTTAGGGAGTGAACTAGCAAATGGAGGATCCCTCTCTCTGTCTCTCCCTCTCTCTGTGTAACTCTGACTTCCAAATAAATAAATCTTTAAAAAAATAAAATTTTAAAATGACTACTATGCAGATGTTACTTTGCTTACAACTGTTTAAACTTGATTAAAACTTTTGAATACCAACTTAAAAATATATGAAGTGTTGCATGATTTTTAAGTATTTAGTGTGAGCAAATAAAAGATTATTAGTTAACCTCCTTAGAGACTAACAGTAGTAGAAGCTTGCTTATTTATGATAGTTAACAAGAGGATAAATAGCAGGTCTTTTATTATATCAGTAAAATGCTTTATTGCTTAGAGGTATGCCCTTAACTGAATGTTTGACTCCTAAAATAAAAAAGTTTCCTTGACTGGATAAAGATATTTTTCTGAAACCTGACATTTCTCCCTTAGCCTGTGTTGGGTCAAATGACGTATCAGCTTAAAAACAAACAAAATGAATCTGTTAGCTAAATCTGGCAGGAGCTGCAGCACTTAGGCCAATGTACAGACCACTGGCTTTTCCCTGTTACATTGAGCTCTATCCTTATGTGAGTAAGTTCTGTAGTGAGGAAAACGATCAGGACAATAAATCTGAATCAGCTGCTTAGTTAAGATTACTTCTTATATTGTCTTTGACGTTTAATATTGGAAAAATAAATGTTAAGTTAAACGTAGATGGCAAATAGTGCCTATTTATATCATATTACAGAAATTCTTAAATTATTTATGACTCACAGTTTCCAAGTTTTTAGATAATTTTTAAAAAGTGATTTCTAAATTAAAATCTGAAGTTGATGAATAGACTTTTTGATATTCAAAGCTAGGATAAGTTTATCTTTTTAAAGAAGTCTTGTGAAATAAAAGTTAATTTGCTGTTTTTCTGATATTGACTCCTACAAATTTAGAAAAAGAAATTAAGGTATCACCATTATTAATTGCCTTCTGCATATAGCTTATTATCATAGACCTGGAGAAAATATGCTTTAAGAGAAGAATACTTAGTAGATAGTTTTCTTTACTGATTTCTACTTAATTCCATCAGTATCAGAACATACTTTGTATGATTTCAGTTCTTTTAAATTTGTTGTTTTATGATTCAAGATATGGCATGTCTTTGTATTTCGTATGTACTTGAAAAGCATGTGTATGCTGCTGCTGGTGGGTCACATGTAGTTTAAATGTTTAGATCTAGTTAATTGATGGTGTTACTGAATTCTTCTCTATACCCTGATGGTTTTCTGTCTACTTGCTCTGTTGGTTACTGAGAGAAAAATGTTGAATTTCACAACAATACTGTGGACTCGTCTGTTTTTCCTTTTCTATCAGTTTGTTTGCTTGTATTTTGAAGTTAGGTACTATATATTTGGAATTCTGTCATCTTGATGGCTTGACCCTTTTATCATTATGTAATGTTTATCACTGGCATTTTTCCTTTATAATAATAAGTTACTCTGTCTTTCAATTGGCTGTGTTGGCATGGTATATTTTTTCCTTTCTTTGACTTTTAACTGACCAATTATATTTAAAGTGAATTTCTTGTATGTGGCACAGAGTCTTCTTGTTCAGTTGACAGTTTCCATCTTTTAGTTGGTGTGGTTGACTTACACTAAATATAGTGGGGTTTTTGGATCTGGATTTTGATCAATTTTTTAATTATTTTTCTGTTTGCCCTTCTGTTTTTTATTCCTCTTCTTCCTCTTTCCTGCCGCCTTTTGGATTATTTGAATGTTGTTTTATATTTCATTTAAATTTGCCTATTGTGTTGTCAGCTTTATCTCTGTTTAGTTTGTTTTGGTGATTGCTGTAGCAGTTACATACTTAACTTTTCACAGTTCTCCCTCCACATAATGTTTCATTGCTTCAAGGAAAAGGTATAAACTGACCGCCAAAACCTTTTATGTTGTACTTGTCATATATGTTGTGTCTCTATATTGAAAACCCCGGGGGCCAGAGCTGTGTCTTAGCAGTTAGGGCCACTGCCTGCAGTGCTAGCGTCCCATATGGGTGTTGGTTCAAGACCTGGGTGCTCCTCTTCTGATCCAGCTCTCTGCTATGGCCTGGGAGGGCAGTGGAGGATTTCCTAGGTCCTTGGGCCCCTGCACCCACATGGGGGAGGCTCCTGGCTCCTGGATTCAGATTGGTGCAGCTCTGGCCATTGCGGCCTTCGGGGGAGTGAACCAGCAGATGGAAGATCTCTTTCTGTCTCCACTTCTGCCTCTCTGTAACTCTGCTTTTCAAATAAATAAGTCTTTAAAAAAATTAAAGAGAAAACCCCATGAGACAGTGCTGTTATTTTTACTCTTAACTGTCATACATAGACTAAAGAACCTAAGAGAAATAATATATTTATCCTGAAACGTAACCGTTTCTGTTGTTTTCCTTTCTTTCCCGAGCTACACTTTTTAAAAAAAAAAAAAGATTTTATTTACTTATTTGAGAGGTAGAGTTACAGACAGTGAGAGGAAGAGACAGAAAGGTCTTCCTTCTGTTGGTTCACTTCCCAAATGACTGCAATGGCTGGAGCTGCTCCAATCCGAAGTCAGGATCCAGGTGCTTCCTCTTGGTCTCCCACGTGGGTGCAGGGGCCCAAGGACTTGGGCCATTTTCCACTGCCTTCCCAGACCACAGCAGAGAGCAGGATTGGAAGAGGAGCAGCTGGGACTAGAACTGGCGCCCATATGGGATGCTGGTGCCGCAGGCGGAGGATCAACCTACTGCACCACGGCTCCTGCCCCCAGCTTCCAACTTTCTTCTGATGTTTTCTTCCTGCCTGCAGAATTTTTTTTTCTTTCTTTCTTTTCTTTCTTTCTTTCTTTTCTTTCTTTCTTTCTTTTCTTTTTTTTTTTTTTTTTTTTTTTTTTGACAGGCAGAGTTAGACAGTGAGAGAGAGAAAGAGAAAGGTTTTCCTTCTGTTGGTTCACCCTGGCCACTACGGCAGGCACACTGCGCCGATCCAAAGCTAGGAGTCAGGTGCTTCCTCCTGCTCTCCCATGCAGGTACAGGGCCCAGCACTTGGGCCATCCTCCACTGCCTTCCCCGGGCCACAGCAGAGAGCTGGACTGGAAGAGGAGCAACCGGGACAGAATCCAGTGCCCCAACCGGGACTAGAACCCGGGGTGCTGGTGCTGCAGGCGGAGGATTAGCCTAGTAAGCTGCGGCGCCGGCCCTGCCTGCAGAATTTTCTTCAGCATTTCTTTTAAAGCAAATCTGCTTATGATGGATTCTTTTGATTTTCCTTCACTGAGAACATCTGTTTTGCTTTCATTCCTGAAGGATATTTTCACTGTGCGTAAAACCCATAATTCTAGATTGACAGCTTTGTTGTTTGTTGAAGCACTTAAATAACTTTGTTCCATTGCCTTCTGGCCTTCATGGTTTCTGCTTAGGAATCCACAGTCATTTGAACTGCTTTCTCCTGTATAATTGCATTATTTTTCCTCTGGCTACTTTCAAGATTTTCTTTGTTTTAGGTTTGCATCAACATGATTATTAAGTACCTATTTGTGAAGTTTTCAGCTGTTATTTCTTCAACTTTTTTTTTTTTTTAACATGGCACTCTTTCCTCTCCCACTGATACTACAGAGACCTTACTGTTAGACATTTTAGAATTGTTCTTAAAATTGTGGTGTTTTTTTTTTTTTTTATCTTTTTTTTTTCCTTTCTTCTTCAGATGAGGTCATATCTACTTATCTATCCTCAGGGTAGCTCACTCTTTTTCTTTGTCATTTCCATTCCAGTAAACTTTAAGATTTGGCTGTTACATTTTTCAGTTCTGAAATTTCCACTTGTTCTTTTTTATGAATTCTTTTTTTTAAGAATTATTTTTATGTATTCACAACGCAGAGTGACAGAGACAGAGACAGAAAGAGCTCTTCCACCTGCTGATTCACTTCATTCCCCAAATGGCTACAACAGTCAGGTCTGGGCCAGGAACAGCATCCAGGTCTCCCATGTGGGTGGCAGGAGCCCAAGAACTTGGGTTATCTTTTGCTGCTTTCCCTGGCACATTACCTGGGAGCTGGATTGGAAGGAGAGCCACTGAGTCTTGAACTGGTGCTCTCATACGGGATGCTGGCTTTGCAGGTAGTGGCCTAACCTGCTGTGCCACATTGCTGGCCTCTGTTCTGTTTTCTTTCTTTCTCTTTGTTTTAACAATGTTTAATCTTGCTTCTTTGGGCCATAGCTATAAAAACTGCCTTAAGGTTAGTCTGATATTTCTAATTTATGGGTCATCTCAAAGCTGATGTCAGTTTTTCCTTGCAATTTGTTGGGATTTTACTGGTTATTTGAATGTCATGCTTTTTTAATGTTCACTTATTATTTGAAAGGCAGAGAAACACAGACAGATAGGTATTTCCCATCTACTGGTTCACTCCCCAGATGCTACAACAACTGGGGCATCTCCTGTGGCCACAACTGCTGTGCCAAATACTTGACCCTAAATGTCAGATAACTTTGAATTATATCCTTGACAGTTTGAATCTTACATTATGAAATATGGATCTTGTTTAAATCATATAAAATGCTATTTTTTATCTAGTTGTTCAAGCATGGAGTGACCCAGTTAGGTTCAGCTGCAAGTTTTAACTCACCTATGTGTGCTGTGAGGCTAGTGTCAGTGCTGTTCTCAGAGCCTTTGCAGTGCTGTTCAGGTCTGTCTTGTGTGCGTACCAGGAGTTCAGGAGCTGGTCTGGGACCTGTGTACTGGCCTGTTCTGTAGATCAGTTCTCGAAGCTTTGGTATGCTGCTTGAGGTCAGACTCACATGTGTGTACTTTGTGGGTGATCAGGAGTTCATAGACAACTTTATGGGATCTGGTTCACCAACTCCCTTGATATCTCCCATCTTGCCGAATCTCAGACTTACAAGCTCTCCTCTTATAGATGATAATTAAGACCATATGAAAGCTATCTTGGTATCTTTTTTTTTTTTTTTTTGAAAGGAAGAGTTACAAAGAGAGAGATCTTCTATCTGCTGGTTCATTCCTTAAATGGCTGCAATAGCTGGGGCTGGGCCAGGCTGAAGCGAGGGGCCTGGAGCTTCTTCTGGGTCTCCTTTGTAAGTGCATGGGCCCAAGGACTTTTGCCATCTTCTGCTGCTCTCCCAGGTGCATTAGCAGCTGGATTGGAAGTGGAGCAGCCAGCCAGGTTTCGAACTGGTGCCCATATGAGATGCTAGCATTTAGGCAGAGGCTTAACCTGCTATGCCACAACCCTGGCCTGGAAAGGTATCTTTTCATGGGAAAGAAAGGATGTTCATTATTATTAATTGTCAGGAAAATACAATCTTAGACCTCAGTGACATACTATACATACCTATAAGAATACTTAAAATTTTAAAGACTGACTAGTTTCTTCAGTGCCATCATACATTGCTGATGAGAATGTACAAATGGTACAATCACTTTAGAAATAGAGTTCTTGTAAAGGTAAACTTAAACTCACCCTATGATTCCACTGTGCTACTTCTAGATGTATACCCAAAAGATGTGAAAATTATGTCAATGAGGCCGGTGCCGCGGCTCAATAGGCTAATCCTCCACCTTGCGGCGCCGGCACCCCGGGTTCTAGTCCCAGTCGGGGCGCCAGATTCTGTCCTGGTTGCCCATCTTCCAGGCCAGCTCTCTGCTGTGGCCCGGGAGTGCAGTGGAGGATGGCCCAAGTGCTTGGGCCCTGCACCCCATGGGAGACCAGGAGAAGCACCTGGCTCCTGCCATCGGATCAGCGCGATGCGCTGGCCACAGTGGCCATTGGAGGGTAGACCAGCAGAAAAGGAAGACCTTTCTCTCTGTCTCTCTCTCTCACTGTCCACCCTGCCTGTCAAAAAAAAAAAAAAAAAAGAAAAAGAAAAGAAAATGTATGTCAATGTTAAGATCTATGCATAACTATTCAGAATAACCAGAATATTGAAAACAACTAAAATATCCATTACATAGTGAATGGATAAGCAAACTGTACTGCATTCCATACACTCAGATGCTTAATAATAAAAGGGACTATTTTTGTGTGCAACAATTTGAATGAATCTCAGAAGCATTATGGTGAGTAAAAGAAGCCTGATACAAAAGGCTTGGTCCACTGTATGACTCTGTTTATATGACATTTTGGGGAGGACAGAAATATATTAGAGGAAAGATTACACTAATGGTTGCCTAGGTCCTGGGAAATGGGGATACAGGACTTTCTGGGTGGGACCAATGTTTTATATGTTGATTCATTATGAGTTATACATTGTACTTAAATACATCATCACTTAAATGTGATGAATTTAATAATATGTTAAATTATACCCCCATAAACCGATTTTTAAAAGAGCTATGAAGCAGTATGTTGATTAGGGATATTTGTCAAAAGTGTTTTGGGGGCCAGCACTGTGGCACAGTGGATTAAAGCCCTGACTACACACTGGCATCCCATATGGACACCGGTTTCAGTACCGGCTGCTCCACTTCCGATCCAGTTCCCTGCTAATGTGCCTGGGAAAGAAATGGAAGATAATCCAAGTCCTTGGACCCCTGCATCTGTGGAAGACTCAGAATTAGCTCCTGGCTCCTGGCTTCAGATTGGCCCAGCTCCAGCCATTGCAGCCATCTGGGGAGTGAACCAGCAGATGGAAGACCTCTCTCTTTATCTCTGTCTCTACCTGTCTAACTCTGTCTTTCAAATAAATAAAGTAAACCTTTTAAAAAATGTTTTTAATCAGTTACTTCACATTTGAATAAAGAGTGGTTGGGAAACTCTTTATGCTTTAAAGAAAAATAATTTAGAATACAAGAACATTTGTCATATATATTATTCCATAACTTTTTTTGCTTAATGTGTGGTAAGTATCATGATAGTAAATGTATGTGCTCAACATAATGATTGCATGATAACACATTTTATATCATCATTTACTAAACTTGTTCTCCTCTACTTTTGGCATTTAGGGTGTTCCCAGTTTTATTCTTCTTCAATTTAAACACCAGCGTTTTCATCCTTATAGTTATTATCTTAGAATGAATTCCTGGAAAGGAAATTTCTGTGTTAAGATTATACCTATTTTGGCCAGCGCCACGGCTCAATAGGCTAATCCTCCGCCTAGCGGTGCTGGCACAACAGGTTCTAGTCCCGGTCGGGGCACCGGATTCTGTCCTGGTTGCCCCTCTTCCAGGCCAGCTCTCTGCTGTGGCCCAGGAAGGCAGTGGAGGATGGCCCAAGTGCTTGGGCCCTGCACCCGCCTGGGAGACCAGGAGGAAGTACCTGGCTCCTGGCTTTGATCAGTGCGATGCGCTGGCTGCAGCTCACTGGCCGCGGCAGCCATTGGAGGGTGAACCAATGGCAAAAGGAAGACCTTTCTCTCTCTCTCTCACTGTCCACTCTGCCTGTCAAAAAAATAAATTAATAAATTTTAAAAAGATTATACCTATTTTAAATTTTTTTTTGGTTTTTTTTTTTTTTTTTGACAGGCAGAGTGGACAGTGAGAGAGAGACAGAGAGAAAGGTCTTCCTTTGCCGTTGGTTCACCCTCCAAAGGCTGCCGCGGCCAGCGCGCTGCGGCCGGCGCACCGCGCTCATCCGATGGCAGGAGCCAGGTGCTAGGTGCTTTTTCCTGGTCTCCCATGGGGTGCAGGGCCCAAGCACCTGGGCCATCCTCCACTGCACTCCCGGGCCACAGCAGAGAGCTGGCCTGGAAGAGGGGCAACCGGGACAGAATCCGGCACCCCGACCGGGACTAGAACCCGCTGTGCCGGCGCCGCAAGGCGGAGGATTAGCCTGTTGAGCCACGGCCCCGGCCTTAAATATTTTATATGCATCTCACTAAATTGCTATCCAGAAATGTTTTGTAGTCTGTTTTTTTATTCCTCTTTCATTTTCTTTATAATTTTTATGATAGGATTTTGGACCACAGATACTTTTAAGTTTTTAGGTAGTTAAATCTGGTGTCAGACTACTTTGATGTCTTATTTATTTATAAAGATTTATTTATGTATTTACATTCAGAGTAACACAGAGAATATCCATCCTCTGGTTCACTCCCTAGATGGCCTCAGTGGCCTGGGCTGTGCAACACTAGACCCAGGAGCCAGGAGCTTCATCTGGTTTTCCATATAGGTGGCAGGGGCCAAAGTACTTGGGCTGTCTTCCCAGGCCCTTAACAGGGAGTTGAATTGGATGTGGAGCAGCCAGGACTTGAAACAGTGAACATATGGGATGCTGGCCTTTGTGGGCAGTGGCTTAATCCATTAGGCTACAACACTGCCTCATGACGTCATATTTAGAAAGGCTTGGGGACAGTGCTGTGGCATAGTAAGCTAAGCCTCTGTTTGCAATGCCACCATCCTATATGAGTGCCAGTTCCTGGCCTGGCTGCTCCTCTTCCAATCCAGCTGTCTGCTATGGCCTGGGAGAGCAGTAGAGGATGGCCAAAGTCCTTGGGCCCCTGCACCCATGTGGGAGACCCAGAGGAAGCTCCTAGCTCCTGACTTTGGATCAACCCAGCTCTGGCCTTTGTAGCCTTTTGGGGAGTGAACCAGCAGATGGAAGACCTTTCTCTCTGTCTCTTCTACTGTAACTCTACCTCTCAAACAAATAAATAGAAGATCTTAAAAAAAAAATACAAAGGGGCCGGCGTCGTGGCTCAACAGGCTAATCCTTCGCCTTGCGGCGCCGGCATACCAGGTTCTAGTCCTGGTTGGGGCGCCGGATTCTGTCCCGGTTTCCCCTCTTCCAGGCCAGCTCTCTGCTGTGGCCTGGAGTGCAGTGGAGGATGGCCCAAGTGCTTGGGCCCTGCACCCCATGGGAGACCAGGAAAAGCACCTGGCACCTGGCTCCTGCCGTCGGATGAGCGTGGTGCACCGGCCGCGGCGGCCATTGGAGGGTGAACCAACGGCAAAGGAAGACCTTTCTCTCTGTCTCTCTCTCACTGTCCACTCTGCCTGTCAAAAATTAAAAAAAAAAAAAAAAAAAAAAAAAGAAGGCTCTCCTCATCCTGAGAGTACAAAAATACATACATTGATCTCTAGCTTTTCTTATGGTTTTATTTTTAAATTAAATTCCATAAGGATTAAAGAGTTTATTTGGTCTGATAAGAAGTCAATTCCCCCCTTGCATTTTTTACCACTTAGTTAACCAGTTTTAGCTATGTTAACAGTTACTGATTTTTCTGTCCTTTATCAAATTCCAAATACTTTTTTTTGTTGCTGTAATTTCTGGTTTGTTTTGTTGGTCTATGTATATTGATATCTAAAATGATAGTCCTCTACTAAAATCTTCTACATCTTTCAGTAAAATTTTATAATATTGATTTAAAGTATATATTTTTGTTTACATTTAATTCTATGAGTTTTGTTGCTGGGATCTCTGTCTATTAATTACATTTTCTGATTATTGCCAAAATTTAGTAAGGATACTGATTTTTGTATTGTTTTTAAGTGGTCATACTTTTAATTATCATTTCACATGACTTTTTGTTTAACTTAATTATGGCCTTCAGAGGAAAATTTGGGAGAATGTATGTCAAAATTTAACTGATATGCTGTATTTACACTATTAGCTTCTATAATATAAAACTAATATTGATACTACAGTAGGGTGAACTATTCACTGTTAATATTTCCTCAGTCTATTAGACCTACAAAAAGGAGTCTGTCACCATAAATCTCACCTTTATTTTTGGACTGTTCAGAGTTATGTGTCCAAAAAATTTCATTTTTTATGGTGTTGACATGTAGGATTAGAAACCAGGAAAACTATTTTCTCCTCTTGGAATTGAGTCTGATTTTTTAAAGACTTCTGTCCTTTGTTCCTACTGGCTACCCTGGGGATTATATTTACGTGCATCATTGGTTGGAGCTGGGCAATTTATGGTCCTGTTAAAATTAAGTTCAGAGCCATGGCTCACTTGGCTAATCCTCCATCTGAGGTCCTGGCATCCCATATGGGCACCGGGTTCTAGTCCCAGTTGCTCCTCTTCCAGTCCAGCGCTCTGCTGTGGCCCAGGAGGGCAGTGGAGGATGGCCCAGGTACTTGGGTTCCTGCACCCACATGGGAGACCAGGAAGAAGCACCTGGCTCCTGGCTTCAGATAGGTGCAGCGCTGGCCATAGCAGCCATTTAGGGGGTGAACCAACGGAAGGAAGACCTTTCTCTCTGTCTCTCTTTCACTGTCTGTAACTCTACCTGTCAAATAAAAAAAAAATTAAGTTCAGAAACTTGATTAGGTAACACTTTAAAATGTTGTTAGCTTTGTCTTCTTGCTGCCTCTTAGCTAGTATTTCTTAAATTGCTATTGAAGTAAAATAATTAAGGGACAAACAAAAGAATGCCAGGACTCATGCCTAGTGATTATAGTGTTATAAGTAATCTGCTTCACTGCCTTCTGGCATAATTAAAGTGTGAGTTGGCCATTTTTACAATTTAATATAGGTATTAAATTTTACATATGAAAAACAAAGATCAGTGCACATTTTTATTGCTCTGAAATGTGTTTTATGTGTTCTGTTTTGCTGCTTCTGTGGAAACATGTCTTTTATTTATAAATCCCAATAATCAATATAATTTCTTGCATATGACTGCTGTGTTGTGACAAATATAGTAGTAAAAATTGGAAAAAATTTCTAATTATCAATATAACAAAGAGCATGTATGTGTTCACACGTATGTATTCAAGTGAGAGTTGTCAAACATAGGCCCAGACAATGGATCAGCAGTCGCTATAGGTGACTGATGACCTAATGAATAAATATGACTTAGTAAGGATATGAAAATCAGTGTCCTGCCAGTTTCATGCCAGACCCAAAGAGAATGCCAGGATAGGTAGAAGATAAGAGAAAGCTAAAAGATAGTCTTTAAGAGGAAAGGTTAAGACCAAAGTAAGCCTAGTTAGGCAAGTTACAACTGAGCCTGTGGTGGTTATAATCCTCCATGCGTTTTGGGAAGACAAAGTGTCTGCCGTTTCCATATGAACGTTCAGTGGGCCTCTCCATACATTTAAAACAGACATCTTAACTTCCCACTGCCACAGCTTCTTTTCATTGATTCAATGAATATTTATTGAAGGACTACTAGGTGCCAGGTCCTGTCTTAGTGCTTGGAATATTCATCAGTGGGCGTAACAGAGATCTCTGCCCTCGTGTTGCAAGGAGAAACATAATAGTTTAATTGTTAAGTGTTATCAGAAAAAGAACAGTAAAAATGGATAAGAGGAATTGGATGTTCTAGTGGGATGGGCTTGGCCATAGTTATGGGGAGAAGTAAGTAGTAACTTTAAATGGGGAGGTCAGGATGACCCGACCTCATAGTCAAGTTGAAATTGGAACCAAGAGGTGGAGGTAAGGGAGGTAGTGAAGTAGGGATCCCTGGAAGAAGAACATTCTAAGCAAAGGGAACACATGGAGCCAAATCCCAAAGTCAAGAACCTGGTGTATCCACTGAACATCAAAGAGGCCAGTGATGGGGAAAGTATAAAAGGAGATTAACAAGGGAAGGAGGGTGCTGTGGGGGAACTAGAGAAAATCTCGTACAAACTTTACCCTGTTAAGACTAAAGCTTTGGCCTGGTGCCATGGCTCACTAGGCTAATCCTCCGCCTGTGGTGCCAGCACCCCAAATTCTAGTCCTGGTTCCTCCTCTTCCAGTCCAGAGCCCTCCTGGGCTCTGCTTGGCCCGGGAGGGCAGTGGAGGATGGCCCAAGTGCTTGGGTCCCTGCACCAGCATGGGAAACCGGGAGAAAGTACCCAGCTCCTGGCTTTGGATGGATACAGTGCCGGCCTTAGCGGCCATTAGGGGAATGAACCAATGGAAGGAAGACCTCGCTCGCTCGCTAACTGCCTGGCCAAAAAAAAAAAAAAAACTTTGTGTTGAATGAAATACAGGAGTCATTACTGTACTATTCTGAAAAGAGGAATAACATTAGAGTTACATTTTAACAGAATTACTCTGGCATCTGTGTTAAGAAAAGAATATAGAAAGGCAAGGGCAGAAATGAGGAAAAGTGTTGGTAGTCCATGCAGACCTCGTGTTGGCTGGTTCCAGGCTGCAGCAGTGGTAAGGAGGAATCTTTGGATTCTGGCTGTATTTTGATATTAGAGCTAGCATAATGTAATGAAACTTGGATATGGAATGTGAATTCCAAGGCTTTTGGGCCTGAGCAATTAAGATGGAAGTGCCACTCACTGCAATGGGAAAGACGGAGCAAGACTGGGGAAGAGAAGTTCAGGTTTGGATATGTTGTTTGTGATATCCAAGTAGAGATATTGAATTGGCCGTTGAATGTATAAGTCTGGGGTTTGGGAACGAAATCTAGGACACAGAAATTTGAGGACTATCACCCTGAAGATAGTATTTAAAACCATGGAGCTGAATGAGACACCAAAGAAATAAGTGAAGTCAGAGAAGAGGATCTGAGACGGGGCTTTAGGCACACCACACGTGTTTCCCTCATTCTCCCTCAGCTTTCCGTGAATGGCATGCCTCTCTCTGCTTTCTCAATCTGAGAGTCCAGAATTCATCCTTGATTCATATAAAGGAGTACTTTCTGTATCCCAATCTGCCCTCTTGACTTCCACTCCCACTAACTTAATACAAGTTACCACTATCTAATTCATCTCCCAACCTCCCCTTTTGCCCCTGTGTGGTCATTTTCTACCTAGTAGTCAGAATGATCTCAAAGGGAAACTCAGATCGTATCAAAACCTCCAGTGTTCCTCACAGCACTATTGTGAATCAGTGTGAAAATTGTTAGACTTGAAACAGTCCACAAAGTGAAAGAGCAACCCATGGAATGGGAAAAAAAAATTGGCAAATCATATCTATTAAGGGGTTAATACCCAGAATAAATATATGTATCAATAATAAAAACCAAATAATCTAATTTAAAATGAGCAGAGGACTTGAATAGACGTTTTCTCCAAAGAAGAGATAGAAATAGCCTATTAATAAGCATTTGAAAGGATGTTCAGCATCAATAGTAATCAGGGAGATGTAAATTAAAACCATAATATATCACTTCATACCCATTGAGATGACCACTGTCAAAAATAAAACAAATACCCCAGAAACTACAAGTCTTGGCAAGGATATAGAAAATCAGAACCTCTGTGTGCTGTTGTTGGGAATTTAAAATGATTTAGTAAGAAAAGTGGTATGGAGATTCCTTCAAAGCTTAAAAATAGAATTACTGTATGTTCCAGCAATCTCACTTCTGGGCATATACCCAAAAGAATTGAAAACAGAATTTAGGCCATATTCATGACAGCATTATTCACAATTGCCAAGAGGTGGAAGCAACTAAATGTCAATTGACAGATGAATGGATAAACAAAATGTGGTTATATAGATAAAAGGAAATATTGAGCCTTAAAGCAGAATGAAATCCTATTTTGCAGTACAACATAGATGGACCTTAAAGACATTATTATACTAAATGAAATAAGTCAGCCATAAAAAGATAAAATACTGTATGATTACAGTATTAGATACTTATATGAGGTATATCTAAAGTAGTCATAATCTCACAAAGTAGAACATTGGTTGCCAGGGGCTGGAGGGAAGGGAGAAAGAAAAGTTGTTCAGTGGGTATAGAGTTTCAGTTTTGCAAGCTGAAAAAGTTCTAAAAGTCTGTTACACAATAACAATATGAATATAATTAACACTACTGTATGCTTAAAATGATTAAGATGGTAAATTTCTCTTAAAGATTAAAATTTATTTATTTATTTGAAAGAATTAGAGCTTTCATTTCTTGGTTCATTCCCAAAATGGCCACATTGGCCAAAGCCAGGCCAGGTCGAATCCAGGAGCTTCGTTGGGGTCTCACATGTGGGTACAAGAGCCCAACTACTTGAGCTGCCTTCCTCTCTTTCCCAGACACATTAGCAGGGAGCTGGATTAAAAGTGGAGCAGACATGACATGAACCACCCCCAATATGGAATGGTAGCATTGCAGACAGTGGATTAACCCACCTACTCCACAATACTGGCTCCAAGATGGTAAAGTTTATGTGTTCTTAAACATGTTAAAGCAAAACCTGGGGCCAGTCCTGAGGCATAACAGGTAAAGTTACAGTTTGAATCCCAGCTGCTCCACTTGCATTCTGGCTCCCTGCAAATGCGCCTGAGAAAGCAGTGGAAGATGGCCCAAGTACTTGGGCCTCTGTGCCCATGTGGGAGACCCAGACAAGCTCCTAGGTCCTGGCTTTGAATCAGCCCAGCTTCAGCCGTTGTGGCCATTTGGGGGGTGAACCAGTGGATTAAAGATCCTTCTCCTTTCCTCTCTCCCTCCCTCTGTCTGTAACTCTTGTCTTTCTAATCAATAAATAAATCTTAAAACACACAAACACACAACCTTCCAGTAGTTATTATTATGCTTGGAATAAAATCTCAGACTCCTACCCCTAACTGCCAAAGCCCTGTATAGTCTTGTTTTGCCTCCGTCTCTTGACTTCATTTTGCACTTTTTACTCTTGTCCATTGTTGTCCAGCCATGGTATCCTTTCCATTCAGACTCACTAAGCTTTTCCCCTCTACTTGGAGTGCTCTTCTCTCTGACTTTTAACAGGCTGACTCCATCTTGTTTTTCAGATCTTGGTTGAATATTAACTCTTTACAAACCCTCTTTCTGGGATGAAGAGGGATGGCTGGTATTTGGTTCAGTGTTTAAGACAACTCTTGGGATACCCACATTCCGTATCAGAATGCCTGAGTTCAAGTCCCAGCACATCTTTCAATTCCAGCTTCCTGTTAATGCTCATTGTGGGAAGCATTAGGTGATGGTTCAGGTAGTTGACCTCTTACCATCCATGTGGGAGACCTAGATTGATTTTCAGGCTCTTGGGTTCAGCCTGTCCCACACCCAGCTTTTGTGGGCATTTTGGGAATGAACCAGTATATGGAAGATCTCTCTAGATCTATTTGTCCCTGCCTTTGAAATAAAATGAAAAGAAATAAAAATTTCCCAAAATTGGTAAGCTTTCTCAAAAAGACTTTTCCTGACTAATCTCTACTTGCCACCAGTTACTAGTGATCATGTTACTCTATTAAACTTCTCTGCATAGCACTTCTTACTGTCTGATTTTTTTTTTGTTTATTTATATTTACAGTCTGCCTCTCCCTATAAAAATTTAAGTTTTGAAAGATCAGGGACCTTCTTTATTTTGTTACTCTGTCACCAATAGAACAGTGCCTGGCATACAGTAAGTGCCCAATTAATGTTTGTTAAATGAAAATTGAACTCCCTAGTCTTAAATGATGATTTCTTGAGAAGGACTACCCTTTACCACAAACCCCAAACTTGGACTTAAGAATTCCTTCTGGGTATGTCTATCTAAATGTTCTGTAAATACTTCAAACCCAAGATACTCCAGGCAAAACTTGTCATGTCCTCCTTTGCTGTTACTCTTACAAATCTTGCTGCTTCTCACTGTTAATGGCATCATCATTAGCCCAGTTAATCAGGCCACAGGCCCTTTTTAATTCTTTTGTTTTCCTCAACTCCTGTCATTTATCAGATCCTGTCAGTATTTTATCTTGTATGGTTTCCTTTCCCTTCCACACAGTTGGCACCAGCTCATTTGGGGCCTAATTACTTTCCCTTAGACTACTGTAAAAACTGCCTAAGTGAGCTTTTTGCTTCCAATCTGTCTTCTCTACAGACCATACCACCTTCTATCCATCATGCCACTTTTCTATTCAAGCCAACAGAAGACTGTCATGTTTGCTGTGTTTTGGAAAGACAAGGAGGCCTTTATCCACAGCCTTTTTTAGATCCTGCTTACATTTCCAGCCTGACCTTTCACTACCTCTCAGCAGCACTGCAATTCTGCCCTGATCTTGTGGCCTTAGCTGCCTCATAGCGCTCTTAGCCTGCACCTTCACAAAGCTGTTTCCTCTGACTGTGCATACTCTCCTCCACTCTGCCTTTGAGGTACAGAAATAAACATCTTA
Source organism: Sylvilagus floridanus (assembly GCA_949820135.1). Lineage (NCBI taxonomy): Eukaryota > Metazoa > Chordata > Mammalia > Lagomorpha > Leporidae > Sylvilagus > Sylvilagus floridanus. The sequence goes on from OX463237.1 coordinate 44,546,170, forward strand.
AAAATTAGGACTGGTGTCATAGGCTTACTGTATCACCATTACTGTTCTTATTGTGGTAAAATATACATAACATAAAATTTATCATTTTAATCATTTTAAGTGGCATTATGTATGTTTACATTGTTGTATAACCATCACCACTGTCCTGTCTTACTGTATTACATTAATTATTTATAAATGCGGAATTCTTCTCTAGATTGTAAACAAAATCTTGGCTTTATTTATAAGTGCTTGAATTAACATGGATGAACCTGGACAAAGTGTGATGATCTCCTTTACATATCCTGAGATTAGATGGTGTGTCACCAGAATTTTGCTTGGATAATTTTGGGATTGTGTTCAGCTGCCTTCTTTATTTGTTTTCCAGAACAACAATCCAGAGCCCTGAATTTCTTTTTTGAAGTTTCTTTGCTCAGATTCTTAATGCTTTAGAAATATTTATTCTATGACTATTCCGATGAAACAAAAGCAAATTGTGTTAGATGAGATAGGCATATTTTAAGAACTGATGTACCTCAAAACACATAATGAAAACTCAACAGAATCACATTGCTATTTTCTTGCTGTCACAGCTTTGCTAATTTTGCTATATTGTTGGCTTTTTTCAATATTTTCTAAGCCTAGTTCTTTAATGAACACCTGAAAAAATTGTACTTTAAATGGCCATTCATTTTCTCTGGAAGTAAGTTTAGAATTGTCTTTTTTCCAGGTGTTCTTTCCCTGTATTTTAAAATCAAATCACCATGTATTTTTAAATACAGAATCCAGGAGTTAGCCTGGTCCTTTGTTATCATCTAATGCTCACTTTGCAGATAAATAAATAAAGACTTGTGTTAATGCCAAAAGGCTCTCAGCCAGTAAATGGCAGAAGAATCTATGACTCAAGCATCCTGTGCCTGTTGGTGCTGTCCGTGAGAGGGAAATTATTCTCCTCCTTTCTCAGCTGAAGGATCCTGTATAACTTCATCTGGGATGCATGGGGGCTAGAGAATAAGACTCTTAAAATCCACATTTGTAGTTTGCCTTGTCAGAGGGGGAAATGTCCTTTTGGAGAAGATTGGTTTGGTGAACGGTGGACATGAATTCATCTAAACCTTGTCTTTTTGAGGCATTTCAGGGGTAACGGAAGGAAGTGGCTAAGGTCAGGGCTCATTTCACATGTAGAAAGTGGGCTTTGGTCACTGTCTGACATTATAAATATTTGCCTACTTACATTTCAGAAGCAAGGTGGAATCATGGAGAAGTTATGTTCCCTCTATGCTCTATGTTTTAGTCTTTATCCACTGTAAACAAGATGTGAGAAAGCAAATTACAGGAATAATAGTATAATAGATTTTCTACAGAATGAGTGTGTTGGTTTTTATAGGTGTAAAAATGGTGAAGGTAGTTGACCAGGAATGCGTATTAATTCTGTGTTGCATTAAACACATTTTTAAAGAGTTTGTTTTGTCTTTTATTTTTCCCTGATTTGTTTAGCTGTGCCACCCTAAATCCAGTCTCTTTCTTGCCACCTTCTTAATAAAGGGTACAGCACAGTTGGAATAGTAGGTTTATAATAGTGCCTTGGCATGAGTGTGCTTCACAAATTTGAGATCATATATACCCTTCATTTTCATTGTTATACATTTGAACTGCTTTGTGCCTCAATTCTCACATTGGCAAAATGAGCAAAATAATAATACCCACCTTATATATTTGTTGTAAAGATTAAATATAGGGGATGGTGCCGTGGCACACTAGGTTAATCCTCCATCTACAGCGCCAGCATCCCATATGGGCACCAGTTCTAGTCCTGATTGCTCCTCTTTCAGTCCAGCTCTCTGCTGTGGCCTGGAGAAGCAGTAAATGATGGCCCAAGTGCTTAGGCCTCTGCACCCACATGGGAGACCAGGAAGAAGCACCTGGCTCCTGGCTTTAGATCAGCGCAGCTCTGGCCGTTGCGGCCATTTGGGGAGTGAACCAATGGAAGGAAGACCTTTCTCTCTGTCTCTCACTGTCTGTAACTCTACCTGTCAAATAAATAAATAAAATATTTTTAAAAGATTAAATATTGCAGCGCCGGCACACCGGGTTCTAGTCCCGGTCGGGGCGCCGGATTCTGTCCCGGTTGCCCCTCTTCCAGGCCAGCCCTCTGCTGTGGCCCAGGAGTGCAGTGGAGGATGGCCCAAGTGCTTGGGCCCTGCACCCCATGGGAGACCAAGAAAAAGCACCTAGTACCTGGCTCCTGCCATCGGATGAGCACGGTGCGCCGGCCGCAGCTCGCTGTCCGCGGCAGCCATTGGAGGGTGAACCAACAGCAAAGGAAGACCTTTCTCTCTGTCTCTCTCTCTCTCACTGTCCACTCTGCCTGTCAAAAATAAAAAATAAAAATAAAAAATAAATAAAAAAAGATTAAATATTAATATACATAAAGCTCTTAGAACAAGTGTGGCATATAGTACTCAAGTGTTATTATTAACTATTATTAACTGATCTGTATTTCCTTTATGTATATTCCTTATAAATCTCTATAATTCGAGAGTCTTCTGCAATTTCAGACAACTTAATGAAAAAAGATTCATACATGCAGGAATGGCTGGTTTAGTCTCTTCAGTCTTTCAGAGGGTAGAATTCTTCTTCAAGTGAACTTATTTTTCCCTTCATGTTACAGGTGGCATGCAAGACTACAATTATGTATGGGCCAACTGTTTTGAGATCACATTAGAACTATCTTGTTGCAAGTACCCACCTGCTTCACAGCTTCGACAAGAATGGGAGAATAATCGGGAGTCTTTGATCACATTGATTGAAAAGGTAAAGTAGCTGCCTGGAAGTGTGGGGTATGGAAATAATGGATCAAAAGAGGGGGAAATCCAGGTGCATTTGAATGACAGTTTACATTAGATATCTTTTATGTATTTTTTTTAAATAAAGATTATAGGTTAATCTACTGAAACATATTCTTGCTCTGCCCTGCACCCCTAGCTCTCTGCTCCAGAGGGCTCCCTTTGCCTGTCTTGGAACACTGAAACTTTCAAACTGAAATAAGTAGCTAAAATTGTACTACCAGATTCTTATAATGCCATGTGGTCATTTTTTGCTACAGTGCTTTTATGTGAACCATGGGCAACAGTTCAAACATCAAACAGGCTATTACAACTATTGGATATACCAGAAATTATATCTTGTTGAGAAAACTAGTAGTCTGGTTTTAAGGACAGGGAATTTTTTTTAAGGCTTATCTATTTATTTGAAAGGCAGTTACAGATAGAGACAGAGAGGTAACAGTTGATTGATCTTCCATCCACTGTTTTACTCCTCAAATGGCCACAACAGCCAAATCTGGGCCAGACTGAAGCCAGGAGCCAAGAACCCCATCTGGCCCACCCAAATGGGTGGTAGCAGGCCACGTCCCATGGCCATATTCCACTGCTTTCCCAGATGCATCAGCCAGGAACTGGATTGGAAGCAGAGCATCTGGGACTCAAACTGGAAGTCTTGTGGGATACTGGCATCACAGGTGGTAGCTTAACCTACCGTGCCACAACGCCACCTGGAGCACAGGGAATTTCAAAAGCAGCTCTCTAGTATTGGGTTCAGACACACAGGACTTAAGTTTAAGGATTTAATATTTTTATCTATATTTTAATTCAACTTCAAGGGACTGACAAATGTTTTAGGGAGATGATATAGAGGGGTAAGCTTATACTTTAGAATTTCCATCATCAATGCAGAGTAAAATTATGCTGTTTTACCTTCCAAATTGATTGTCTCTGAGCTTTGATTCTTGTTTTATTTTATTTTATTTTTTAAGGTTCACATTGGAATTAAAGGATTTGTTAAAGATTCAGTAACAGGATCTGGTTTGGAAAATGCAACCATCTCAGTGACTGGTATTAATCATAATATCACGACAGGCAGATTTGGTGATTTCCATAGATTACTTGTTCCTGGGACTTATAACCTTACGGTAGTTTTAACTGGGTAAGAATTTAGACTTTTAATTAAATTGTCAAGCCTCTGTTGTATATCTAAGACAGAAGTGTAGTCTAGTGAATATTATTCACTTCATTTAGCTTTTATTTGTCTTGTTATTTTTTTCCTTTTGTAATGAGAAAATACTATTGTGCAGTTTTTTGTCACATAGTCTAACAGCACAACCGAAGGTAAAGCTTGAAAGATGCCCAGCTGTATAAAGCATTGCATGATGGCTAATTGAATACTGGAGTGTAAGAAACCCAGGACTCCGTAAATGGCATTTTGAAGAGCTGTCTTGTTATCAGCTTTCTGGTATATTAAATGAGTGATTCCCACTTCCTCTGGAAAGCCTTTGGGAGCTCACTTTGATAAGGGTTTAATTGGTAACTTTTTATGTAATTTTGAACATTTCTTCTTGGGAAAGAAGTTGGATGACAGTTTGATAAAGCAGTGCAAAAAGTTGAATAATTTATTTCTTTTTTGAGTATTGTAGTATTGGATATAATGAAGTAACAACCTCAGCTTTGGAGTGTATTCTTTCCTTTGAATGTAATATTTTGTAAGGCTTCTAGAGTGTGGTGCCTGAGAAGAGAGGAATTCTTTAGACTTAATCTAAAATCCTCTGTGACGTATCCTAAAACTCTTAAATTTACACTTCTATATTTAATTTGTATATTCATAAACCACTAAGTTAAAGAGTATGAAGAGGCTACCATACTTTTGTAATGTAAAGCATTGTGTTTCCTTTTTTTTTTTTTTTTAAGATTTACTTATTTATTTGAAAGTCAGAGTTAGAGAAGGAGAGGTAGAGAGAGAGAGGTCTTCCATCCACTGGTTCACTCCCCAATTGGCCTCAATGGCCAGAGTGTGGTGATCCAAAGCCAGGAGCCAGGAGCTTCTTCCGGGTCTCTCATGTGGGTGCAGGGGCACAAGGACTTGGGCCATTTTTGACTGCTTTCCCAGGCCATAGCAGAGAGCTGGATCATAAGTGGAGCAGCTGGAACTCGAACCGGCGCCCATATGGGATGCCGGCACTGCACACAATGGCTTTACCCACTATACCACAACACTAGCCCCAAGCATTGTGTTTCTTAACACCGAGCTATCTACTTTTTCAAATATTTTTTTCAGGTATATGCCATTGACTGTTAATAACATAGTGGTGAAAGAAGGACCAGCTACAGAAGTGGATTTTTCCCTTCGGCCAACTGTGGCTTCGGTAAATGCTGACACAACTGAATCTGTAGTAACTGCTAGCACAGTTGCTGTACCTAATATTCCTCCTGGTACATCATCCTCCCACCAGCCGATTCAGCCAAAGGACTTTCGCCATCATCATTTCCCTGATATGGAAATCTTCTTGAGAAGGTTTGCCAATGAGTATCCTAATATCACCAGGCTTTATTCACTGGGAAAATCAGTAGAGTCAAGAGAACTTTATGTGATGGAGATATCAGATAACCCAGGTGTCCATGAACCAGGTAATTGGTGTGGTTTTTCACTCTGTACTATTTTGATGTGCTTCATCCAAAAAAGTTACTTATATATAACTAGAATTAAGAAGACATTATTTAAAAAAAGAAATAAAAAAGGAAATGTAACCAGCCTTTTCCCAAAAAAGAGAAGACTATTTGGCAGTCTATATTAGGCATGATAGATGCGATTCCTTCTACTAGTAGTATTTTTATTTTTCATATTATATAGCGAATATGCTGAAGCTTCAAAATTTCCTTGGAAAAATGGAATTGAAAGATAATGTGCATTTTCCATGGACTTTTTGAAGCTTTCTCATGAATAGATGTGCTTTGAGCCTACTCAAGCAGATAGATGAGGATTAGTAAGAAAGCTGCTTTATACGATGTTTATGAAGGTTTTTCTTTGCTTCCTTTGCCAAAAATACATGTTTTCTTAGGCTTGTGGTTCAGGATTTTTCTGTATCTTGGGGGAAAAAAACAGAGTCCATCGCAACTGAAAAGGAAAAAAACATCTGTGTAATTATTTTGTTTGCAGGTGAACCAGAATTTAAATATATTGGAAATATGCATGGAAATGAAGTGGTCGGAAGAGAACTGCTATTGAACCTCATTGAGTACCTTTGTAAGAACTTTGGACTAGATTCTGAAGTCACAGATCTGGTTCGCAGCACTAGAATTCATATTATGCCATCCATGAATCCTGATGGATATGAAAAGTCCCAGGAAGGTAAAGAATAGCTGTCTTTTCCTGCTTAAATCTTGTGGCATGATTGCTCTGGATAGGAGAGAATTCAAACAGGTTGTTTTTCTGGAATCTCTGCCTACTTTATTCTTATCATTTTTAATTGGTTTTAGCTCATGTATTTTTGTAAGATAGGCCAGTCCATTCAATAATTATATGACCAAGTTTATATTTAATAGCTCCTTCTATTTTGGTTATGGCTCTTCAACTAGTGAATCACTCCCTAGATATCCTCAACAGCCAGGGCAGGGCTAGGTTGAAGCCAGGAGCTCAAAATGCCATGTAGGTCTCCCACGTGGGTGGCAGGGAACCAAGCTCTTGGGCCATCATCTGCTGCTTGTAGAATGCATTAGCAGGAAATTAGATGAGAAATAAAAGAGTTGGGACTCAAATCAGCTCTCTAATAAGGGATGTGGGTGTATAAGCAGTGGCTTAACATGCTCTGAAATAAAGCCCACCCTGAGCAAAGTTTTGATTTTGTTTTTAAGGATTTATTTATTTATTTGAAAGAGTTACAGAGAGAGGGAGAGAGACAGATTGTTTCCACTGGTTCTTTCCCCAAGTGGCCACAATAGCCTGGGCTGGGCCAAGCTAAAGCCGGGATCCAGGAATTCCATCCGGGTCTTTTACATGGGTGGCATGGGCCCATCTTTTTTAGCTTCCCAGGCACATTAGCAGGAAGCGGGTTTGGCAGTGAAGCGGCTAGAACTCAAACTGGCACTCTGATATGGAGTTCTGGCACAGCAAGGTATGGCTTAACCTACATCACAACCCCAGTCCCCTGAGTGGTGTTTTAATATCATTTGTATAACTGAGTTTTTTCCTCTCAAAGTGTGACCAAAGGGCAAAAATGAAGGGTTAATGGCTTTACCTCTTTGTTTAAAAGTAACACTCAATGTGAAAAGCAACTTTAAAATCTTGATGTTTGTAATAATAATAAAGCCTGTTATGCCAAAGTTACAGGTAAGATTGCCAAAGTAGTAGTATGTGTTAGGTTAAAATACAAGTGAACAGCTTTAATTTGAACCTTTTTCTTACAGGAGATTCAGTAAGTGTAATTGGAAGAAATAACAGCAACAATTTTGACCTGAACCGAAATTTTCCAGACCAGTTTGTTCAGATCACAGATCCTGCCCAACCAGAAACCATTGCTGTAATGAGCTGGATGAAGTCCTATCCATTTGTACTGTCAGCAAACCTACATGGAGGTACAGCATCTTTATATTCCATTTATTAATTCTTACTGAAAGCATCTGAAAATCCTGTGGAATTTTATTTGTTCGTAGTCTTTTTTTTTTTTTTTTTTTTTTGACAGGCAGAGTGGACAGTGAGAGAGAGAGACAGAGAGAAAGGTCTTCCTTTGCCGTTGGTTCACCCTCCAATGGCTGCCGCGGACAGCGCACTGCGGCCGGCGCACCGCGCTCATCCGATGGCAGGAGCCAGGTGCTAGGTGCTTTTTCTTGGTCTCCCATGGGGTGCAGGGCCCAAGCACTTGGGCCATCCTCCACTGCACTCCTGGGCCACAGCAGAGGGCTGGCCTGGAAGAGGGGCAACCGGGACAGAATCCGGCGCCCCGACCGGGACTAGAACCCGGTGTGCCGGCGCCGCAAGGCGGAGGATTAGCCTGTTGAGCCACGGCGCCGGCCCATAGTCTTTCTTTTTAAAGAATATTAATTTATTCATCCATTCCTTCATGTGAGAGGCAAAGGGAAAAAGAAAGAGCTTTTTTTTTTTTTTTTAGAGTTATTTATTTATTTTAAAGACAGTTACAGGGAGGGAGGGAGACAGAGAGAGAGGAAAGTCTTCCATCTGCTGGTTTACTCCTCAAATGGCCACAGTGCCCAGGGATGGGCCAGGCTGAATCCAGGAGCAAAGAGCTTCTTCTGGGTCTCCCATGTGGGTGCAGGGGCCCCAAGACTTGGACCACCGTTCTACTGCTTTCCCAGGCACATTAGCTGGGTCAGAAGTGGGGCAGCCAGGACTTGAACTGGCACCCATATGGAATGCTGACACTATAGGCAGCTACTTAGCCCACTGTGCCAGAGCACCAGCCCTAAAAGAGAGCTTCTAACTGCTGGTTCACTCTCCAAATGTCTGCAATGGCAGCAGCTAGGCTGGGCTGATTGTAGGAACCAGAAACTCAATCTGGGTTTCCCACATGGGTGACAGGAACCCAACTGCTGAAGCCATCACTGCTGCCTACCAGGGTCTGCATTGCTAAGCAGGAAGCTGGAATTGGGAGTAGCGCTGGGACTTAAAACCAGGCATTCCTATTTGGGATACAGGTATTTTAAATGCCAAATGCCAGCCTTTAGTCTTGGACTTTCATAAAATGGGTACCTTTTTTTTTTATGGCAAACAATAATAAACATCTTTTCTCATTGCTATGACAGTTTCCTGGGTGTTTTCCAACTCTCTTATTTTTTCTGCATACTTCTTCCTAAAGTTTAATAAACTTTATGCAAGTTTATATTTAGGAACATTATCTTTTAGTTGGTATATTCTTTTTTTTTTTAAAGAGTATTTGTTTATTTCAAAGGCAGAGTAACAGAGAGACAGATCTTCTACCCATTAGATCACTTCCCAAAAAAGAAAGAGAGATCTTCCATCTGCTGGTTAACTCCCCCAAATACTGGCAACAGCTGGAGCTGAGCCTGCCTGAAGCCAGGAACCCAGAATTCCATCACAGTCTTCCATGTGGGTGACAGGAACCCAAGTACTTGAGCTATAATCCACTGCTTCCCAGGTGAATTAGCAGAGATGGATGGAAGGGGGTGGCCAGGACTCAAACCAGCCCTGTAATATGGGATGCAGGTGTCTCAAGTGGCAGCTTAACCCATTGCATGGCAGAGTTTGTTCCTACTTGGTGTAGTTGTAACTGCAGCACAGTGACCTCATTGTTGTGTAATATCTGAACTTACTTACTTCCATGTTATTAAGCTGTAATGGATCAGTTGAAAAGAATGAAAAGTCAAGGTGAGTAAGAGTGAAGGTGTTACTCAAGATAAAAACATGTCCACACGTGATTTTTTAAAAAGGATTTATTTATTTACTTGAAAGTCAGAGTTATACAAAGAGAGATGGAGAGGCAAAGAGAGAGAGGTCTTCCATCCTCTGGTTCACTCCCCAATTGGCCACAACCGCTGGAGCTGCGCCGATATGAAGCCAGGATACCGAAGCTTCTTCCAGGTCTCTGATGCGGAGGCAGAGGCCCAAGGACTTGGGCTATCTTCCACTGCTTTCCCAGGCCATAGCAGAGAGCTGGATCAGAAATGGAGCAGCTGGGACTTGAACTGGTGCCCATATGGGATGCCAGCACTACAGGCAGTGACTCTACCCACTACGCCATAACACCAGCCCCTACACATAAGTTTTTTAAAAAGATTTGTTTATTTGTTTGAAAGGCAAAGTGACAGAGAAGGAGAGAGGCAGGGAGGTGGGGAAAGAAAGATCTTCCATCTGTTGGTTCACTCCCCAGATGGCTGCAATGGCCAGGGCTGGGCCACTTTAAATGAGTGAATATATAATATGTGAACTATTTGATCATAAAGCTGTTTTTTTAAAAATGAGTGGAAATATTAACAGTGAACAAAAAATGGCTAAAAAATGTAATGTCAACATTTATTAGAGTGGCCCAAAGAAGTATCTCTGTTGAGATTTGATTGCATAGATACTAAGCAGCCTGCAATTTTAGAAGCACGGTATATACTTATGGGTATTGAAATTGAGAAAGTAAATTGAGCTTCTCCAAAAATTGCTTTGAATGCTTTCTAGTAGTAGAAAAATACTTCTATAGTTAGTAATCAAGGAATATTCTCAAAGAGCCATACAGTAATTAAGACGTTGTACCCTGGTTAGAAAATGATTTTTTCTTTCCTTTTTAAAATATTTTATGTTTGATAGAAAATATTTTTCATTTTGAGCTCTTAAAAATATTCTTGGAGGACCAGCGCTGTGGCATAGTGGGTAGAGCTGCCACCTGCAGTGCTGGCATGCTAAATGCATGCTGGTTCAAGTCCTGGCTGTTCCTCTTCTGATCCAGCTCTCTGCTATAGCCTGGGAAGACAGTAGAAGATGGCCCAATTCTTTGGGCCTCTGTACCCACGTGTGAGACTTGGAAGAAGTTCCTGGCTCCTGGCTTTGGTTCAGCCCAGCAGGCGGAAGACCTCTTTCTCTGTCTCTGTCTCTGCCTCTCTGTAACTCTGCCTTTCAAATGAATAAATAAATCTTTAAAAAAGATGTTCTTGGAGCCAGCATTATGGCAAATCAGGTTAAGCTTCCATCTGTAGTGCCAGACCTGGAGTAAGCTCCTGGCTCCTGATTTTGGCCTAGCATAATCCTGGCCGATATGGCCATTTGGGTAGTGAACCAGCAGATGGAAGACCTCTGTCTCTCCCTTTCATTCTCTGTAACTCTGTCTTTCAACAAAATAGAATAAATCTTTACAAAAAATAGTCTCGGAATAGATCAAATGTTACGTTGGCTGAATCTGAAAACTTAATAATAGCTACAGTCCAAGGAAAATAAGTCACAACTTTGCAAGATGTCATATCAAGACTTGGCATGGTGAGAAGTAGGCATCTTCAATCATGAGACATACTTCTCTCCATGACATATTTTGTTTTCTCATTCCTTTTTTTTTTTAGTTTTTTTTTTTTTTTAAGATTTATTTACTTGAGAGGCAGAGTTAGAGAGTAAGAGACAAAGTGAACCATCCGCTGGTTCACTCCCCAAATGGCCACAGTGGCTGCAGCTGGGCTGATCCGAAGCCAGGAGCCAGGAGCTTCTTCCAGGTCTCCCGTGCAGGTAAAGGAATCTATAAACACTTGGGCCATGTTCTGCTTTCCCAGACCATAGTAGAAAGCTGAATTGGAAGAGGAACAGCTGAGACTAGAACTGGCACTAATATGGGATGCCAGTGCCACAGACAGAGGCTTAGCCCACTATGCCACAGTGCCAGCCCTCTATTTTATTCAATTGAAAGGCAAAGTCATAGAGAGGGAGAGACAGAGAGAGAGAGAGAGATCTTCCATCCACTGGTTCACTCCCCAAGTGGTATGATGGCTGGGGCTGGGCCAGACAGAAGCCAAAAGCCAAGAGTTTTCGCTGGGTCTCCCATGTGGGTGCCATCTTTCCCTGCCTTCCCAAGTGCATCAGCAGGGAGTTGAATAGGAAATGGAGCAGCTGGGACTCAATCCAACACCCATATGGGACCCTGGCGCTACAGGCAGTGACATAACCCACTATGCCTCAATTGTTGCCTCTACATATGTCTTAATGGATCACTTTCTTTACCTTACATCATGAAAAGTCTTATGACTTAACTTTAATTAAATGATTTCTCATATGACTATGAGAAATTTTTAGCATTTTTTTTTCTGAATGTGGGTCAAGACTGGTTCTGAAATCCATGATTTATTTAATCTCTCTGTTTTAGATTACATATCTTCAAGATAAACAGGATGAATTGCTTGTACCTCAAGGGCTCTTGTTTTAAAATTGCATGACTTTAAAAATATCAGTTTTGGCCAGTGCTGTTTCTCACTTGGCTAATCCTCTGCCTGCGGCGCCGGCACCCCGGGTTCCAGTCCCAGTTAGGCCGTTGGATTCTGTCCCATTTGCTCCTCTTCCAGTCCAGCTCTCTGCTGTGGCCCAGGAAGGCAGTGGAGGATGGCCCAAGTGCTTGGGCCCTGCACCCGTATGGTTGCATGGGAGATGAGGAGGAAGCACTTGGCTCCTGGCATCGGATTGGCGCAGCGCGCCAGCTGTAGCAGCCATTTGAGTGGTGAACCAATGGAAAGGAAGACCTTTCTCTCTCTCTCACTATCCACTCTGCCTGTCAAAAAATATATATATATATCAGTTTTACTGAAAAATCAAATTTCATTTGATTTCATTTGATTTTTCTGATCCTAAATTTTCATAAAAGTAAAATTATTTAAATTATACATATATATTTCTGTTTGCAGTTCTGACATGTATGTTGCACCTGTAAATTCAGGCAAATTCCCAGGGTTTTTCTAGTTAAGACAATCTTTAGGTGTCCTGGATAACTATTCATTCTCTCATTTACCCATTTTGATTTTCTGTTGAGGAAATAAGTATATTTCTCATTTCTGTTAAGGAAATTAGCCTTAGCAAATTTTATTGATTTCCATACTCTGGCAATATTGTGAAAAGTTTACTTTATGTTACTGATCCATCTTGAACTAGATAACACGATACATTTTCCTTTTCCCCTTGTAGGTTCTTTGGTGGTTAACTACCCTTTTGATGATGATGAACAGGGACTTGCCACATACAGTAAATCACCAGATGATGCTGTGTTTCAACAAATAGCACTTTCTTATTCCAAGGTAAGCTTATGTTTGAACTAAAGAAGCTATAAAGTTCATTCTTGCACTTAAAAAAAGGTCTTAAAACAAATCCCACAGTACCTGGATCAGCTACGTAGTGGCTTTCCACGACTCCTTTCCGGCAGCTGTGGGACTTTTTCTCTGTTGCACACCTGACTTTTGGACACTGGAGTACTCAGTCTTTCTAAACTAAAGCAATATCTTTTCACTTGTGATTTTAGCATAACCAAATACTTTAGCATGCTAGTTTATTTCCTTTGAGAAATACTTAAGTTACAAACCTATTAAAATAGACTAAAACTAGTGATTGATAACCACCAATTGTTTTTGTACATTGTTTTATTGACGCATAGCCATAGCCATTCTTTTACATATGTACGGCCATGTTTGTCTGTATCTGTCTTCTCTTTCAGCATTTGAAAATAACAATGTAATTCCCCATAGTAACAAACTAAGGAAGAAAAAACCTGTAGTTCTCTCAGTATTTAGAGATGCAAAGCTCAGAATTGAGTAGTTGCAACGAAGATGCTCATATTTATAAAGCCAAGAAGTTTTACTGTCTGGCCTTTTACAGATAGTAAAAACTTGGCCAACCCCTGCTCTCAGGGGTTTGAGGTTGTATAGTAACCTGTAGCAAAGAAAAGTAGTCAGGAATTTTTGTGTTTGCTAAACTTCCTAAAATGAACGTGAATTACTTTTACAATCAGAAAAGTTAACGTGTGTTTGTGTGAAATTTTTATTTAAAATTATTAAGACTTGGGAACTAGATTTGTTCGTTTCCATTCTAGTCTTAGTACTGACTCAGTTTGTGACTTTAGTGGTTACAGATAATGTAGATTATTACTGCAACTCAGCTCTGTAATCAGCCTCCTATCCTTGCACTTTTCCCAGTCTCTCGTTCTCTACAAATGGACCTTCCATGTAAGATTGCTCAGAGCTCTTAAGGACACAGGTGTTTATTTTACCTTAAAGAATTATTGGCTTTTGTTTGAGCATACTTGTTCTTAATGGGGCATACATGGGGTAATAACAGAAGAATAGATACAGTATACCAACCACCCAAATGAAAATTAAGTGATCAGGTATTCATATATTCCCATTACACAGTCTGCTGAGTCACACAGTTCTGCCTTTCACCCTCATGGTGGCTTCTAGTTCCTTAGCTTCTTTTTATTTTCTTAGCCCATTAATCCTTTTGATTTGAGTTACCTTTCTACCTAGCCTGGAGCCATGGGCAGCCACACATTTTCAGTGATACCCCTAAGGATCTTTAGCACCGTCTTGACATATCTACCTTGCCAATGACCAGTCCTCAGTAATTAATACCATCTTACTTTTCCATCCCAGTGCCACCTGCAGAACCCAGACTACTCACAGAGTAGTGGCCATTCGTGACCATACACTTCATATGTATAGCTGCCTACCTCAGCTGAGCCCTGGGTCCTGGTTAGCAGTATTTTGTATTCTGTTACTTGACTCCCTGGCTCATTTCCCACCATGGTGATTCTATGACTTTATCTTCTACCTGAGCCCCCTAATCTTAGTTCTACTCCTCTTAGTTTCATGAGATTACTTTGCATTAAACTAAAGTGAACTTTGAGTAATCTGATGTGATCTTGTTCAGATTCTAGCTTCTCAGTACTTTTTATTTGTGTCTTACCCATATTCTCCTCAGTTTCAGTAATCCCACTGCATTCTGCCTCTGAATCTGTGTCTCTATATCTTTTGTTATAGCTGGGAAAGGTAATCATTAAAAGCCTCATTCTTAACTCATAGTCTGCTTTTTATGGTCAGCAAGCAGCTTGCCTAAAATAAGATCTTTGACCTTCATAAAGCTACCATTCTAAATTGTTGGTTATTTTAGTTTTTAATCTTTATGCTTCCAAATTTCTCAAAAGTAAACAGTCTTGAGAGACTCCTGAGTAGCCAAAGATATAGCTGACTATGTAGTAACCAACCTTCCAAAAATTTTTCCCCAAACAACACAAAATTACTTTACAACTGCCAAAATTGTAAACAAAGCACACCTTTGGCATTACAGAAAATCTTGAAACTGCAGAATAACTGAGTAAAAAGAAAAAGAAATCCAGGCATGATCTCTTGTGTACCCAGCCCACCTTTGCCTCACCACAGGGCTGTATGGGAAAGAAAGGCTGACTAACAAAACCCGAGGAGAAGACCACAGAGGAGGCCAGTGAAGGACAGGCCTGAAGGTGGTTTGGGAGGACCAGACATTATACACAATCCGAAGTCCAAAAGCGCTAAAAGGTCACGGGGCAAATAAGAGCACTGCAGTACAGGGAAGAGATTTCACAATGCCTGTGACTCAGAGGATCTGGTGTGATTTAAGGAGATCAATACGATTCTAAAGGACAGGTGGGTTTAAAAGGAAACCTTCCAAACCCATAGCATCTGGGAGAGGGAAAAGCCAGACAAAAGGACACACAGAAGTGTTCTTTGGCAATTAGAGAATGAAGGGGGAAAGGAGGAAAGAGGAGGTAGAATAGACTTCTAAGAGAGGGAAAAGAGCTATAAAACCAGAGATCTCCTACCTCCACCCCACTGCCAAGACAAGCCACAGAATGACAGCACTGACACACCTGTCCTCTGCTAGACTGACAGAAAATGGCACCATTAGCCTCAGAATCATATAAGACAGCACAGTACTATAAAAATGCACAAGAGAAAAGTAAATTCCAAGGGTACGAGTGGCAGAAAACCAGGAGATGAAATTTTACACTTATGAACCAGGGAAACCTTATCACCACCAAAAATAATTATGAAGCAGAAGAAAAATGAAACATGCATTGAAAGAGTGACAAACCATTTTAACTGAATTTAAAAAAAAATGAAAACAGAAATGAGGAAAAAACAGAGGAAGTTAGTGGCTCGAACCTGGCACTCCAGTACGGGATGCAGCCATCCCAAGGGGCGTCCTAACCGCGGAGGCAAACACCTGCTCCAGCTTCTAGATTTTAAAGTGAAATGGTTAATTCTCAGGGATAGGGAACTAGGAAAGCATTGTTTTTCTCCTCAGTACTTTTCTATACTTTCTTTTTCATTTTCTAAAGAGAGAAATGAAGTTTTGACTATCTTTCAAAGCTTATCTCTTCGGGGAAACTTCTGCCATGCTAGTCAGAAACAAACTTTCTCACCTCTGGATTCCAATAACATTTGCTCATGCCTCCATGGCAGTATTTCTTGGCTTTCCTTGAGTAAGCATTTCCACACGTGCTGTGTGCTGGACACTAGGCTACATGCTGAAGACAAACCATTTCAAAGGAGTATTGTATTCAAGGAAGCAAAAGATGCAGCCAGCAGTCATAGGGTAAGATCATTGCTGCACATGGTGGGAAGCACAGCGGGCCTAGCTCAGTCCCTGAGAGGTTGGGGGAAGCTGCTTAAAGCTCACTCCATGTGTGTGCGTCATCTTTTCTGAGCTTCACACTCCTTCAAAACCTGAAATGAAAGTACGAGCAGAATTTTGTTTTTAGGGAGGGTTTAACTTAGGTTTTAAGTTATTTGTAACTGAATCTCATACATGACGTCTTCAGCATTTTCTTACAGAACACATTCAACCCTTATTCTTAAAAATAGATAATAAATTGACATAATCAAAAAATAGCACATGGAAAAACTCTTACTGCCTCCCATGGTTCCATCCACCACATCCCTACCCCCACCTCCTTAACATACTCTGTTAGTAATCACTTTTATTATTTTCCTATCTTTCTAGTGTTTTTGATGCAGACGCTTTACTTGTTTTTCAGGAAAATTCCCAGATGTTTCAAGGTAGACCATGCAAGAATATGTACCCTAATGAATATTTTCCTCATGGAATAACAAATGGGGCTAGTTGGTATAATGTCCCAGGTGAGATTATTTAATATCCAGGCCTTACACCTTTCCAGATTTTCTACTCTCCTGGATGGTTCTGCTTGTTAGTAACCTATTAATTTTGGGAAAGGGTCATTTTTTTTTTAAAGATTTATCCATTCATTTAAAAGGCAGAGTCACAGAGAGGCAGAGGCAGAGAAAGAAAGAGAGGCCCTCCATCCCTGATTCACTCCTAAGATGGCAGTAACAGCTGGAGCTGTGCCAGTCCAAAGGCAGGAGTCAAGAATTTTAGGTCTCCCACAGGGTGCAGGAGCCCAAGGACTTGGACCATTTTCTGCTTTCGCAGTTCATAGCAGAGATCTGGATCAGAAGTAGAGCAGCCAGGACTCGAACTAGCACCCATATGGGATGCCAGCACTGCAGGAGGCAGCTTTACCCACCACATCACAGTGCTGGCACAGGGTCATTTTTTTAAAGGTTTATTTTATTTATTTGAAAGGCAAAGTTACGGAGAGAGAGACAGGGAGAGACAGAGAAAGAGACCCTGCATCCACTGGTTCTCTCCCCAAATGGCCACAACAGCCAGAACTGGGCCATGCCAAAGCCAGGAGCCAGGAGCTTCTTCTGGGACTTGAACCTGCAGCCATATGCGATGCCAACATTGGAGGCAGCAGTTTAACCTGTCATGCCACAGCACCTACTACAAAAGGATCATTCTTTTTAAAATATTTACATATTTTTAAAACAGTCACATAAGGGGCTGACACCGTGGCTTACTAGGTTAATCCTCTGCCAGCATCCCATATGGGCACCGGGTTCTAGTCCTGGCTGCTCCTCTTCCAGTCCAGCTCCCTGCTGTGGCCTGGGAAGGCAGTGGAGGATGGTCCAAGTGCTTGGGCCCCTGCACCTGGCTCCTGGCTACTGGGAAAAAAAAAAAAGTCACATAATATTTTTAACTGTTTTTACAGTAGATACACTTTGAGGGTTTTTTTTCCTAAGATTTATTTATTTGGGCCAGTGTTGTGGTGCAGCAGGTTAAAGCAATGGCCTGCAGTACCAGTATCCCATATGGGCACCGGTTCACGTCCCAGCCATTCCACTTCTGATCCAGCTCCCTGCTAATGTACCTGGGAAAGTAGCAGAGGATGGCCCAAGTTCTTGGGCCCCTGCACCCATGTGAGAGACCTGGAAGAATTCTTGATTCCTGGCTTTAGATCAGCTCAACTCTGGCTGTCATGCCCATTTGGGGAGTGAACTAGCAGATGGAAGACCTCTCTTGGGGCCAGCGGCTGTGGCATAGTATGTAAAGCTACCTCCTGTAGTGCTGGCATCTCATATGGGCGCCAGTTTGAGTCCTGGCTGCTCCACTTCAAATCCAAGTTTCTGATATGGCCTGGGAAAGCGGTAGAAGATGGCCCAAATCCTTGGGCCCCTGCACCTGTATAGGAGACCCAGAAGAAGCTCCTGGCTCCTGGCTTTTGGATCAGCAAAGCTCCAGCTGTTATGGCCTTCTAGGGAGTAAAACAGCAGATGGAAGCCCTTTCTCTCTCTGCCTCTGCCTCTCTGTAACTCTTTCAAATAAAAAAAAAAACTTAAAACATATAAGATAAAATCTCTCTGTTTTTCTCTCTCTCTCTCTCTGTTTCTACCTCTCTCTATAACTCTTTCAAATAAATAAATAAATGTTTTTAAAGATTTATTGTATTTATTTGAAAGAGTTATAGAGGGAGGGAGAGTCAGATTTTCCATCTGTTGGTTCACCCTCCAGATGGCCACGATGTCTGGAGCTAGGGCAGGCCAAAGTCAAGAGCCAGGAGCTTCATCCAGGTCTCTGACATGGGTAGAAGGGGCCCAAGCCCTTGAGCCATCTTCCACTACTTTTCTTAGGCCGTTAGTAGGGAGCTGGATCAGAAGTGGAGCAGCCAGGACACAAACCAGCGCATATGGCTTGCTGGCATTGCAGGCTGAAACTTTACTCGCTATGCCACAGCACTGGCACCTGGAATTTGAGTTTTGAATGAAAGTAATGCATTAAAATTTGATGCAAGTGTTACATTTTATTTCTGGCTATTACAAAGAACTTTGTATATGCTAATAGGAGGAATGCAAGCTACACTTGGATTCTTCTTGAAGTGAAAGTGTAGGTGCTTTGCCCATACCACAAACATCAAAGAGCTCTCAAGTCAAAGTAGTATTGTTTTTTGACCAACAATGATGCAGGATGAATTTGGCTTTTACTAGGAATTTTGTTTATCTTTCAGGATCTGAGTTATTTAGAACTTCTTCAGGGTGACGTATTTTAAGCTTTTATCCTTCAGGTGGAATGCAGGACTGGAACTACTTGCAAACAAACTGCTTTGAAGTGACCATCGAGCTGGGTTGTGTGAAATACCCACTTGAGAAAGATTTGCCAAAGTTTTGGGAACAGAATCGAAGATCTCTAATCCAGTTTATGAAACAGGTGACTATTCAGGAGTGAAGTATGAAATTTTTCCTAAGAACAAGATTTTTGTGTACACATATGGTTTTCATTCAGTAACTTTAGAATACATTCTAAAGTTTTAGATTTGTTCCATTTGTGTACTCCAATTTGTTGAATGTATTTATTTAGAAAACTCTTGTATACAAATTGATTTGTTTCTATGTCTGAGGAAGAGTTGAAGAAAATGGTAAAACAGCATAGTGATGTTTTGCTCCTGCTGGTTACTGGCCACTTTTTGCTCTGTCTTTATAAAATGCCAGTGTAAGTTGGCTACATACCTAAGCATTTGTCAGGTGATTGAAAGAAGGGCTGTGGAATAAGTGCTTTTATTCTTTTTCTTATTGCCCAAGATTTACTGGGAAAAAGTTAATTTCCTTTTGTTTGACTATGCAAGGTGGCTGATAGGATGGATAGTTAGGGCAATCTGACTAGTAGTTTGTACCAGTACTTTTGACTTTATCTTCTTTCTGAGTAGTGTGGTATAAAGGCCATGAGTTTATTTACGTTTAAAAATATTTTATCCTGAAAAATGGTAAACATACAGAAAAAGTTTTAAGATTAATACAGTAGGGGCTGGGGAGTGAACCAGCAGATGGAAGATCTTTTTCTGTCTCTCCCTTTCTTCCTCTGTAACTGTGCCTTTCAAATAAATAAATAAATCGCTTTTAAAAAAATATTAGTATAGTAAAAACTTTTATTCACATACCTAAATTAAGCAATTTTTAATATTTTGCTGTATTTGCTGTATTTATATGTATATTATTTATATTTTGTCTGAGCCATCTCAATATAAATGTAGGTATTATGCTATTATGTATTATATTTATATACATATTTCAGCATTTCTGAAAAACAAAGATGTTCTCCTACAAGTTGTCTCTAAATACCATTATGTAATTAAGAAAATGAATAGTAATTCTATAATATTACCTAACACCTGATCTATATTCAAATGTTCAAAACTGTCCTCAAAATGTAGATTTATAGCTATATTTTTAAAACCAAGATCTAGTCAAAATGTGTGTACCACAGCACTAGCCCCAAACTGCATTTTTTTAAAAAAATTTTTTCTTTTAATCTTTCTTTTTAAAATTTTCATTTTATTTGAAAGACAGATTGAGAGGGAGGTGGGCAGACAGAGATCTATCTTCCATCTGCTGGTACGCTCCAAATACCTGCGACAACCAGGGATGGGCAAGGCTGAAGCTAGGAGCGAGGAGCCCAGAACTCCTCCAAATCGCCCTCATGGATGGCAGGGACTGAAGTACTTGATCCATCTGTTGCCTCCTGGGATGCACTTTAGCAGGATGCTGGATCTGAGGCAGAGGATCTGGAGCTCTGATGTAGGATGTAGGCATCCCAAATAGTGACTTAACCACTATGTATTACATTTGATTATTGTATCTCTTTACTCTTTAAATAAATAATCTTTGCATTGTTTAAAAAACACCATTTCATTTTTGAAGAGTCCAGCCCTGTTTTCTTGCAGAAAGTTCTATATTCTGAAATATTCAGACTATGCTAAAGTTTACATCTTATAGAACATACTGGTTTTTTTTTTTTAAGATTTATTTATTTATTTGAAAGTCAAAATTACACAGAGAGAAGAGAGGCAGAGAGACCACAGCAGAGAGCTGGATTGGAAGTGGAGCAGCGGGGTCTCGAACAGGCGCCCATATGGGATGCCAGTGCTTCAGGCCAGGGCGTTAACCCACTGTGCCACAGCGCCAGCCCGAATATACTGTTTTTTTTTTTTAAACGTAGCCATTTGCTTTCTATTTTCCCCACAAATATTTATTTATTTGAAAGGCAGAGTTACAGAGAGAGAGAGGGAGAATAGAGAGCTCTTCCATATGGTGGTTCACTCCCCCGATGGCCACAACAGCTGGAGCTAGGCCGGTCCGAAGCCAGGAGTCAGGTGCTTCTTCTGGGTCTCCCATATGGATGCAGGAACCCAAGCACTTGGGCCATCCTCTGCTGCTTTCCCAGGTGCATCAGAAGGGAGCTGGATTGGAAGTGGAGTATCTGGGACTTGAACTGGTGCCTATATGAGATGCCAGCATTGCAGGCAGCAGCTTTACCCACTACGCCATAGCACAGGTCCTTTATAGACCATATTCTTAATGATAAAGATAGCTTAGCCTATGAAAAAGTAGTCTTCAGAAACTAAAATACTTTGTTTAATGGGCATTTCAATTTGGCTTTGCTTTGAACTGTTAAATTTCTGTTTGTTCTGTTTGTTAACATTCTGTTATTTTGGATATGATAATCTAATTGAAATCTGGGTGTCCTTACATTTTATTCAGGTACATCAAGGTGTCAAAGGATTTGTGCTGGATGCCACAGATGGCAGAGGTATATTAAACGCCACCATCAGTGTTGCTGAAATTAATCACCCAGTGACTACGTACAAAACTGGAGATTATTGGCGTCTCTTGGTTCCAGGAACTTATAAAATCACAGCATCTGCTCGAGGGTGAGTGATGAATGTTTTAAAATTGAGGGCTTGGGGATAAGATAAATAGGATGCGTTTCTGGAAGATTATCACCAGAAAGTCGAGAACCTGCTACACAACCTTGAGTCCAGTGCTGGGAGGTTCTGAGCTGGTTACCCCTTCCACTCTCCTCTTGGGGCAGAGGGAGCATAGGAACTGCCAGCTGCAGGTCTGTGGAGTATGCGCTCTGAGCAGTGGCTGTGTTTGCCCTGCTGCTCTCGGATCAGCTGGCCCCTGCCCTGGTATAAAAGCCTCTCTAAGTAACTTCCTTCACCGTTGCTAACAATTCCTGGAAGTAACTGTTTCTTCAAAGAAAAAAAAATTCTCCTGTTCAGCCGTCTGCTTCTAGTTGTGTTGTCCAGTAGTTGCCACTAATTTACCTTGTCAAAGCTCTCTCACAGATACTCTTTTTTCACTAGTGTATATGTGCCTATGGCCATTTTCATCTCTTTCACAAGTTTTCTTTCTACAAAGGTTTATTTGAAAAGAGAAAATGAACTGTGTCCTTTCTTTAAAAAAAACAACACCTTACATTTTCTTTATCTTCTCCTTTTACAAATAGCTTGGAATTGGAACCACTTGACTGTTTTATCTGAAACATCATTTTTACATTCTTGTAGTTTTTTCTTATGTTTTGATAAGTGTGTTATGACAAAATATTTTCCCCTCCCCTTACTAACTATGTCTGAAGAGTTAATGAAAGTAAGGATAAGTACATGGAAAATTTACGATTTTTACTTTTTTTAAAAAAAATATTTTCAAATATCTCATGGGCCATATACACAAGAGTTAATACTAATGAGTAATGAGTTTCTCCTTTTTTTTCCCATTTAGCAAAGTAGTAGATAAACTAAAGTGCACATTGTCTGAAAAACAGGGGCAAGAATGGAGTTTTGGTGGAGAATGTCCTATTAGTGCATTTCAAACTTTGCTCCCCAAATCACCTGATGGCAGACAAATGAACTCAGATTGAGGACACATGGGATTATCCACTGCAAGCACAGACTTGTTTTTGAAGTCATTTATTTAATCATTAAAATACACTCATATTTCACAGTATGCACATATCTGTTCTTTGTTAATTAATGTTTTTAAAAATGCAGATTACCTCAGAGTTAAAAGTTTGGCTCTAGAAGATGCACCACATTTGCCCCAGTGATTCACACATCGTCTGCACAGCTCTGATTTCCCAGGGCTTGGGTCCTGCAGTCAGAAAAGTGTGGCTCTGAGCTGTCTCCTTTATTGTAGGTATAATCCAGTTACCAAGAATGTGACCGTGAAGAGTGACGGTGCTATTCAGGTCAACTTCACACTTGTTCGATCCTCAGCAGATTCAAACAATGAATCAAAGAAAGGAAAGGGGGATAGCACCAGCACTGATTATTCCACTGATCCAACTACTAAGGAATTTGAAGCTTTAATTAAAGACCTTTCGGCTGAGAATGGTTTGGAAAACCTCATGTTAAGCTCTTCCTCAAATCTGGCTCTTTATCGGTATCATTCATACAAAGACTTATCAGAGTTTTTAAGAGGACTTGTAATGAACTATCCACACATTACGAATCTTACCAAGTAAGTGTCACCATTTGATTGATTTTTTTTTCTCTGCTTTTTTTTTTTAAGAAGGTATATTTAATATTAGACATGTTAAGCGATTCTTGTAATTTATTTGGAAATATTTGGGAGCTGAATGTATAGAGAATTGGAGTTGACTTATTTTGCCACAGATATTTGCTTGGAGATCTTACTAACAGTGAATCTCGGGACTGGCATCATGGCACAGCAGGTTGAGCTGCTTCCTGCAACAGTGCCATCCCACGTGAGCACTGGTTCAAATCCTGGCTGTTCCATTTCCAATCCAGCTCCCCGTTAATGTGTCTGGGAAAGCAGACACATGATGATGATGATGGCCCAACTGCTTAGACCTCTGCCACCCACATGGGAAACCTGGATGGAGTTCCAGGCTCTTAGCTTTGGCCTGGCCCAGACCTAGCTGTTGTGGCCATTTGGGGAGTAAACCAACAGATAGAAGATCTCTGTTTTTCACTCTCTCTCTCTCTGTTAACTTTGCCTTCCAAAAAGCTAAAATAAATCTTTTAAAAAGAAACAGCAATGAACCTCAGGAACATTTATGAGGACCATTGGAGAATTACTTGTCACATCAGCAATAGACAGCTTGAGCCTCTGGACATGTAAAATTAGTCCCTAATGCTTACTTGAATGATTTCAAAATCCTTCGCACTTCTCCGCTGCAGATTCATGTTTTGCCTAAGTATTGTTTAGTATGTTTTATTGTGTTGAAGGCAAGGGAGAAATTTGGAACTGTGAGCTCACCTGTCAGGGATCATGAGTAACCTTTTTTTCACATTAGAAAATGAAGCCCGTTTGCTGTTCTTTCTTTTCTGAGCCTTTATCACAGTCTCTGTTACCAGAAGCTCTTGGTGTTTGTGTGATTAAGGATCTCAGGCAGAATAAAACTGATGGCTGAGACAACTTTTTCCTTCACTTTTTGGGGCTTCTCTAGCTCACTTTCACTGATGTATTATATATAAATCCTCTTGAACTCTCATTCCAGTTACTCCAAAATCATTGCTTTAATTAATTGATTCCTATGATTTGCCTTTGTAGATAGAGTCTTTACATTTCCCTGACCTCATAGTTCTCTATTGCGTATCTAATGAACATTGTCTAGCCTTTTCTATTTATTTATTTTTAATTTGAAAGACAAAGAGACAATAAGACAGAAAAAGATCTTCTATTTATTGGTTCACTTCCCAGTTACCACCAAGAGCAGTCACTGGGCCAAGTAGAAGCCAGGAGCCAGGAATTTCATCTGGGTCTCTCATGTGGTTGGCTAGGGCCAAATTCCTGGGCCATTGCTGTTTTTCCCAGGCCATTATCAGGGAGCTGATTAGGAAATGGGGCAGCTAGGACACCAACCAGCACCCATATGAGATGCCAGCATTGCAGATGATGGCTTAACTGACTGTACCATAATGCCAGGCCCTACCCTACGTTTTTACTTTGCCTTTCTTCATTGGTCCTTTTAATTTTACCAGATAGGCCAATGCTGTGGCATAGAGGGTAAAGCCGCCACCTGCAGTGCTGGTGTCCCATATGGGTGCCAGTTCCAGTCTTGGCTGCTCCACTTCTGATACAGCTCTCTACTATGCCCTGGGAAAGCAGTAGAAGATGGCCCAAGTCCTTGGGCCCCTGCACCTGCATGGGAGACCCAGAAGAAGCTCCTGGCTCCTAGCTGTAAAGCAGCCCAGCTCCAGCTGTTGCGGCCATCTGGAGAGTGAACCAGTGGATGAAGACCTCTCTCTGTCTTCTCTGTCTCTCTACCTTTGCCTCTCTGTAACTGTCTTTCAAATAAATAAATCTAAAAAGAAAATTTTACCAGAAAATTTAGCTTCCAAATTCTGATTTATAATGTTAAATAGATGCAAAGAATGATATTTACTTTAGCAATACTAGTTACCTCTCTTCCTCAACTGATTCTCAAATATTTTTGCCTGGCTTAGCCATATAAAGTTTATACTTTTATTTTAAAATACACTAAAAATAGGACATTATTTTGCTGTCTGTTTACTTAGTTCATTTAACTTTTTTTAACTCTTTATTTCAAGATATACTTTTATAATTAACTATTTGCCAAAATATAGCACACCTGCTTTTTGGGGGGCTGCACCCAGTTTTAGGTGATATATACACTAGGTATCCTTGAACAGCATCATGAGAAAGCAGTCTTTATTCTATTTCTCAGTTTAATGATGATTTTCTTTAAAATTCTGCTTGCCACCTAATGTTTTAATTTTTATTGTATTTTATTTTACTTTTTAAAGATATTTATTTTTGAAAGACAGAATTTGAGAGAGAGACACAGAGAGACAAAGAGATCTTCCATCCACCTGTTCACTCCCCTAATGGCCTCAACAGCCAGGGCTATACTGGGCTGAATCCAGGAGCTTCTTTCAGGTCTCCCACGTGGGTTCAGGAACCCAAGCACTTAGGCCATCTTCTTCTGCTTTCCCAGACACGTTAGCAGGGAGCTGGATCAGAAATGAAGCAGCCAGAATTCAAACTGGCACCTATATGGGATGTCAGCATTGTAGGCAAGTGCATAACCCGCTACGCCATATCACCAGTCACTGACTTTCTTTTCTATTTAACTTTTGTAAATTTATTTTTAAAAATTTTTTTAAAGATTTATTTATTTTATTTGAAAGTCAGAGTTACACAGAAGAGAGGAGAGGTAGAGAGAGAGAAAGAGATCTTCCATCCACTGATTCACTCCCCAGTTGGCCACAACGGCCGGAGCTGCGCCAATCCGTATTCTCCCACATGGGTGCAGGGGCCCAAGGACTTGGGCCATCTTCTACTGCTTTCCCAGGCCATAGGGGTCAGAAGAGAGTTGGTTCAGAAGTGGAGCAGCCAGGACTCGAACTGGTGCCCATGTGGGATGCCCACGCTGCAGGTGGTGGCTTTACCTGCTATACCACAGTGCTGGCCCTATAAATTTCTCTTTATAGTAAAGAGCATTATACTCAGAACTCTTGGATAAGCAGAGCATTTGACCATTTTTTTTTTTGTCTTTGTCTTTTTTTAAATTTTTTTACCATTGCTTTGTTTTTAATAAAGTATCCTTACTGTGAAACTGATATTATATTTATATTAAAATTATGTTTATATAGATTAATTTGGGTTGAAAAAGGGAGGTTCTCCATATTCATTACTATTTAAATATTTCCATAAGAAAAATTTAAAGAATTAATTTAAAAGACATGCACTAGTTAAATAGTAGTGTCAATTATAGAAGAGAGGACAAATATTGTGCAGATAGAGTAAGAATGATAAATTGGGAGGGATGCTGAACTAAATTATCACTTTTCCTAAATCTGATGCTATCTAAAATCTGACTTTTTTGGTCAAGGTAAACGGATTTTCTTAATGTTTTCTGACACAATGATTCATTCTTAAAGACTTTACAATTTTTTCTTTTTTTTTTTTTTTTTAAATCTCCTAAGTCAGTATTAACATAATGCTTACTTCCTAACATTTTGTTTCTGCCTTTTGAAAGTTTGGGACAGAGTGCTGAATATCGTCACATTTGGTCCCTTGAAATCTCCAATAAGCCGAATGTATCTGAGCCCGAAGAACCAAAGATTCGTTTTGTCGCTGGTATCCATGGCAATGCTCCAGTTGGGACTGAGCTGCTTTTGGCTCTGGCAGAATTTCTCTGTCTGCACTACAAAAAGAACACAGCTGTTACCCAGGTAAGAGAATAGCCTATTCTGACACGCTTATAAGGAAGAGGATCAGTGATGCATTACTATCAGGGCACCATGTGAAGATCAGTAGTTTTTGTTAGATTTTACACTGAGGCACTTTCAGTACATTATGAACTATTTTTTGTATATATTCATTGTTAATATTATCCTTCTGTTATATTTCTTTGTAAATACTAAGAGGTCATACAGGAAAACATACTAAAGATTTGCTTCAGCTTACGTATTTAATAGCCAAGCTCCCCTTCCGATTTTTATTTACAGTTCTCGACATTCTAACTTGGGGAACTTCTGTTTTCAATTACTTATAACTAGGACACTGTATTTTAAAATATAGTGAACGCTATATAGTTTTTCTTTTCATATGATACATTAAAACATACTGGACGGGCTGGTGCCATGGCTCACTAGGCTAATCTTCTGCCTGCGGCGCTGGCATACCGGGTTCTAGTCCCGGTCGGGGCGCCGGATTCTGTCCCAGTTGCTCCTCTTCCAGTCCAGCTCTCTGCTGTGGCCTGGGAAGGCAGTGGAGGATGGCCCAAGTCCTTGGGCCCTGCAACTGAATGAGAGACCAGGAGGAAGCACCTGGCTCCTGGCTTCGGATCAGTGCAGCGCGCCGGCCACAGCACACCAACTGTAGCAGCCATTTGGGGGTGGTGAACCAATGGAAAAGAAGACCTTTCTCTTTGTCTCTCTCTCTCTCTCTCTCACTGTCTGCCTGTCAAAAAAAAAGGTTTTTTTTATTTATTATTTGAGAGGCAGAGTTACAGACAGAGAAAAGGAGAGACAGAGAGAAAGGTCCACCCTAACTAGTTCATTCCCCAAATGGCCACAACAGCCAGAGCTGGGCTGGTCTGAAGCCAGGAGCCAGGACCTTCCTCCAGGTCTCCCATGTGGGTGCAGGGGCCCAAGCACTCAGGCCATCTTCTTCCACCTTCCCAGGCCATAGCAGAGAGCTGGATCAGAAGTGGAGCAACTGGGACTTGAACCTGTGCCCATATGGGATGCCAGCACCACAGGCAGAGATCCAACCTACTACACCACAGCACCAGCCTCAGCTAACAGATTTTAGACAGAGCAATGTGGCGTTGTCTGCTTGAGCTAGGAACTACAGAAGAGAACTTTGAGCTGGAGACTTGGTCACGCGTGCTTCAGCAGTTGTTCTGTGCGGCCTCAGGGAAAGGAAGGGAAGAACACGTCTTTCTCTAGCACTAACTGGCACTGTCGAGGAGAAAGGAACTCATATCTGTGAATACCTACCGGGTGCCAGGTATCATACCAAGTGCTTTACTTACACCATTAACAACCAGCAGACAATATCTGAAACAGTGCCAATTAATTATCTGAGACAGGAGACCTGTTTAATTCTCAACTCTGTAATAATAATTATGTCTACTTCATAGATGTAGACACTGAGGCAGAGAGATCTCTGTTAACTTCTAGGAAGTCTCACAGCTAGTCGTAACTCCTGAAACTGGAGTTTAAACCCAAGTATGTCTCAGTATGAAGCCCCTACAGTTTTGTTATATTGTACTGCCTCCTAAATAAAAGAAATTTGGGAAGAATTGATGTCATGAGTAGGATCAAAATGAACCTGTGTGATTAGATGAGATGACAAATTTGACTGAACTGAAAATTATTTTACCATCCTTAGCAAAGCAGTTTCTACTGACTTCTCATGTAGTATCCCCATGACACTTTTGCTTGTCTTTTAAAATGGGACAGTATTGAGGACAATGGTTCTCCACCATCGGTCTACATTAGAACACCTAAGAAGCTTTTAAAAACATCAGTGCTAGGTCTGGCACTGTGGCATAATGGGTAAAGCCACTGCCTACAGTGCCAGCATCCCATATGGATACCAGTTTGAGTCCCCACTGCTCCATTTCCAATCTGGCTCCCTGCTAATGTGCCTTGGAAAGCAGCAGAAAATGGCCCAAGTCCTTGGGCCCCTGCACCCACATGGGAGACCCGGAAGAAGCTCCTGGTTCCTTGCT
Source organism: Sylvilagus floridanus (assembly GCA_949820135.1). NCBI lineage: Eukaryota > Metazoa > Chordata > Mammalia > Lagomorpha > Leporidae > Sylvilagus > Sylvilagus floridanus. The sequence continues at coordinate 44,574,799 of OX463237.1, forward strand.
TTGGATTGGCACAGCTCGGGCCATTGTGGCCAATTGGGGAGTGAACCAGCGGATGGAAGACCTCTCTCTCTCTCTTTCTCTCTGCCTCTCCTCTCTCTGTGTAACTCTGTGTAACTTTCAAATAAATACATCTTTATAAAAAAAAAAGATCTTTAGGTTATTTTTTTAAAAAGATGTATTTATTGGAAAGTCAGAGTTAAACAGAGAGAGAGGAGAGAGAGTGAGAGAGAGAAAGTCTTCCATCTGCTGGTTTACTCCCCAGTTGGCTGCAATGGCTGGAGCTGTGCCAATCCGGAGCCAGGAGCTTCTTCTGGGTCTCCCACGTGGGCGCAGGGGCCCAAGGACTTGGGCCATCCTCTACTATTTTCCCAGGCCACCACAGAGAACTGGATCTTTGGAAGTGGAGCAGCCAGGACTCGAACTGGCACCCATATGGGATGCCAGTGCTGCAGGCTGCGGCTTTACCTGCTATGCCACAGCACTGGCCCCCATCTTTGGGTTATTCTAATATTTGTCCAGATTTGCAACCTACTGGTCTTATGGTTATAAGAAACTATATATCCCAGATAAAGCAACCAACAGGAATTTCAGAAGTCCTTGTTTATGAGGATTTGCCCACTCATTTAATTGAGACTACATTAAGACCTAAATGATTTTAGATTGCCATTTGTTTTGAGCTAAGGATCAGTACTATCCAGGAAGTTAAAAGGAAATATACACATGCCCAGAGACCCCATCTCAGGGATTCTGTTTAAGTAGGCCTGTGATTAAACACAAGGTATACCTTAGAAAAAAAAATTGCACCAGAGATTCAGGAACCACAATTTAAAGGCTCTCAGATATTGCTGCAATCTGTACAGACTATTATATCAGAATGAATAAATCAGGAATTCCTTATGATTTATTGTAAGAAATACATAGGATTGGAGATGGTGCTGTGATGTAGCAGATACAGCCACCATCTACAGTGCTAGCATTTCATATGGTGCTGGTTTGAGTCTCGGCTGCTCCACTTCTCATCTAGCTCCCTGTTAATGTGCCTGGGAAGGCAGTGGAAGATGGCCCAAGAGCTTGGCCCCTGCACCCATGTAGGAGACCTAAAAGAAGCTCCAGGCTCCTGGCGCTCTCTCTCTCTCTCTCTTTCTCTGCCTCTCTGTAACTCTGCCTTTCAAATAATGTCTTTTTTTTTTTTAACAAAATGGCTATTTAAAAAAATATTTATTTTTATTTATTTGAAAGAGTAACAGAAAGAGGTAAGAGACACTGAGAGAGGTCTTCCATCCGCTGGTTCACTCCCCAGTTGTCCACAACAGCTGGAGCTGCGCCGATCCAAAGTCAGGAGCCAGGAGCTTTTTCCAGATCTCCCACGTGTGTGCAGGGGCCCGAGGACTTGGGCCATCTTCCACTGCCTTCCCAGGCACATTTGCAGAAAGCTGGATTGGAAGTGGAGGATCTGGGACTTGAACTGGTACCCACGTGGGATGCCAGCACTGCAGGATGGGCCTTAAATCCACTGTGCCATAGCACCAGCCCCTCAAATAATAAATCTTTAAAAAAAATACATTGGATGAAATAGAAATCAGTTCATACCACATTTGTCAGTATTCATACTTATCAGTTACCTGCAAGATAAATTATTATGGATAAGTTAAATGTCTCACGTCTTTTTTTTTTTCTGGCATGATTTCAGTCTTCTTTCTCTTTGTTTCCAGACGTTCATTAGTATCTGTCAGATTAGACATTATAATTTTTAATCTAGGGAAATGTCTCACCATCATTATTGATCTCAGCCAATAGTCAGCAAACTTCTGAAAAGTGCTATATTTTAGGCCTTGTAGGGCGGATGCTCTGTGATGTAACTGCTCAGCTCTGCTGTTACGGCACCAAAACAGTTACAAATGGGGATGACTGGATTCCCATAAAGCTTTATATGCAGCAGCAGGCAACAGACTGGATTTTGCCTACAGGATGCGGTTTCTGACCCTTGCCTTAAGTCACCAGGAGGACTCTGGGAACATTAGTTGCACAGCAGTTTTTTTTATTCCTTTTAAATTTATTTGGAACAAGAGAAAAGTTTATTTTATTTTTTTAGTTCTGCCTTTTAACTGTGTTTAAAGTAAAATATAAAGATTTTCCGTCTGAGGCGTAGGAGGGAACTGATAACCCCATTGATTTTTGTTTCTGTTTCAGTTAGTTGACAGGACTAGGATTGTGATTGTCCCTTCTCTAAATCCAGATGGACGGGAAAGAGCACAAGAGAAAGACTGTACTTCAAAGATGGGACAAACAAATGCTCGCGGCAAAGACCTGGATACAGACTTCACAAGTCAGACCAATTTGTTCCCTCCCTCCCTTCCATCCTCCCTCCATATCTTTCTCCCTTTCTGTAAAAGATTTATTTATTTGAAAACAGAGAGAGAGTGAGAGATCTCCCCAAGTGGCCACAATGGTCACCACTGTGCCAGGCCAAAGCCAGGAGCCTAGAGCTTCATCCAGGTCTCCCATGTGGCTGGCAGGGGCCCAAGCACTTGGGTCATCTTGAGCTGCCTTTCCAGGCACATTAGCAGGGAGCTGGATCAGAAATGGAGCAACTGGGACATGAACCAGTGCCTGTATGGGGTGCCAGTGTTGCAAGTAGTAGCTTAACCTGCTACTCCACAATGCCAGCCCAGAAAGACTAATATTTTTAAGCCACTTAAGTACTTGAGAGATTATTTTCCTTTCTTTGCTAGAGGATCAGTTGATCTTATTTTGTAGATGAATATGTGTTAGTTTCTTTTCTTATTATAAATGATGGATAAATGAATGCAGACTTCCAGGAAACTTTTAAAATTGTTCTCCTTTTTCATTTGTAAAAATAATTCAAGTTTTTCTTGCAGAAATTCAATCAATAATATTGGGATGTTCTGTCACTAGTTGTATAGATATATTAATTCTTTCACTATATGAACTCACGTATGATATATATGTATGTTGATTTAGAGGGGTTTGTTTCTTGTTTAAATAGGATCATCAACTATTCATATGATTTTGTAAATTTTTTCATTGTGTCATTAACAGCTTTCCATTTCAGTACTTCTAAATCTAATGACATCTTTTTTTTTTTTTTAAGATTTATTTATTTTTTTGAAAGGCAGAGAGAGAAAGAGGTCTTCCATCCACTGGTTCACTCTTCAGTTGGCTGCAACGGTTAACTCAAACTGGTGCCCATATGGGATGCTGGCACTGCAGGCAGTGGCTTTTACCTGCTACATCACAGCACCAGCCCCTTCAATGATGTCTTTATATATAAACTACTCTGCCTTATGCTGATGGACATTTAATTTGTTTCTGTGGTTTTTTTTTTTTATTCTTGCAAACAATGCTGCAGAAAATACTCTGCTTCCTGGAAATCTTACTTTCTTTCAAAGATAGGTTATACGTGAAATGGGGTCAACTATTTGGCACATATTCTGGTTGAGATACTCACTTCACATGTCAGAATGCCTGGGTTTAAGTCCTTGCTCTAATTCTGGTTCTAGCTTCCTGCAAATGTGTACCCTGACAGGCAGCAGATGATGGCTCGAAGCACTTAGATCCATGCCACCCTGTGAGAGACTTGAATTGAATTCTGGACTCCTAGACTTGGCCTGACCCAACCCCAGATGTTGCAGACATTTGGGGAGAGATTAGGAGATCTCTCCCTCTTCTCTTCCGTCTCCCTCCCTCTCCCCCTCTCCCTCTCTCCTTCTCTCTCTGGCTTTGATACAAAAACAAATAAATTTTTAAAAAAATATATTAAAAATAGGTTATATGTTCCCTTAAATTATTTTTTAAAGTGGGGTATATCATCTTTATTTTTTCCTTTAAGAATGTTCTTAGGGCCAGTATTGTGACATAGCAGTTAACACTGCTGCCTGTGGTGCTGGCATCCCATATGGGCACCGGTTCAAGTCCTGGCTGCTGCACTTCCAATCCAGCTCCCTGCTGATGCATCTGGGAGCAGCAGAGGATGCCCCAAGTCTTTGGGCCCTGTTACCCACTTGGGAGACCCAGAAGCAGCTCTAGGCTCCTGGCTTTGGCCTTGCACAGCCCCTGCTGTTCCTGCCATTTGGAGAGTGAGCCAGTAGATGGAAGATCTATATTTCTATCTCTCCCTCTATATATCTCTGACTTTCAAATAAATCTTAAAATTTTTTTTTCTTAAGCTTGTTTAGAGCCATTAATGTATACATGTCATTCTATAGTATATAAAACTCAGAATAACCTACTTCCTAGAAGATATCTTTGTTACTTGAAATAGTGATTTATGGAGAAATAAAGTATTTATGAATTGTGTAAGCTGGCATTTTGATGGTGTTCAAGTAAAGAATTTTCTAAAATGTCACACTAAAATTTGATATTTTGTATTTGATTCTTACTTAGATAATGCTTCTCAGCCTGAGACAAAAGCCATTATTGAAAATTTGATTCAGAAACAGGACTTCAGTCTTTCTGTTGCTTTGGATGGTGGTTCTGTGTTGGTCACGTACCCATATGACAAGCCAGTACAGACAGGTGGGTTGAATGTCATTATAATAAAACACACACACACACACACACACATACACATACACACTACTGAAAGTTACATAAGAAATTTCAAGTCAGTAGTGTCCCTTCTAAATTTTTTTAAATGGTGAACATTTGAGCATATTTCATAAGCAAATAATGACCTAAGAATATTGTACACACATCAAAAGTTCAAGCAATTACTTATAGAAGAGAGGTCAGATCTAATGCATCCTAGCTTTAATGAGACTAGCCATGTTGGCACATCTGTTCAGTTTAGTTCATAAGCACTTATTGAAAAATCATTATGTCTGTAGATACTGGGAATACAAAAGCAAATATGAGACACGGTGCCTGCCTCAAAAAACTCCTATTATAGGTGACCAAATATTATCCTTACTTTCTTTAAAGTTTGACTGGCTGGTTATACCTTGTGGTGAGTTAAGCAGTTGGCTTGTTAAATCTTTAGGGGTGTAATATGTAGAGATAGTTTGGGTTGTATTCAGTTCAGACTATGAGTACTGTTGTTATTAGGCCAGCACATCCCTCAAATGTAGTAAAACATACCAAAACAAGTTTGTATTTTATATGGTGTTCTATAGTAAAAACTCCTCATTAATACCTAGATGATTGTCTAAATCTGAGTATCTTGAGCTAAACTAAGGCATACAGTGAATTATAACAACTTCTCAGTAAACTTTAGTTGGTTGCAAGATTTGCTAGAAGGAGAAGACCTGTATCGATGATGCTGAACTTAAAGAAAAGTCTTTTGGATTTCTCTGCTGACTGAATTTTTGTTTTTGTAGTGGAAAACAAGGAGACTCTGAAGCATTTGGCATCACTCTATGCAAATAATCATCCATCAATGCACATGGGTCAGCCCAGCTGCCCAAATAAGTCAGGCAAGTGTTTTCTGTACTTTGTTATTATTGCTTTTGTAGAGGAGGAGTTTTTCACCTATTGGTCTCACTGGCATTGCATCTCAATGTCTTTGTAGATGAGAATATTCCAGGAGGAGTAATGCGTGGAGCAGAATGGCACAGTCATCTGGGCAGCATGAAGGTATGCCTCAGAATGCAATTATGAATATCAGTCATTGAGCTAAAGAGTTGAAAACTTTTCTGATACAACAAAGTGAACAGCACCTGTTTCCTGGCTTTTTGGTCATGGATACGTCTTAACTTAACCTAACAATAATTTTTTTCTTACTTTAACTATTTTTAGTTGTATAATTCAGTGATATTAATTGCATTTACAATGTCATACAACCTTCACCATATATATTTCTAAAGCTTTCTCATTGCTCCAAATAGAAACTCTATTCCCAATCAGGAATGACTCCCTATGCCCCTCTTCCCATAGCCTCTGGTAGCCTCTAACCCATTTTCTGTCTCTGTGAATTATGCTATTCTTAATACTTCATGAAACTGATATAATACTATATTTATCTTTTTGTGTCTGGCTTCTTTCACTCAACATAATCTTGTAGCATGTATCAACACTTCATTCCTTTTTAAGGCTGATTCATATGTTGATTCATATGTTGATGGACTCTTAGGTTGTTTCTGCTTTTACCTATTATAAATAATGATATAATGAACACTGACCTACAGATATCTGTTTGCACTTCTGTCTTCACTTCTGTCAGATGTATTCCTAGAAGTGGAATTTCTGGTGGTTCTTTTTTGTTTGTTAAGATTTATTTATTTATTTGAAAGGCAGAGTTACAGAGAGAGAGAGGGAGAGAAATCTTCCATCCACTGGTTCAATCCCAAGTGGCTACAATGGCCTGAGCTGGGCCTGTGTGAAGCCAGGAGCCAGGAGCTTCTTCCAGGTCTCCTACGTGGGTGCAGGGCCCCAAGGACTTGGGCCATATTCTACTGCATTACCAGACTCACTAGCAAGGAGCTGGATTGGAAGTAGAGCAGCTGGGACATGAACCGGTGCCCTTATGGGATGCCAGTACCACAGGTGATAGCTTTACCCACTATGCCACAGTGCCAGTCCATTTTCAGCTTTTAGAGAAACCCCCAGACTGTTTCATAGCAGCTGCACGATTTTACATTTTCATCATCAGTGTTCAAAGGCTCTAATTTCTTTATATTATTATCAGCACTTGTTGTTTTCTGGGTTTTTCTTTCTTTCTTTAAATTGTAGCCATCCTAGTAGGTATGAAATAGTGTCTCATTATAATTTTGATTGTATTTCTTTTATGGCCAATGATGTTGAGCATATTTTCATGTGCTTAGTGGCCATTTACGTATCTTCTGTGGAGAAATATCTGATAAGTGACTACCCATTTTTAAATCGTTTCCTTTTTTGTTGTTGAGCTGTAGTTCTTCATATATTCAGAATGTTAAATCTTTATCAAATATATAATTTGCAAATACTTTCATTCATTAGATTGTATTTTTATTTTCTTTATCAGATCCTTTTATGCACAAGACATTTAAAATTTTGATGAAGTCCAGTTTATCATTTTGTTGCTCATGCTTTTGTTATCATATATAAGAATCCATTGCCAAATCCAATTCTGTTCCTTTCAAAGATGCAGTGACTTTGGGTATTGGTCTTTCTTTTTCTGCAAAGAAAAAGGGTATTAGAATTTTATTAGGACTTGTGTTGAATCTGTAGATCACTTTGAATAGTATTGATAACTCTAAAATATTGCCTTTCTGTCCATGAACATGGTATGTCTTTCCACTTATTTGGTTCTTTAAATTCTTTCTGACAACATTTTAAATATTTAGGCTAGGTTTTGAGCAAGGATATAGTGACGTGGTTGAAGCTGTGCTACTAGAAAGTGAATCTTGGGGCTGGCATTGTGATACATCTGGTTAAGCCACCACTTAGACATCAGTATCCCACATCTGAGTGCCAGTTTGAGTCCCAGCTGCTCCATTTCTGATCCAGGTCTCTAATAATGTGCTTGGGAAATCAGCAGAAGATGACCCAAATACCTGGGTCCCTGCCACCCATATGGGAGACTAGTATAGAATTCCAGGCTCCTGGCTTCAGCCTGGCCCATCCCCACCATAGCAGCCATTTGGAGAATAAACCAGCAGATAGAATGTCTCTTTTTCTCCCTTTATTTCTGTCACTCTACCTTTCAAATAAATCTTTGAAAACAAATTTTTAGAGAACTAATGTCTTAATGATGGGTTAAGATACCTGGAGGAAAGAGAACCAGATGCAGGAGACTGGTGTAGAGTAGTCTAGCCGGGGACAAGCGCTGTTATGCTGGCATCCCATCTTCTGGGGAGTGAACCAGAGGATGGAAGAGTTCTCTCTCTCTCTCTTTTTCTCTGCCTCTGCCTCTCTCTAACTCTGCCTTTCAAATAAGTAAATAAATCTTAAAAAAAAAGAAGTCTAGCCAGATTAGAGTAGTGGCCATGGTAGTGAAGTCAAGGGATTGAGTTTCAGAGATACTGCTGAGAAGAAATTGACAGGAATTGGCCAGTTATGGATGATAGTTAAATGAAGAAGTCAGAGACAAAAAGATTTCACAGACATACAAGAAAATGAGTTAATATCATTAATTGAATTAGGAAAAAGAACAGGTTTTGGGGGGAGGGAAATTTTTGAACCTGTACATGGGCAGTTCTGTGCCTGGATAAACGCTACTTACAGGTGGTGGCTTATTGTCACCTGTAGGCTCCAGGTTGAGGAGATCAGAAGTCAAGTTCTTGTTCTTCTACCTGCAGACCTCTGTGAACATCAGTACAGTTTCAGGGTTTAGAGGGAAGCTGACCCTCTGCATGTACTCATTCATTTCTTCATTCATTAAACCCTAACAAACTCCTTTACCTTCCAGCACAAAGATGTAAAAATGAATTAGACATAGTCCCTGTCCTCAAAGGCTCTCTCAGGAGCCATTGCGTTTGTGACTGATTAAGTACAGACTGGCTTATTTATATTTGCTGTAGAATGTTTACAGATTCTTTGTTTACATCACCTCATTGACATTACCTCATTTTCTTTTTAATCTGTTGGTTCCATTTGTTGTATTACAAAGCTTCAGCCTTAATTTGCTTATACATTTTCTTACATTTGATTTTTAATTTTCTGTTCCAGGATTATAGCGTCACCTATGGCCATTGTCCAGAAATCACAGTATATACGAGCTGCTGTTACTTCCCCAGTGCAGCCCAGCTCCCTTCCTTGTGGGCAGAAAATAAAAGATCTCTCCTTAGCATGTTGGTGGAGGTAAATCTTTCTCTGTCAAGCTCCCAGGAATATCTTCAACGCAAACCTTTATTAAAACCTTGTCTTAATCTTTCACCAAAAATTCATATTTTTATTTTAAATTTATATTGAAAGAGGAGTTTTGTTCAGTCTGTGTTGCCTAAATAGAAGCCATGCATTCATGTATCTGGAATCTGCTATAATTTAGTTAATTTGACCTTTGAGATGCTGCAGGATCCTTAATCTGAAAATCACACAGTTACTGGAGTTAGTGTATCCTGGTGGCAAGGAAATCATTCAGGCTGTTAGAAGATTGAGATCTGACGCTTCAGGCTTTGACTGTTTCAGAGTTCTCTTTCTCTTATCGTCATCTCTGTGACTCTGAAGCACTGATTGAGAAGCAAGCAAGGTCAGAGACACTGGGGAGGGGGAATAAGTCAGGCTTGCTCTGTGTGTGTGTATGTGTAAGAGAGATAGATTGATTTCTGTTTGGTTTTGGTCATGCCTCAAATTATTGCCTTTAGACGTTATGAAAACAAATTTATGTCTTCAACATTTTTTTCAGGTTCACAAGGGAGTGCATGGATTTGTTAAAGATAAGACTGGAAAACCAATCTCTAAAGCAGTCATTGTACTCAATGAAGGAATAAAAGTACACACAAAAGAGGGAGGTTATTTCCATGTACTGTTAGCGCCAGGGGTCCATAACATCAATGCCATTGCTGACGGGTACCAGCAACAACATTCCCAGGTAAGAAACACAGATTGAGTAGTGTTATGTAAAATTCTCAACTTCTCATCAGACTTCATCTTTGAAACTACTGTTAGAAAGCCTGAGGGGAGGCCGGCGCCGTGGCTCAACAGGCTAATCCTCCGCCTTGCGGCGCCGGCACACCGGATTCTAGTCCCGGTCGGGGTGCCGGATTCTGTCCCGGTTGCCACTCTTCCAGGCCAGCCCTCTGCTGTGGCCTGGAGTGCAGTGGAGGATGGCCCAAGTGCTTGGGCCCTGCACCCCATGGGAGACCAGGAAAAAGCACCTAGCACCTGGCTCCTGCCATCGGATCAGCACGGTGCGCCGGCCGCAGCGCGCCATCCGCGGCAGCCATTGGAGGGTGAACGGAGGGTGAACAAATGGCAAAGGAAGACCTTTCTCTCTGTCTCTCTCTCTCACTGTCCACTCTGCCTGTCAAAAAAAAAAAAAAAAAAAGCCTGAGGGGAATAAAGAAATTAGAAGTATGGCCACCTCTTGATTAGTGTTAGCTTGTTATCTTTCTGTCCCTTGACAACAAAAGGGAAATGCTTGTAGCACTTCATGCACATTAGATGGTAGTGAATCATCTCCTTGGTTTGCATAAAATCCCTAAGAACATAACAGGGTTATGCATACCTTGAGTAAACCTTTTCATAACTCATAGACTTTCTCCTTCTAGGTCTTTGTGCATCATGATGCAGCTAGCTCCGTGGTGATTGTCTTTGACACAGATAACCGGATATTTGGTTTGCCAAGAGAGCTTGTGGTAACTGTATCAGGTAAGGAAATTTTAATTTTTAGTAATTGAATTTAAAAGCAGTCTTGACATTCAGTTTAAGAAGGATCATCTCCATAAGCTCCTGACACTACTCCCTTTTCTTCTAATGTCTCCTTTTCTCGGTATCCTTTTCCTGAATCTCTCCTCCCATGTGAGGGCTTGTCTCCTCACTTTTTTAGTTCTGTGTTCAACTGTCCCTCCACAGAGCCCTTCCCTGGTCACACGAGGGTCCCTCTCACTATCTCTACCCCACTTTCCCCCGTTACTTATCTGTATTCAATCTCTCCCACTAACACATAATCTCTGAGAGAGTAGGGAGTTTATCTGCAAGCCCAGAGCCATGCTTGGCATGTGGTAAGTCTTAATGGAGAACTGTTGAATGAATGAATGATTTGCTTCAAAAGTTCATGAATTCCTAGGGCTTTGACATATTAGTTCTGGTTTTCAAGATCTAAGAAACAGTAAATGTTTCTTTTCTCCAGGATTGAATTAATGAAAGGGTAGAAAGAAAGAAAATATGTGACAAAATAAATACTCTGTTGTGTTTGACACAAAGAAACTTGGTTTATTTCTAAGTGCAGTTTGAACTTGGGGTAAAATGACCATCTCCTACTACAGGGCATGTGGGGGGGGGGAGATCCTTAGTTGAGAAAAAGGAGCATGTTAGAAACACAGTCCAATCAAGTTTGAACCAGGTTAAATTCAAGTACCTTAGTACTTGAGGGGGTAGAATGCAGTCAATGGTTTAGATCTGGCTCTGCCACCCAGAATGAATTTTTGTTGTGAATGAATTTTTTTATTACTTTACTAAGACTCTTATGTTAGTAACCTGTATACAAATCCAAAATAAATTATGGATTTGGGATGAATGAAAATTTACTGAAAGGAAATGTAGAAGTTGTTGATTGATAAAACAGGTTGCAGGACAATAGCCAGTGTTCCTTCATTGTGGTAAAAGGAAAAAGTACATGCGTATACACATGCATAAAAATGGGTCTGGAAAATAGGCACTAAGGTAGTAAAAATGGTCTCAGGGTAGTAGAAACATAACAATGTGGGGGTTTTGTTATTTTCGCTTATCTGTATTTTCTAATTTTGCAACCACACGTGTACTGCTTCTGTAAAAATAAAAGGCTGTTCTTAAGTGCATGGAATAAAAAGAAAATAAATGAAGGGTGTGTTAGGCAAAGTGCCATTGTAAATAGGTACTGGAAGTGTAATACCCCACGTGGTGGTTTTTGTTTGGCAGGAGCCACCATGTCGGCGTTGATCCTGACGGCTTGCATCATTTGGTGCATCTGCTCAATCAAGTCTAACAGGCATAAGGATGGCTTCCATCGGCTCAGGCAGCACCATGACGAGTATGAAGATGAAATTCGCATGATGTCAACAGGCTCCAAGAAGTCCCTTCTAAGCCATGAGTTCCAGGATGAAACGGACACTGAAGAGGAAACGTTATATTCTAGCAAACATTGAAAACCACATTTCACATTCTCCCAGCATAAGTATCAAGCAACATTACAGTTCCTCTTGGGAGACACTGCATTAAGAAGACTCTCTTGCTTCTTCAAAGAGCTTTGGGAAGTTAACTTGCTAAATTTATATTCTCTGTGAATTTCACTGGCAGTTTTGAACTTCCCTTCCTTAATGTACTCATAACCCTTCAAAAAAAAAAAAAAAGAAATCTGATTTCTATTTATGCAGCAGAGATGGGACAGCCACTTTGTTTTTATTTTTTAATTTAAGATGAGCTTTTTAGAGTTTATGTAATAACAGCATAAAGCCAACTAGTGGATGTTGTATTTTGCACATCAGGTGTTTACTAGTGGCTTTGGCTTTTTTTTTTTTTTTCCTTTATTTTTAAATGGCCAAAAGAATCCAGAAACATTAAGGCAGGGACAGCAGTCAGACTCTGACATAAAGCTTTAAAAACTCAATGTTTTCTCAACCTACTGAGGAGTACTTCTCTCTAGTTATTAAATAGCTGGAGTTTCTCTTATTCAGGTTTAATGGAGGTTGAATTGATTTTTAAGCATATATAATGTTAGGAAATGAATAAATGGGCTTCCGCATTTGTCTTTCTACCTGTACCCAGGCTAGATCAGAACTGGTGGGCTGTGCTCTAAGCAGGATTTCACTACCTCTCTTGTAAGGTTTAGCAAAGTCCTAAATATCCCCCATTTTAAGCAAGAACTTACTGACTGTTGTGAAAGATCTAAGTGTACACTTGAATGGAGCTGAGAGGGAGACTTAGCAAAAGCTGAAACTCATGTTGCCTATCTTTTAACTTGGTAAAAACCCACAGGTGCTGCTGCTTTTATCTGTGAAGAACTAGTTTATTCTAGGAATGCCTAATTCTGTAACATTTCCTAAAATTGAACTTTTTCTATGTTGTACACTTATGGTTTTCAGATGACCCAACCATCTACGAGATCTGAATTCTGAAATTATTAGGAAGTATGGAAGAGACCTACTTGTGGATTCTTAACCTATTTGGAACAAAAAATATCTACACTTCATACTCCAGCCTGAGCCTACGCCATGAAATAGTAGACTATGGTTGAAATAACTTGGCCAGTCTTGTTCATACAGGCCTCTGCAAGCGATTGGGTTCTTTGTCCTAATGTTTCACATGACAGTCTTTTTTTTGACCAACCAACTTCGTTAAAATTTTAGTGGAAAGCTTTCAAATATGCTGCCTCCATTAAAAAAAAAAAGTAAACTATGGCTGCTTGTGTGATATAACACTGTAGTGTGACGGTGTCATCCGCTGCCAGTCAGGCACAGAGTGAGACGATTTGCATTTTATTGTCTATCTTATCTGCTATTTAGTGGAAATGATGCTTTTTGTAAGTGTGTGTCCTACCAATGATCTAATGGTTTAATACCTTTGAATGTTTTAATGGCCAAGTTGCTGCTGAACTTGTACTAAATCAGGGGATCAAAAAGCTTACTCTCATCTTCTAAATTGTATTCTATATTCATAAATGTATCCTTCATCCCAAAGCTTTCATGTGAAGTAGTTTACCACCCACCTGGGTTGTTCAGCCAGGGTTTTAAAGGAATGCATCCAAAGTAGCTTTATAAAATATTTTGTCTATTAGGAATAATGAGCTCATGACATTTGTTAATAAGTATCTGTGGTAAATTTGGGTGGTTGAAGGTTAAGCCATTCTGCTATTAATCCTGGTATTAGCCACTCAGACTCTGCCACCTCCCTCTCATCCCACCACATAAACAAAACAGAGCTTGTGGGATGCTAGTAATTAATGAAATATATATACATGAGTTAACTTTTTTGATAATCATTACAATTTATTTGAAGATACAGCATATTGCTCTTTTTTAGCTTTATTTTTTAGAGTGCAAAGTCAGAAAACCAACAAAGGGCCTATGAGTGTCTGGGCCTGCTTGCAACATTGCAGCTAGAAATGAAGGTTGATGTGACAGCCTTTGCTTTATTAGCATTGATCTTCTCTAGAGGGCACTTTTTACTTTTACTTTCTTGAATTAAACATGCCTCTCTAACTGTACATCGTAGTGGCTGGAGGCCATGCCTTTTAAGCATGTGTAAAATTATTTAAGACATGAACATACAAATAGTTCTTTTACTGATTTTTCTCAAAAGGAAAACCAAATTCTGCTATAAATCTTGACTCTTTAATGAACTCCTGAATAATGCATTTAGCTGGAAGATAAGGCCTTCTCAGCCCATGTTACCTCTGAATGCGAGTGTACAAGATCTGCGACTGCTGCAACTATGTTCTCAGCCCTGCTCTGTTTTTCATCTGTGGCTCTCATGCAGTATTAGACCACATTAACAGCTTAAGGCATTGAAGCCATATGGGGTGGGGAATGCATTTCTTCAGTGTTTCTCCTAGAGACTTTCCATTTCCTTGGAGTCATGGAGGCAAGTAAGTATCACAGTGTTGAGAAGTTGGCCCACATCTGAGTTGTGCCTTTCTTTACTCACAAGGCATTGTTTTTGTCTTGGTGATGAGTTTGTAAGCCTTCTCTCTTCCCAGCTCCTTAATCAAAGCAAAATGATTGCGTAGGTAACGTTTAAAGTGTCTGCCTGTGTAAATGTACTTGTGCTGATTGTATAGTGCAGTAAGACGAGCCCTTGGAATTTCAGAAGGAAAGACCCGTTGATTTTGCTGTTTTTTTTGTGGAACACTTGGGTAGTGAGTGGAATCCCATCCAGTTGAGGAATGCTTGCAGTTCTCATGGAAAGGAATTTGATTTGGGACTTTGTCATCTTCCAGAAGGAAAGCAAAACATACTGTATTTTTGGCCCAGTGTGATTGATTGATTAATCTTTGTTACCTTCCGTCTGAATGGGATTTGCTGAATTAATGAATATTGACTTTAAAACTAATTATGAGTTTAAAAATAAATAAAAGGTAGTGCTTATGTCTGAGCTTCTTGTGTTTCTGAGCTAACACAAGGTTAGTCAGTAACCGTGACCTGCTCCTCTATTTCCATTTATTCTCAGCATTAAATATTTTTATCTTCTTGTTGACAGAAATGCACTTGTGCCAGGTTTTGTCCCTGCTGTGTTAACAGCTTGCCTAGGAATGCTGTAAACGTGCCCTGTGTTACGGATCTCTGGTGGATTTGTTCTAATAGTAACAACCCAAAATTTCTCCTTGTGTTTTTGCTTTATTGTTATTGCTGAAAATCCCACTGTGGTTGATGTTCAGTGATTTTCTATCTAGCAACTTTTTGATAACTCTTTGGTTTTCTGATTTGTTTTAATTAAAGCAAATTTGGGGGGAGTCATTAGGGTCCTTGATTAATGTCAACTGAACTTGAATTTCTAGTTCATGAAAAAATTTCTCCCAACACCAGTTTCTCTTATTTTTAGCAATAACTCATTAATGATTCCACTTGACTTTCAGAATATTGTCCTGGTTGATTTTGTTTTGACAGAATACGTTATTAAATTTGAATGTAGGTTACCATTTTGAGGCAATTTGATATAAATTATGTAAATATGTATGATTATGACTTTTATAAATGGCAGAACATGAGTATATTGACTACATTCTATGCCAGCCATGCTGCAGAATTTCTGGAGGTTGGGCATAGTGGTATTTTTATGCTCAGATAGAAAATCACCTTTCCACCTTTCCATTTCTTCAGAATGATACTCCCCAGCTCCAGAACGCTCTATAACTAATTATATGAGGTGCCCAATACCCATTCATCTCAAGTGCTTCAGTCTTTGGTTTATTTCATGCACTGTGCCTTCAAAATGAAATTTTTAAAAGGGACTATAAATGAAGTTGAATAGTAGTTTTAAAGTCAATCTGTGTAATTTATGTGAAATCTAACTGTAATGAGGTCTTTTCTGTTTTTTATATGTAAACGGATCTAACCCTGTATAAAAGTTATTTTATGATGTTTGTCTTCCTTTGTGTTTTGTCTTATCATTTTTCTAAAGCAATAAGCCATAAGTTCTAGCTACATAGTTTTTTACCTATACCGGGGAACATAGTACCAGGGTTGGAATGCAGGGTGTCGCCTACAGATTGTTTCTGTCTTTATGAATTAACTTAAAAAGGATTTATTTCCAAAGTGATCACCTCATATCATGGCCACAGTCCTCTTTTCTGTTTGTGGCTCAGCTAGATGATATGTCTTTAACCGTTCCACCATGACCCCCACAAAACTGAAAGGTTATGTACCCATTTTAAACTCATTAAAATGGTGGCACTTTTCCAGGTGAGGCCTTGTTGGAATAATGTGCCCTGTCATTCGTAGGCACGGTGGTGATGAATTCATTATCTTATTTTCATTAGAAACAGTTTACTGATACTGGGAAAGCAACGTTATATAAGAAACATAGGTACTACTGAAAATGAGACCAGAGAAATAAATAGGGAAATAACTGTACTTCGGCGGTGATTGGTTCCTCTAAAAAGAAAGCCTCTGCTGTGGAGAGAGCGGAACAGAGAGGTGGACGCTGGCGAAGGGCAGTTCATGACTGATTCTTGTCTTTGCCGCTTGCTTCCTATGTGAACCTGTATCACCAAGTTTCATTAACAGTCTGAGTTGCAGTTTCTCTACTGGCTAAGGGCTTTAGTGAGAATTAAGTAATGTTAATGAAGGGCCCAACCTAATATTTGACTCAACTGAATTCCCATGATAACAAGAATCATTTTCCTTCATTTGCTGTTTTCTGATCCCTTTGAAAGAGAGTTATTTTATCAAATATATGAACAAAGATTTTTTTAAGGTGGTCTTTTTAATTTAGAAGAAATTCCTAAATTTTAGTATCCATGAATACTAAAAGAAAAAAAGCTATGAAACTCTCCCTTTCCCTGTTCGGTAGGTTGTCATAGGCTGGCAATAAAGTTTTAATTGTGCCAGATGTCTAATATTTGTTTTGAAATAAAAGGAGATTATATGCTCCTTCAGTGAAAACAACCTTAATTGCTTCAGGAAGTCTCAACAGTGATAACTGTTTTTCTCCTCAATGTTTGAAAGGTTTTCATGAATTTTTTCTCAGGCATTCTCATATCCAAATCAAGAATCCATGTGGCTTGTTTCAGAAACAATCTACCACTTGTGTTCAGTCCCTCAGGTTTGTTCTCAACAAAGCTGACATGGTGGTCAACGTTAACACTCTACTCAGCTATGATTAGCTAACATCTTGTTATTCTCACACGCAGTTTGGATGCCAACTGATTCTATGTTATTTACTGCAAATCTCATAAATACACTATTAATCATTACCCACAATTTTAGTGGTGACTAAAGCAGATGAAACCCAATTTCAACTTTTTAAAATGTGTATTTATTTTTACTTATTTGAAAGGCAGAGAGACAGAAATCTTCCATCTACTGGTCTACTCTCCCAAAAGCCTGGAACACCAGGGCTGTGCCAGGCTGAAGCCAAGAGCCAGGGGCTCCACCCAGGTCTCCCCCACAGGAAGCAGGCACTGAAGTGCTCTTGCCATCACCTGCTACTTCCCAATGTGCACATTAGCAGGAAGCCAGATCAGAAGCTGAAGAACAGAGACTCAACTCCAGGTACTCTGATAAAGGATTCAGATGTCCCATATAGCAGTTTAAACCACGGCACCGCAACACCTTCCGCCAAAGCTTTAACTTCAATATTACAGTTTTGCCTACATTAACCAGTAGAATATTAAAAGTAAACATGCGATTTCTTAGGCACCTTTGGCCGAGGCCAAAGAGAATTCTATTCCTTGTTGCTGTGTAAACTAATGTAGACATGGTGAGCAACAATAGGTCGAGTAGAAAGCTATTCAAGGTGAGAGGCCAGCTGGAAGAAGATTGAAGACAAGATGAAAAGATGTACTTGACGTGACTGAAGTTGCAGTAATTGGAAGTGAGAGCTTGTTGACATGGGTGACTCATTCAGTAAGGATGATTTATTGATTCAATTAGGAGCAATAGAAGAGGCAGTGACAAAGTCAAGGCTGTAGGTGGAAAATAAAAGCTGTAGGAGAAAATAAGATAGATGGTACTGGCGCTGTGGCGCAGTGGGTTTATGCCCTGGCCTGAAGCACTGGCATCCCATATGGGCGCTGGTTCGAGTCCTGGCTGGTCCACTTCTGATCCAGCTCTCTGCTATGGCCTGGGAAAGCAGTAGAGGATGGCCCAAGTCCTTTGGCCCCCGCACCCACGTGGGAGACCCCGAGGAAGCTCCTGGCTTCTGGCTTCGGATCAGCATAGTTCCAGCCATTGTATCCAATTGGGGAGTGAGCCAGAGGATGGAAGACCTCTCTCTCTCTGCCTCTCATCTCTGTGTAACTGTGACTTTCGAATAAATAAATAAATCTTTAGAAAAAAAATTAAGATGAACATGTAGAAAATTCAGTGATTAGGTAGAAATAGCTAGGAAAACATAAATTATGTGATTGTCATTGAGGTTGAGCCAAAGTGATTAAGGAGAGTCTAGATTGCAAAATCTGAATTATTGCTTATTTCTAATATTTGATGTTTTTCCAGGATTTACAATTATTGTTACTTATGTATCATTTGCTCCCTAGGAAAGTTTTTCAGAACCAGAAAGGTTTTAATATTTAGTGCATGAAAATGTGAGGTGCCCAGAAGAACTGATCATGAAGACAGGGTATAGAATAGAAGGGGAGTGGGCAGGGTACAATACTGATTGGGATGGAGGACTCCTGGGATTTAGGAATAATTTTAGAATAGCCTTAGACTCACAGAAAAGTTGCAAAGATAATAGAGTTGGCTGTTGGATTTGTATTTGGAGGATATGAGTGTTAAGTCAAAATGGACGGATTGCACCATTTTCTATTTAGTGAGACTTGAATGGGACTGGACATAAGAAATAGCAAATTTAGAACCTAGCCAGCTGTGCCTGGGTTGGGTGTTCCAGGTGTTAACCATGTGATACTGCTTCTAGGTGACTGAGTGAGATCTCTCTGGAAGGTGTCCCTCCTACAGTTGGAGAAGACATCAGCATTTTTTTTTACCTCCAGTATAAAATAAGAAAAAGTTCTATACAGTTTTCATATGTTGACACTATTAAACACTAAAAATAAGTATACTTACTGTTTTCAAAGAAATAAAAGATCAACCTGAGACTATCACAGGGAGCTATAAAGCCATATCAGTACTTCTGGAAATGAAAATATAGAAACTAAAATAATGTAGATAGTTATAGTGGCGGGTGGACACAGAAATAATGAAGTAATAGATAGATCTGTAGAAATTCAAGTGGCACAGAAAAAAACAAGAGTGTGTATGAAAGAGGGTGAAAAATGTGGATTTAGCATTAGAGTGATGCATATTTGAGGTTCTAAAGACAAAGAATAGAGCATAGGAAACCTTAAGAGACGACAACTGGGAATTTTCCTATATTGATAAGTTATTGATTTATAGAGAAAGAAAAAGTAAATATCCATACTTAGACATATCAGTGAAACAAAGACAAAAATTCAAAGGAGTCAGAAAAGAAATTCAGAGAGCAGTTAGACTGAGATTAGACTCATTCCCAAAGTACACTGAGGTGAGAAAGTGCTGGGAAAACATGAAGTAACTTCCAGCATAGAATTCTGTATTAAATGTATCTTTCAAGAATGAAAGTGAACTTCAGGTGGCTGAAAATGTTGGTGGCTTTTTCTGCCTGCAAGTTCTGATATTCATTCTAAAGGAACTGAGAGCTTAATCTTCCAAAATGTCAAACACACCCCCTATGCCCCATCTCCCACACCAGTCCCTGCACACAAATGCCCAGCCAGCACACCGGGTCCGTGAGCTACAATCCCTACAGTCATGTCACCTGAAACCACAGGCTGGGGAGACTTGGGCATCCAGAGCAGGTCGCAGCATCCTTGGGTATTATCACTGCAAAGCCCTCCACGCCACCAGTTAAGTCGCAGCTGGCTTACATGAGGCAGAGCAGAACGCTCTGGGACCAAGCAAAGGCCTCCAGCCCAGACTCAGAGTTGTAGGAGGTTAGCAAGACTATCAGTAGGCACATAGCGAGATCTCACTGATGAAGGGCTAAGAATATTTCAGTGAATATGAACAGAAAAAAAGAGAGCACAATGAATCTGCAAAGGCCTGTCAACATTCCCCATCTTAATTCCCTTGCATGCCTTGCTTACTTCCATGCTGAGTCGCACAGAAGCTGTTTTAAGTAGACGGAGACAGTCTCGCATGCAGAAAGGGGAACCTGACCTGAGCGTCAGTCTGGCTGAAGACCCAGATGGTGGTGACGGTGGCTTTTCCACAAAGCGCCAGCCACTGCTCACTTGCAGAGAAAGCACAGCCTCATCAGTGAAATGCATAGCAAGAGGGTGGTGCCCTGTGTTCTGTCGGCTGTCACAACGGCTAGAATGCAGCTCACGAAAGGGGCACATCCAGTCCCTAAGGGTTCATCAGCAAAACCTAGAAGCTGAACTTCTTCAGCTAGAGGAACGACACCACGAAAAGAGCAGCAAGGTCCTGGAAAGCACATTCAGTTCACAAGGAACTTAAAAGACAGGAGGGAAGGGAGGGGCAGGCGGAAGAGTGTGCTGAGCACACGCAGAACGGGATCACTCTGCGGAGGAGCAGGTGGCAAAGTGGAGGAAGAGGAAGAGGCCAAGAGCGTTGTGACGCAGACAGAGGAGACACCTGGAAGCAACAGAGAGCAGACAGGACGGTGAAGGCACGTCCGCTCCCGAGGGCAGGGGAGCGAACGGTGCTCGTGACGCTGGCTCCGACAGTGGAGGAGCCACCAACAGAGCCCACGCCTGAAGGTGAGAAGAAAGAATCCACGTTGCTTTATCTTATGTGTCCCAAATGCTTTTTCCCCCAAGATTTATTTATTTCAAAGTCAGAGTTACACACACACACACACAGAGAGAGAGAGAGAGAGAGAGAGATCTTCCATCTGCTGGTTCACTCCCCAAATGGCCACAAGGGCCAGAGCTGGGCCAGGAAGAAGCTAGGAGTCAGGAACTTCTGGGTTTCCCGTGTGGGTGCAGGGGCCCAAGCACTTGGGCCATCTTCTGCTGATTTCTCAGGCCATTAGCAGGGAGCTGGACAGGAAGTGGAGCAGCTGAGACTTGAACCAGCGCCTGTATGGGCAGCAATGTGCTGAGATTTGGTGATTTCTCTCTTTATTCCATCAGAAGTTTCAAAATTCTCTGACCTCAAATATCTCTGAGTGTGATTTCTGAATAAATTTACTTTTTCCTTTTTATGTTTTGCATTTTAAAAATTTATTTTATAAGAACAAAAATATTTTTTTCATTAAAAAAAAGTATGTGGGGGGCTGGCATTGTGCCCCTGCCTGAACTACCTACAAGAAGCAGCAGCAAATGTCTCTGGAGGATGGTAACATAACCTAGAGCCTCGCATGATTACTACAAATATATATTTTTAAATATTTAATTTATTTATTTATTTGAGAGGTAGAGTTACAGAGAAAGGGAGAGACAGAGAAAAAGGTCTTCCATTTACTGGTTCACTTCTGAAATGGCCGCAACAGCAGGAGCTGAGCTGATCTGAAGCCAGGAGCCAGGAGCTTCTTCTGGGTCTACCACATGGGTGCAGGGGCCCAACGACTTGGGACATCTTCTACTGCTTCCTCAGGCCATAGCAGGGAGCTGGATTGGAAGTGGAGCAGCCGCGACTCAAACTGGCACCCATATGGGATGCTGGCACTGCAGGCAGGGGCCTAGTCTACTACACCACAGTGCCGGTCTCCAATTACTACAAATATTTATAATAGTATCCACTCAAAGGCGCCTGTATCAAAAGATCAGATCAGGGGCCAGGATTGTTGCATAAAAGATTAAGCTGTGGCATATGACAACTGCATTCCATATCCAAGTGTCACTATGCCTCCTCCACTTCTGACTCAGCTTCCTGCTAATGCACCTGGGAAGGCAACAAAGGATGGCCCAAGAACTTGGGTTCCTGCCACTCACATGGGAAACTCAGATGGAGTTCCTTTCTCTAAGTTTCAGCATGGCCCAGCCCTGGCTGTTGCAGGCATTTGGGAACTGAACCAATAGATAGAAGATTCTCTGTCTCTCTCTCTCTCTCTCAAATAAATAAATAAATAAATAAATCTTTTTTTTAAAAAAAAAGATAAGGTCAAATGATGAAGGCAAAAAATAGAATCAGTCCCATTGGAGGTTCAGATTTGTCAGTTGTTAATCAGAAATTTTAAAAGAATGGTTGGGGGCTGGCACTGTGCTGCTGTCTGTGATGGTGGCGTCCCACATCGGAGAGTTGGTTCGAGTCCTGGCTACTCCATTTCTGATCTGCCTTCCTGCTAATGTGCCTGGGAAGGTAGAGGAAGATGGTTCAAGTACTTGGGCTCCTGCGATCCGCAGGAAAGACCAGGATGGAGTTCCTGGCTTACAGTCATTTTGAGAGTGAACCAGCAGATGGAAGATCTCTTTCTCAAATAAATAAATCTTTTTAAAAATGGTTATAAGTAAATTAAGACAAGATGAAGAAATTTAGCAGAGAATCAAAATCTGTCAAAAATGT
Organism: Sylvilagus floridanus; assembly: GCA_949820135.1. Lineage (NCBI taxonomy): Eukaryota > Metazoa > Chordata > Mammalia > Lagomorpha > Leporidae > Sylvilagus > Sylvilagus floridanus. The sequence continues at coordinate 44,597,037 of OX463237.1, forward strand.
AAATGGAAATTTCAGTTCTGGGCAGAATGGAAGGGGCATGTTTGTATTTTTCCCACCAAGGACAGCAAAACCTTCATACACTGTAAGTGAAACAAAAATAAGAAGACTTAGAGCAGAAAGCACGCAGAGTGGCTAGGGCCTCAGGATGTTGAGAACAATGTGGGAGCGAGTGCCCTGAACACTCTCTTCACTTTGTATATCCCATAATGGGTGCAGAAATGCCAACGGATGCAGATAAGAAAAGCCCAAAGGGAATTCTTCTCTGTCCAAAGGACCAGGAAATAAGTAGCCTAGTAAGACAGCATACTAAAAGTTACCACAGTAATATTGCACTACTCCAGACAAATGCCACAGGAAAAAAAACCTGCTGCCAGCAGAGGCTGAGTGCGGAGCCTAGACTGCCTCGGCCTCCGCCAGGCCTCAGCCTGGGTGGTGCCAAGACAGCAAAGCTGGGGGGCCAGGGCTCCTGGGCTGCCCAGTGGTAACAAGATCTCTGCCTTTCAAATACATAAATACAAGCTCTAGAACAAAACGACTGAAGGAAATTCTTGAAACAGAAAGAAAATGATAGAAAAGGAACCTTGTTGGGCTGGCGCTGTGGCGTAGTGGGTTAAGCCACCGTCTGCAAAGCCAGCATCCCATATGAGCACCGGCTTGTGTCCTGGCTGCTCCATTTGCAATCTAGGTCCCTGCTAATGAGCCTGGGAAAGCAGTGGAACATGGCTCAGGTGCTTGGGCCCTTGTCACTCACGTGGGAGACCAGGAAGAAGCTCAGATCCACCCCAGCTCCAGCTACTGCGGCCATTTGGGGAGTGAACCAATGGATGGAAGACCTCTGCCTCTTTCTGTCTCTTCCTCTCGTCTGTAATTCTGACTTTCAAATAAATAAATACATAAATATTAAAAAGAAAAGGAATCTTGAGACATGTGGAAGAAAAGAACAAACAATGGAAAGCATAAAATACAGGTAAACTGAGCAGGCTTTCGTCTGCCCCAGAATTCTGTAAATTGCGTTTGACAGTTAACAATTACAACAACGTCTGGTTCTCGCCGGGTGTCGAGGAAATACTAGAGCATTATTAACAGGCGGGGGGACGTCACAGGTGGTTTCTACACTTGACCAGAGCCGGAACAAGGTTGGTGCGAGCAGCTGTAAGGGTGGGTTTGGATGAGAGCCCGTGTGAGCAGTTAGCAAGCACTCTCTGGACAGGAAAGAGGGCTGAGACTCTGAGCGAGCCGCCAGCGGGGAGAAGGCTCACGCCAGAGAGACTGCGTGGCGGAGCACAGAATCCTGAAGGGATGGGCTTCGGGGAGAAAAGTCTCTGGTCTAAGGAAGGAAGAGGCCGGCTGAAGACACACAGCTGAGAGTGGAGGGACATGGAGGGAGTTCTGGGTGAGGGCGGCTCTCTGGGAGAAGGGAGAAGTCCACTGGAGGGAGATGAGCACGGCTTGGGGCCTGGAAAGCGAGTCTGAGCACCCGAACACCGACACTCTGCGAATAGCAGGAACTCAAGTTTTCAGTCCCGTGACTCAAAAACTGCGAAATCACGAGTGGTCCACCAGGTGGCGGGCTCTGGGAGGCTCTTGTATCCCATCGGCCCCGGCGCCCAGAGCGGAAGAAGGCGTGGAGGGGACTCTCTGGCTCGCACCGTCTCTACTCTCCTACCCCGTCTGACGTTGGACAACAAAGATGGCGGCAGGAACCAGCAATTACTGGGAAGGTGAGGGCGAGGCCTCCGGGTGGGTCCTGCGAGGGGCAGGGGACTGAGGGAGGGCGCGTCTTGGGGCAGGCAGCAGAGGAAAGAGCCAGATCTCCGGAGCGGCCGAGCTGGGGGCGGGACCTGCGCCGCGGGAGCCCTGGGGCCTGTGGCCTGAGGAGACCCAACGGTCCGGCTGACTCGGCGGGCTGAATGAGACCGGGGGCAGGGGTTGGCGCCGGGGACGGAGCCGTCCTGGCGGGGCGGAGGGGCCCCCCAGCGCCAGGTGTGATGCGGCCGAAGGGTGGCGGAACCAGGAGCTGCCGTGTGGAGGCGGGAGCCGAGCGTCGAGCGAGAGAGCGCCGAGCCCGGAGGCTGGAGGAGTCCGCGCCTCGGAGTTGAGGGCACGGTTAGAAGACTGAGTGGGGAACGAGAAAGGAGGAACTTGTCAGCCCCAGTGCCCAGGGGCAGTGAGGGCAGGACGGCCTCTGCCGGGTCCCCCCGGCAGCTTCCGCCTGGGACCTGGAGGACTGCGTGCTTGGAGGCAGAGAGAGTAACTTTGCTTTCCGCTCGGGCGTCTAGGATCAGTTTTCTTACAGAAGAGAGCGCTGAGAGCCTTTGCGAGTTGTGACTACATTGGCGGTACCTCTTGCACCAAAGAAAACCTTGTGACAGCTGCGTTCATTCACTTCCTGAAACAGTGGTCACTCACAGCGCAGGGCAGAGCTTGGCGCTCGACGGGGACCAGAGAAGCTCAGCTTCGCCTGTCGCTTGTCTTCTCATAGACTAAGAACCTGCCCTCCGAATCCCGTTCCCCTTTTGCACCGTTGCCTGTTGCTACGCCCCGAAGCGTGTAGAAATCAGCGTTGCCACTGCCAGCCACTTGGCCCAAGAAACTCAGTTTTAAGTTCACTCTTTCTTGCCTTTCTTACTTGTTTGTCGTTGTTGTTTGTGGATTTGTTTTTACTGGGGTGAGGACACAGGGCGGGAAAGGGTGCCTTAGGGTAGCCCCTCTTACTTTCAGAACGCTTTTACTTGATTTTTTTTTTTTTTAATTGGGGAAGACAATTACTAAAACTACAGACAGGATATGCTGTATTTGAAATAATGCACACTAGCTAGAAAGAATTTTAAAATTATGTACAAATGGCTACTGATACCTGTCACACTGGTCAGTAGGCTCTGGTTTTTGGAAACACCCTACTGTACTATTTATAGCGGCTCATTATCGACAGCCTACTCTGTGCCAGGTGCTTTAGGTGAAGGTAAGGGTTGAAAAAACAGAAAGCTGAGATTCATAGGCCAAGGAGATGGCCAGTAAGTCCGAGCCAGTGAATACCTGAGCTGAGATTTGAACTGGGGTTTGGTCCCTGGCTTATATGCTCCACCATATTGTTCTTCCTACTTCTGGTTGCAGAGTGTATTGAAAATTATGTTTTGTATCTCTTATCCCTGGAAAAAGATATTCTTAGACATTTCTTTTGTTTGAGAGTATTTCAAAAAGTTTGTGGGAAAATGGAATTAAAAGTTTTTGGTGGGGTGGATGTCGGGGCATAGCGGTTAAGCCTGCATCCCATATCAGAGTGCCTGGGTTTGAGTCCCAACTCAGTTTCCTACCAGTGTACACTCTGGGCGGCCGCTGACAGTAGCTTGACTGCTTGGGTTCCTGTCTCTGACCTGGCTCCATCCCAGCTGTTGGGGCATTTGGAGAGTAAACCAGTGGGTGGCAGTACTCCCCCCCACAGTTCTGCCTCTTTCAAATAAAACTGTAAGAATTTGTTTTGGAATCCATGTATATGCCAGGTCTTCAAAATGTTTGTGGGCACCTTTTGCCCAGCAGTTCTGACTCCTCCATCCACGTGCCTGGATTCAATGCTGGGCTTCTTTCCTACTCCAGCTTCCTGCTGCTGCAGGCCCTGGGAGGCAGCAGTGATGGCGCAAGTAGTTGGATTCTTGGCACTTAGGTAGGGGGTCTGGATGGAGTTTCTGGCTCTCAGCTTCTGCTTGGCCCAGCCCCGGATCTTGCAGATATTTGGGACATGAACCAGCAAATGGAGCCCTCTGCTTGCCTGTCTCTCTCTTGCTCACTCTGTCTCACTCATGGGTGTGCACATACACATTCTCTCTGCCTCTCAAATTTAAAGGAAAAAAATTTTTTTTAATTTTAAAATATTTTTTTGACAGGCAGAGTTAGAGAGAGAGAAAGGTCTTCCTTTTTCTGTTGGTTCACCCCCCAAGTGGCTGCTATGACTGGCACGCTGTACTGATCCGAAGCCAGGAGCCAGGTGCTTCCTCCTGGTCTCCCATGCAGGTGCAGGGCCCAAGCACTTGGGCCATCCTCCACTGCACTCCTGGGCCACAGCAGAGGGCTGGCCTGGAAGAGGGGCAACCGGGACAGAACCAGTGCCCCAACTGGGACTAGAACCCAGGGTGCCGGCACTGCAGGCGGAGGATGAGCCTAGTGAGCCATGGCACCGGGCAGGAGAAAAATTTTTAAGTTTGTGAAAACGCATATTATGAAAAGCTATGCATGGGGGCCAGTACTGTAGCATAGCAAGTAAAGCTACCGTCTGCAGTGGCAGCATCCTATATGGGCACCGGTTCGAGCCCGGCTGCTCCACTTCCAATCCAGCTCTCTGCTGTGGCCCTGGGAAAGCAGTAAAAGATGGCCCAAGTCCTTGGGCCCCTGCACCTGCATGGGAGACCTGGAAGAAGCTCCTGTCTCCTGGCTTCAGATTGGTGCAGCTCTGCCCCTTGCGGCCAACTAGGAATTGAACCATCAGATGGAAGATCTCTCTCTCTCTCTCTCTCTCTCTTCCTCTCTGCCTCTCCTCTCTCTGTGTAACTCTGACTTTCAAGTAAATAAACAAATCTTCTTTTTTTTTTTGACAGGCAGAGTGGACAGTGAGAGAGAGAGACAGAGAGAAAGGTCTTCCTTTGCCGTTGGTTCACCCTCCAACGGCTGCCGAGGTCGGCGCGCTGCGGCCGGCGCACCGCCCTCATCCAATGGCAGGAGCCAGGCGCTAGGTGCTTTTTCCTGGTCTCCCATGGGGTGCAGGGCCCAAGCACTTGGGCCATCCTCCACTGCACTCCCGGGCCACAGCAGAGGGCTGGCCTGGAAGGGGGGCAACCGGGACAGAATCCGGTGCCCCAACCGGGACTAGAACCCGGTGTGCCGGCACCGCAAGGCGGAGGATTAGCCTGTTGAGCCACGGCGCCGGCCAATAAACAGATCTTTAAAAAAGAACTTAACGTTTTGATTTCTGGCTTGTATTTGATCTTACTGATAGCATATTGTTTATTATTATTTTGAGCCTCTCCAGATTCTTTAGATGAGTTTATTAAAAAGCAGATTTTAACTCTTGTAATGATAATTTATTTTGTTTTCATTTTACTATTAAAATAATTTCTTTTTTAAAAAAGATTTATTTATTTGTTTATTTGAAAGAGTAACACAGAGAGAGAGAGGTCCTCCATCCGCTGGTTCACTCCCCAGTTGGCTGCAACAGCTGGAGCTGCGCTGATCTGAAGCCAGGAGCCAGGAGATTTTTCCAGGTCTCCCATGTGGGTGCAGGGGCCCGGAACATCTTCTACTGCATTCTTAGGCCACAGCAGAGAGCCGGATCGGAAGTGGAGCAGCCAGGACCTGAACCAGCGCCCATATGGGATGCCGGTACCACAGGCTTTGGCCTTACCCGCTACACCACAGTGCCAGCCCCAAAAGAATTTCTTAAGCCTAATAATGCTTTGGAACATAAAAAGACAGCAAAAATCCCTGTCAAAAACAAACTCTTATAAATTTAGCTGGCAAATTGATATATTGATTGTAAACTCTGTTCAGTTTCTTTGTAATTTGTATTCTCATTTTTCTCTGAGTTACAGAAATTTAGTTATTGGTATAGAAATAATTTCAGGGATGTTAGAACAACATTTGTTGTATAGCTGCCTTTGGAATAAATCTGCCTCTTTTATTGCCATTTGGTTTCTTACTCCATCCATCTGAAGTTGAAAAAAAGTATATGACCAATTTACTTTCCTTGATAAGTCTTCAGTTTTCTCTTTTATGGGAGGGGGGACTAGATCAGCATCTCCTCATTTTTCACAGTTTGCTTTCTTCACAGTAGCCTTGTGCTGGGCAGGTGTTTGGCTCAGCAGTTAAGACACCACTTGGGAAGCCCATATCAGAGTCAGGCTCCTGTCCCAGCTCCGCTTCGGAGTCCAGCTTCCTGCTAATGCATGCGCTGGCAGGCAGCTGGCGATGGCTCAAGTAATTGGATCCCTGCCAAACACAGGGGAGACTTGGGTTGTCCTCTAGGCTCCAGGCTTCGGCCTGGATCAGCCCCGGGTGTTGCAAGCATTTGAGCTGCACTGATCCAAGTGACTGGAAGATTTCTCTCTGCCTTTCAAATATTTTTTTTAAAAGGAGTAGTCTTGTGATTTTCATGTCTGTTGATGGTCTTTTGGGGTCTAATTATTTGCTCTTATGATTTTGTTTAAGATCTCAGGAAGCAGGCGAGACAGCTGGAAAATGAACTTGACCTGAAGCTAGTTTCCTTCAGTAAACTGTGTACAAGTTACAGTCACAGCAGTGCCCGAGATGGAAGACGCGACAGGTATAGGTACTACCAGATTCTCTTATGCCTTAAACTGTATAATGTTTTTAAAGCATTCAAAGTTAAACTAAAATATACAACCTCTGTAACTTGGTCTGTTCAGCTTTTCATGTTTCTTTTTCTGTCATCAATTGCTTTATTTTTGTGACTTACTGAATTCTTCCTAATTTATTTATATATTTATTTATATATTTGAAACTCAGAGTTACGCAGAGAGAGAGAGAAAGAGAGGTCTTCCATCCGTTGGCGCACTCTCCAACTGGCCACAGCAGCTGGAGCTGTGGCTATCCAAAGCCAGGAGCCAGGAGTTTCTTCCCAGTCTCCCACACAGGTGCAGGGGCCCAGAGCCTGGGCCATCCTCTACTGCTTTCTCAGGCCATAGCAGAGAGCTGGATGGGAAATGGAGCAGCTGGGTCTCTTAAGTGGTGCCCATATGGGATGCCGGCACTTCAGGCCAGGGCATTAACCCTCTGCACCACAGTGACAGCCCCATTTCTTCCTAATTCTTGGGACAGCATTTATTTGGAATCCTTAGACAAAGATTGTGACAGTGTTGGGGAGATTGCTAGGACTTAAGAATGAGTGTGTATCAAAAACAAGAATTTCTAGTACAGCTAGTGTAAGAAAATTTGACTGATTTACCCACATCATATTTCTTGTTTTCTAATTGCTAAATAGATCTGAGGAAGTGCCCCAATGCAAAAGTATTCCTGCTGTTCTACTGTTTATTCTATTAGACTCTAATGCAGTGTGCAGCCTCAAATTGTTGAAGCGATTTTTAATTGTGGTACTTTTTGGAGAAATCAAGTTATTACCATATTGAATATATGGAAAATGTGTTATCTTTGAATCTTATGCTCTCTTTTAGTCATACTTTTAAAATTTGGAAATATTTAAGACACTTAGAAAATTATAAGGAAGAATATAATGGACCCCTGGTACCTATCTCCCAGTTTAAACAGTGATCATTATCAGTTCAGTTGAACCCCTGGTGATGTCCAGCATTCTTTCTCTTCATAATCATATATTTTTCACTATCTGTGTTTATATTTCTAAGCAATTCATGGTATTCTGTTATTGTTATATAATTTGCAACTTGCATTTTTGTTTAATATTTTTAGATTCAGCTATGGATCTGTAAGTAGTATATGCATTTGCTATATATGGTGCTATACTGTATATGTAGTTTAAACAGTTGATGGATGGATGTTGTTTCTCATTCTTGCTAATTAGCAATAAAAATAATTTTAAAAGCTGATAGCGAGGCTGGCGCCATGGCTCAATAGGCTAATCCTCCGCCTGTGGTGCTGGCACCCTGGGTTCTAGTCCTGGTTGGGGCACTGGATTCTGTCCCGGTTGCCCCTCTTCCAGTCCAGCTCTCTGCTGTGGCCTGGGAGTGCAGTGGGGGATGGCCCAAGTGCTTAAGCCCTGCACCCGCATGGGAAACCAGGAGAAGCACCTGGCTCCTGGCTTCGGATCAGCGCGATGAGCCAGTCACAGCGGCCACTGGGCGGTGAACCAACGGAAAAGGAAGAGCTTTCTCTCTCTCTCTCTCACTGTCCACTCTGCCTGTCAAAAAAAAAGCTGACAAGAGAATATTCATCATATCTCAGGTACTGTTCTAAGAGTTTTATGTAAATCCTACTGGAAATATTTTAAACAGAATGTTCCTATATTCCTAGCAGTGAAATTCCTGCTATCAAAGTTGTTAGTTGTTAATCTACTCTTACTTAACATGCTTTTCCAAAGGTTAGTAATATGTGAGGTATTTTTCAGCTAATTATAAAGACAACAAAAACTCAGCTTGGATTTGAACCAAGGTCTTTCCACTTCCAGAACACACATTCTAAATCCTACTGTATTCGTGTTCCAACAAAAGGCTCATTTCCACACTGTATCCAAAGTATTGTTTCTTTTAGTAAGGGTACATTGCTTGTAAAGAGCAGAGCCAATGTGTTTACCCTAGGGCCTAAAGTTGAATTATCAACATGTAATATAGATTTTATAGCAGTGTGTTGCTTTGGGTTTACCTTTATGTACCAAGTGAAAAGAATGAGGACTGACTGTTACTTTATATGACTTTTTTTTTTAAAAGATTTATTTATTTTGTTTGAAAGAGTTACACAGAGAGAGAAGGAGAGGAGAGGAGAGGAGAGAGAGAGAGAGAGAGAGAGGTCTTTCATCCGATAGTTCTCTCTCCAATTGGCCACCATGGTCGGAGCTGTGCTGATCCGAAGCCAGGAGCCAGGAGCCAGGAGCCTCCTCTGGGTCTCCCACGCGGGTGCAGAGGCCCAAAGACTTGTGCCGTCCTCTACTGCTTTTCCAGGCCATGGCAGAGAGCTGGATTGGAAGTGGAGCAGTCAGGACTTGAACCGGCACCCATATGGGATGCCAGCTCTGCAGGTGGCAGCTTTACCTGCTATGCCACAGCGCTGGTCCCAAGCTGCTCATTTATTAGTGCGTACCACTTGGGGCCTGAGGAGAGTTAGTGGTTTTTCAGAAGAGGCAAAAGAAACTTTTCAGACTTGTGGTTTTCTAATTTGAATCTGGGGCCAGCATTGTGGTGTAGTGGGTAAAACCATCTCCTGCAGTGCCGGCATCCCATATGGATGCCGGTTTGATTCCTGGCTGTCCTACTTCCGGTCAAGCTCTCTGCTATGGCCTGGAAAGCAGTGGAAGATGGCCCAAGTCCTTGGGCCCCTGCACCCACATGGGAGGCCTAGAAGAGGCTCCTGGCTTCAGATCAGCGCATCTCTGGTTGTTGAGGCCAATGGAGAGTGAACTAGCAGATAGAAGACCTCTCTTTCTCTGCCTATCCTCTCTCTGTGTAACTCTGACTTTCAAAAAAGTAAATCTTTAAAAAAAAGATTTATTTATTTTATTTGAAAAAGTCACAGAGAGGCAGAGAGAGAGAGATGTGGTAGGGGTGGTTTCCATCTGCTGGTTCACTCCCCACATGGCTGTAATGGTTAGAGCTGCACTGATCCAAAGCCAGGAGCCTAGAGCCTCTTTTGGGTTCAGAGACCCAAGGACTTGGGCCATCCTCCACTGCTTTCCCATGCCACAGCAGAGAGCTGGATTGGAAGTGGAGCATGCTGGACTCAAACTTGGCACCCACATGGGATGCCAGCACTGCAGGTGGCATCCTTACCTGCTGTGCCACAGTGCTGGCCTCAGATCATTGTGTCTTACAAGCATAAATACAGAGGGTTACTTTTTTTTTTTTTAAGATTTTTATTAATTTATTTGAGAGGTAGAGTTACAGACAGAAAGGTCTTCCATCTGCTGGTTCACTCTTCAAACAGCCGCAACAGCCAGAGCTGGGAAGATCCGAAGCCAGGAGGCAGGAGCTTCTTCTGGGCCTCCCATGTGGGTGAAGGAGCCCAAGGACTTGGGCCATCTTCCATTGCTTTTCCTGACCATAGCAGAGAGCTGGATTGGAAGTGGAGCAGCCAGGACTCAAACCGGCACCTATGCGGGATACCAATGCTGCAGGCAGAGGTTTAGCCCACTGTGTCACAGTGCCAGCCCGAGGGTTACTATTAAAACATGCAGGGTGGGGCTGGCACTGTGGTGAAGCAGGTAAAGCTGCCACCTGCAGTGCCAGCATCCCAAATGGGTGCCAGTTTGAGTCCTGGCTGCTTCTCTTCTGATCCAACTCTCTGCTATGGCCTAGGAAACAGCAGAAGATGGGAGACCCAGAAGAAGCTCCTGATTTTGGATCGACCCAGCTGTGGCTGTTGAGGCCATTTGGGGATTGAGCCAGAGGATGGAAGACCTCCCTCTCTCTCCCTGCCTTTCAAATAACTAAATCTTTTTTTTTTTTTTTTTAAGATTTTATTTATTTACTTGAAAGTCAGAGTTACACAGAGAGAGAAGGAGAGGCAGAGAGAGAGGTCTTCCATCCGCTGGCTCACTCCCCAGTTGACCATAACAGCCGGCAGGAGTTGCGCTTATCTGAAGCCAGGCACTTCCTCCAGGTTTCCCACACGGGTGCAGGGGCCCAAGGACTTGGGCCCCCTTCTACTGCTTCCCCAGGATATAGCTGGATCAGAAGTGGAGCAGCCAGGACTCAAATCGTCGCCCTTATGGGATGTTGGCACTGCAGTTGGTGGTTTAACCCGCTACACCACAGTGCCGGCCCCATCAAATAAATCTTAAAAAAAAAAAAATGCATGGCTGTCTGTGTTTTAGCCAATTCCTGATTATTCAGTAACTGGTTATCTGATCTATGGATTGTTTAAATTTAAGTCTAACGAGGGCTGGCGCTGTGGCTCACTTGGTTAATCCTCTGCTTGCGGTGCTGGCATCCCATTTAGGCACCAGGTTCTAGTCCCTGCTCCCCCTCTTCCAGTCCAGCTCTCTGCTGTGGCCCTGGAGGGCAGTGGAGGATGGCCCAAGTGCTTGGGCCCTGCACCTGCATGGGAGACAAGGAGGAAGCACCTGGCTCCTGGCTTCAGATTGGGTGCAGCACCAGCCGTAGTGCCAGCCGTAGCGGCCATTTGGGGAGTGAACCAACAAAGGAAGACTTTTCTCTCTGTCTCTCTGTCTAACTCTGCCTCAAATTAAAAAAAAAAAAAAAGTCTAATGAACCATAACTTCTTTGGGGTAGAATTTTTAAGATATTTCCTTTGTAGACCCTGTAGCATAATACATTGTATAACTCCTCTTACATGCTGTATTTCTTAGTGCTACAGTTTCATTTCACATAATTTGTTCTCAGATTCAAAATTGGGCATTGCCATTAGATTAAGTTAATTTCTATCATTTGGGAAACAGTAAACAAGCATTTGGAATTTGTTTACATTATTAGAGACTGGAGCTACTAATGCTTGGGAAGATCTTGTATTTGATGATATTTTATGCTGAAATAAAATACTCAGTAATCATTATAGGAGAACTTCTATAAAAATAATTTCTGATTTTTATGTCTCAGGATTCTATTTGACCTCTTTAAGAATTCTTTATTGTTTTAAGTATATTTTAAAGGACTATGTGAGTAATGGATTCCCTTTCATTGAACTTCTCTAGTTCTGACACAACACCCCTTTTAAACGGATCAAGTCAAGACAGAATGTTTGAAACAATGGCCATTGAGATTGAGCAGCTTTTGGCAAGAGTAAGTGCAAGTGCTTTCTGTTGAATTACTGTTGTGCTAATATCTGTATACTTGTTAGATATGATTTTATTGAAAGCACCCATTTGTTCAAGATATGTGTCTCACCAGGCCACTCAAATTTCAGTGAGAGCCATTCCCATGTTGTATGGGTGTTGTTCTAGCAATTAGGGAATGGGAAGGAAATGCCGAATCCTTAACTATTTTCTTGTGTGGTGTTTCCGCTGTCAGCCAAAAGAGCGTATAGAGAGTTTTCTGTTAGCTGTCATTAGTGCTTTCTAAATTATTTTTGTTTTCTTCTTTCTTTCTTTCTAGCTTACAGGAGTGAATGATAAAATGGCAGAATATACCAATAGTGCAGGTGTTCCCTCATTGAATGCAGCTCTGATGCACACACTACAGCGACACAGAGACATATTGCAGGTAATATCTTGGGCTTGAGACTTGGGCAGGAGGTTTTTTTTTTTTTTTTTTTTTCTATATCACTGAATAGGATGTGTACTCATGTTAAAGAGCAAAGAGAGGGGGCCAGCGCTGTGGCATAATGGGTAAAGCTGCTGCCTGCAGTGCGGGCATCCCATATGGGCGCCGGTTTCAGTCTTAACTGCTCTACTTCTGGTCCAACTTTCTGCTATGGCTGAGAAAACAGTGGAGGATGGCCCAAGTCCTTGGACCCCTGTACCTGCATGGGAGACCTGGAGAAAACTCCTGGCTCCTGGCTTCAGATCAGCATAGCTCTGGCCTCTGTGGCCAATTGGGTAGTGAACCAGCAGATGGAAGACCCCCCACCCTCCTCTCTCTTTTTCTCCCCCTCTCTCCCTCCTCTCCCTCTCGGCTCTCTCACTCTCTCACTCTCTTTCTCTGCCTTTCCTTCTCTCTCTGTGTAACTCTTTCAAATAAATAAATAAATATTCAAAAAAAAAAGAGAAAAATCATCTAAGATAAATGCCTTGCTATAGAAATGTCTTATTTTACTTTTGTCAGTATTACAAAATTCTGAAAATGTCTAGTAGGTCTTATATTTTCCTGATGAATTGAATAATACTCATCACTGAGTAAATGGAAGATATAGCCAGTTATGACAGTGAAATAACCAGTGGTCATGCATAATAGACAGTACCTACTGGTTAGAGCGTGGTTTCTTCAGAGCCTCATGAAAATAATTTACTATATTTAGTGTACTAAATTTATACCAGTAAAACTAAACTTTTTTTTTTTTTAAGGTTTATTTATTTGAAAGTCAGAATTACAAAGAGAGAGGGAGAGATTTTCCAGCCTCTGGTTCATTCTCCAGATGGGTGCAGTGGCCAGGGCTGAGCCAGGAACTTCACCTGGGTCTCCCCACAGGGGTGGCAGGGATGGCACTTAGGCCATCTTCTGCTCTTTTGCCTTGTGGTTAAGATGCCGGTTAAGACTCATGCATCCTGTGCCAGAGTGACTGAGTTCCTCTCTGCCTCCGGTCTCATCTTCCTACTAATGCAGACCCAGGAAGCAGCAGATGATGACTCAAGTACTTGGGTTCCTGCCACCCATGTGGGAAACCAGATTGAGTTCTGGGCTCTCAGCTTTGACCTGGTCCTGACTTGGCTATTTGCTGGCATCTGGGGAGCAAACTAGATAATGGAAAATCAGTATCTCTGTCTTGCTTGCTCGCTCGCTCTCTCTCTCTCTTTCCTTCCCTCTCTCCCTTTCAAGTAAAATTTCTTTTAAAAAACTGTTATGGGGCCAGCGCTGTGGCATAGCCGGTAAAGCTGCCACCTGCAATGCCGGCATCCCATATGGGCGCCAGTTCAAGTCCTGGCCGATCCACTTCCGATCCAGCTCTCTGCTATGACCTAGGAAAGCAGTGGAATGGGCCCTTGCACCCTTGTGGGAGACACAGAGGAAACTCCTGGCTCTTGGCTTCAATTGGCACAGCTCTGGCCATTGCAGCCAATTGGGAAGTGAGCCAATGGATGAAAGACCTCTCTCTCTCTCTCTCTCTCCTTCTCTATGTAACTCTGACTTTCAAATAAATAAATAAATCTCTAAAAAAAAAAAACCTTAAAAACTAGAATAAAGATAGTTTGATTCTTGAGAAAAAAACTTTCAATATAGTATAATACAAAATTCATAGATAGATGCAAATATGCATGGAAATTTAGTTTCTGATAAGGGTTATGTTTTAAATCAGTGGGATAAAGTGAAATTATAAACAGACTGTAACAATTGACTAATTGGGGGATATGAGTGATAGCAATTTCAGTCTCTATTTCAGTTCTCATACCCAGAATATATTCCAAGTGGATTAAAAATTTTAATGTTAAAAAAGAAACCATTGGAAGTTCAGAGTAATGCATGGATGAAATATATTAATTTTTGAGTGGTATAGGGCAAGACGTAATTCAAGAACCTTGTAAATGGACAAATTCACGAAATATACAGAGAAATTATAGAAATTAACAGAAAAAGACAATTTAATATGAAAATGGACAAAGAATATGAACTTCCTTACAAAAAAGAATGACCAAAATCTCATTTTATTTCACTTAATGACATTTATTTATTTATTTAAAGATTCTATTTATTTGAGAGGTAGAGTTACAGGAGAGTGGGACAGACAGAAAGAGAGGTCTTCTGTCTTCTGGTTCACTCCCCAAATGGCCACAAAGGCTGGAGCTGGGTCAGTCTGAAGCCAGGAGCTTCTTACAGGTCTCCTACGAGGGTTCAGGGGCCCAAGCACTTGGGCCATCTTCTACTGCTTTCCCAGGACATAGCAAGGAGCTAGATAGGAAGAGAGCAGCTAGGACTTGAACCAGTGCCCATATGGGATGCTGGTGCTGCAAGGAGGAGGATTAGCCCACTACACCACAGCACTGACCCCAAGAATGACCGAAATCAGAAAAAGATGTTTAGCCGTATTCTCTAATAAAAATATAGAAATCGACATATGATTTTTTATGGTCAGATTAGTAAGTATTGAAACTTATCTGCCATTACTGGCAAAATTATACACTAGACGCTTATTGGTGGGAACATAAATTGGTACAGGGTTGAAGAAAAGGGTACAGTAAAATAAATATGAAAGACTATTGCAGCTGAAACTTTTTTTTTTTTTTTAATTTATTTGAGAGAGCAAGCACATCCATCCCTGGGTTCAGTCCTCCAAATGCCTTCAACAGCCAGTGCAGGGCTGGGCTTGGCCAAGGCTGAGAGTTGGGAACTCAAGCCAAGTCTACTACATGGGTGGCAGGAACCCAACTACTGGCATCTTAACCACTAGGCTCAAAACCCTCCCTGCAGCTTTTTGTTGCTGTTGTTTAGATTGATTTGTTGGTGCTGTGGCTTAGTAGGCTAAGCCTCTGCCTGCAGCGCCAGCATCCCTTATGGGCGCCAGTTCATGTCCCAGCTGCTCCACTTCCAATCCAGCTCTCTGCTATGGCCTGGGAAAGCAGTGGAGGATGGCCCAAGTGCTTGGGCCCCTGCACCCATGTTGGGGTCGGAGGAAGCTCCTGGCTCAGCTCCAGCCATTGTAGCCATTTGGAGAGTAGACCAGCAGATGGAAGACCTTTCTCTCTCTCTCTCGTCTGTCACTCTGCCTTTCAAAGAAATACATAAAATCTTAAAAAAAAGGGGGGGGGGGAGGTAATTTATTTGAAAGGCAAAGTGACAAAGACAAAAATACAAGGACACAATAGCCAGGTCTGGCCCTGTCTGAAGCCAGGAACCTAGAACTCCATCCTGGTCTCCCATGTGGGTGGCAGAAGCCCAAGTACTTGGGCCATCTTCTACTGCCTTCCCAGGTGCATTAGCAGGGAGCTGGATTGAAAGTAGAGTAGATGAAACTTGAATGAGTGCTTTCATACGGGATGCTGGTGTAGCAAACAGCTGCTTCACCCGTTGCTCTACATGCGTGCCTCTGCAGCATTTTTTAATAGCAAAAAAAATTAAAATGTTTATCAGTAGGGAATTTATTAAATTAGAGCTGTTAAAATTATGTGTTTCTAGTTGCTGATATGGAAAGATTGCTTGACATTTTATGATGTACAGAAACAAGGTATACATTAGAGTGGATAGTAATTATTTCTTTAGAAAAAATGAAAGAAATAACAGATGAGCTTGTACATGTAAAACATACTTCCTAAAAGAAAACCCAAGAATGTATTGACAGTTGTGAGCTGTAAGGCAGGGTGTTTGTTTTTATCTTTATTCCTTTTGATGTTCTTTTCATATTCTCCCCAGGATCTTGGTTATTTTTGTTTTTAGAAGGTTAACATGTACTTTCTGAGAGATGAGATTTTGATTTTGAACTTTATCTGCTTTTCTGAATTTTAAAAACAATATTCCTTAAATCTTTTTAAAATAGCCTTATAAAAATAAAATATGCAATGATTGTTTTGTTCTTTACAGTTTTCTGTTCTTCTTTTGATTAATTTAGGAATTAGCTGTCCGGGAACAGTTAATTCTGAAAGAATGAGATTTTGAAAATAAGCCTATGGATGTACAATTGAATAGAAAGAGCCTCCCAACTTTTATCCTAGGCTGTTTTAATCATTTTATCTTAGATTTTTTTCTAATTCTATCTCATAAGACAAAGGCGCTGGAAGATCCGGAGCACAGGAATTTTAAATGACACTGATAACCTGTGAATTATTTTCATTTGAAAGAAGTTAGTCACTCTTCAGGAAAGTAACTATAAAGTTATTTTCACCTTTTGGTAATTTGATTTCTTAAATAGCAGTTTTCTTGATAGACATTCACAACACGATAACAATGCATAACTGATTCAATCAAATGGAAATAGCAGTGCATAACTAGCTTATGTTGAGACTGGATATTGGTTTATTGCAGGATTATACGCATGAATTCCATAAAACGAAAGCAAATTTTGTAGCAATACGGGAAAGGGAGAATCTCATGGGATCAGTGCGAAAGGATATTGAGTAAGTTACCTTTTATATTTTGTAGAACATTCAGATTTAGCTTTAGAATGTGTCTGTGATTAATTTCAAATGAGTCGGAAAACCATGATTTAGATTTCAGAATCTCTAATTCCAATTTCATTGTCTTTGAACATTACAGCAACAACATGGTCCTAATCTACATTGTATCAGTCGTATCTCCTGACTTCTGTCAACCCTGACTTTACTGTCTTAGTTCAAAGTTCAGCTTAGATGATCTCTTCATGAATTCTTCTCTGATTTCTTACCGCCCACCCGAAGAATTACATTATCAATAACTAAAGCTTTCTGTGTCTCACTTGCTGATTATTATATATCTCTTGCCCATTAATTATATTTTCAGGTAGCTATTATCATAGCATTACCTATTTTTTTTGAAATCTTCCCAGATTTAATGCAATCTCATAGCCTTACATGAAATTATATAAGGACTGCTAACATTTTTGTACTGATACCATTTGGGGAGCTGAGTGAACCAGCAGATGGAAGATAATTCCCTCCCTTTCCCTCTCCCCTGTACCTGTCTCTTTGCCTTTCAAATAAATAAATTCGAGAAATATTCATATTTTTTTATATCATTCTTAGTGGGAAGTGGAAAAGATTACGTATTTTAATTGTTCATTCAAAACCATGAAAACACTCAATTTGTCTACTTTGATTATCATTGGAATTAGTCACTAAATATGATTTTGTGGTATCTGTTCTTAACTTTTCTCTGTATTCTAGGTCATATAAAAGTGGGTCTGGAGTCAACAACAGAAGAACTGAATTGTTTTTGAAAGAACATGATCACCTTCGAAAGTAAGTATTTAGTGTTCGTGCACCATTTTTCCCTGTTTCCTAATTTACTTACTTATCTACAAAACATCTTGTGCTTTTTATTATACCAAGTACTCTGTCAATTATAGTTCATTTTATTCTTTTAAATATCCAATTTGATAGAACTAGAATTGCAACTGCTCAACTGGAATTAAGAAAAAAGACTGTGCTATTAATTCTTTGTCATTTAATTGTTAACTGAATCTTTTTTTTTAAGATTTATTTACTTGAAAGTGAGAGAGAGAGAGAGCTTCCATCTACTGATTCAGTCCCCCAAATGACCACAGTGGCCATAGCTGGGCCAGACCAAAGCCCGGAGCCAAGAGCTTCATCTGAGTCTTCTGTCTTTTGCTGCATTCCCAGGCACATTAGCAGGGAGCTGAATCAAAATGGAGCAGCAGAGCCAGCATTGTGGTACAGTAGGTTAATCCTATGCCTGTGGCGCCAGCATCCCATATGGGTGCTAGTTCTAATCCCAGCTATTCCTCTTCTGATCCAGCTCTGCTCTGGCCTGCATCTTCATGAGCAGTAGAAGACTTGGGCTCCTGCACCTGCATGAAAAGAAGCTCCTGGCTTCTGGCTTTGGATTGGCCCATTACTGGCTGTTGTCATTTGAGGAGTGAACTAATGGATGGATGACCTTTCTCTCTCTCCCTCCCTCTCACTGTCTGTAATTCTACCTTTCAAATGTATAAAATAAAATCTTAAAAAAAAAGTGGAGCATGGGCCGGTGCCATGGCTCAATAGGCTAATTCTCCACCTGCGGTGCCAGCATCCTGGGTTCTAGTCCCGTTCGGGGCCCCAAATTCTGTCCCGGTTGCTCCTCTTCCAGGCCAGCTCTCTACTGTGGCCCGGGAGTGCAGTAGAGGATGGCCCAAGTCCTTGGGCCCTGCACCTGCATAGGAGACCAGGAGAAGCACCTGGCTCCTGGCTTCGGATCAGCACAGTGCGCTGGCTGCAGCAGCCATTGGAGGGTGAACCAATGGTAAAGGAAATCTTTCTCTCTGTCTCTCTCTCACTGTCCACTCTGCCTGTCAAAAAAAAAATTAGAGCCAGTGCCACGGCTCACTTGGCTAATCTGTCTGCGGTGCTGGCACCCCAAGTTCTAGTCCCGGTTGGGGCGCCAGATTCTGTCCTGGTTGCTCCTCTTCCAGTCCGGCTCTCTGCTGTGGCCCGGAAAGGAAGTGGAGGATGGCCCAAGTGCTTGGGCTCTGCACCCACATGGGAGACCAGGAGGAAGCTCCTGGCTTCGGATTAGCACAGTGCGCTGGTCGTAGCGGCCATTTGGGGAGTGAACCAACAGAAGGAAGACCTTTCTCCCCCCTCCCCCCCACTGTCTAACTGCATGTCAAAAAAAAAAAAAAAAAAAAGTGGAGCAGCCAGGACTCAAATTGGTGCCTATATGGGATGCCAGGTGTCACGCGTGGCAGCTTTACTTTCGTGCCATAGTGCCAGTCCCCAGAAATGTTTTCTTACTACTTCAGTGTGTTTTTCTTTTATCAAGTCTATTGCTTTGTACTTTTGTGCACTATTATAGGTTATTAGTAATAATAATACTGATGAAGACTTAGGTTTGAATGGTCTATTAACACTTATATGGGAAGAAGCTTTATAAAGGATACTTAGACCATATGTCAAAAAATATTTCTTTAAATATGTATTTATTTATTTGAAAGGCAGAGAGAGAGAGAGAGGAGAAGTCTTCCATCCGCTTGTTCACTCCCCAAATGGCCACAACAGCCAAAGCTGGGCTGATCCGAAGCCAGGAGCCCAGAGCTTCTTCCTGGTCTCCCACATGGGTGTAGGGGCCCAAGGACTTGAGCCATTCTCTGCTGCTTTCCCGTGCCACAGCAGAGAGCTAGGTTGGAAGTGGATCAGCCAGGACTCGAACCGGTACCCATATGGGATGCTGCTACTGCAAGCAGCAGCTTTACGCACTACACCACAGCACCAGCCCCCCATGTATCAAAATTTTTTTTGATGTTTTATTTTCAAAAATATCAGAGTAAAACACCTGAGAACTTGGATGTGCTATTCATTTTAAAACAAATTGTCATACTCTATTCCTGCTTCATCTGTTTTTCTTCTAAAGATACTCTTTTCTTTGTTTTTCTCTTTTTTTGTTGTAGAACTTAAGGACCAGAAAATTATTTATCTCTGAACTCAGCTTGTAAACAGTTGAGCAGCTTTTGTATCTATGATAACTAAATATTAGAAATTGCAGTAGTATTTGCTACTCAGTGTCGAATGTTAATAAGAGCTTAATGTTCCATTCAATTTATTTTTCTTTAAAGATCATAACTTGAAATATAAGTTGTTGAAATCAAAACACTGAATAATCATGATCTATTTAGAAACTTGGATACCTTAGTGTTAAAGTTAAACATTTTTTTTCTTAATCTGTTGCTAGTTACAGAGTGACACAAGGGGGCAGTCTCTCCTGCAGTATGTGTAGTTTATAGTCATTCTTGGCTTTCGTCATGATTTTTGTATTTGATAAAAAATACCATAAACAGAATTTTGCATTTATCCAAAACTATATTATTATATTTTAAGGGTATGGAGTAATTTAAGGGATAATAAAAGATTACATCAGTGTTTTTGCTTTTATTGCCTCAAATTAAGGAGAAATACAGCAGTTTATTTTTTTATTTGTATCTCATAAATACAACATAAGAAACATGGTGATTCTTCCCACCATACCTACCCTCCCACCCACTCTCCCACTCCTTTTCTCCCTCCCTCTCCTGTTTAGTCTTAGAAAGAAAGAAAAAAGAAAAAAACTAAAAACTATTCCTCAACAGTCTAGACAAGGGCTATTCAATGTTACTGCTTCTCAGAGGTGATTTCTTTTTTTTATCCTCCCTTCCTCTTTTCCCTCCCATCCTTCCCTTCTTTCCTTTCAGAAACTTGATTATCTTTAAAGACCCTAAGAATGATATATTTTTTACAAGCTCTTAGACATACTGTAACTTATGAGACATAATAAAACCGTCCATTTAATACACTAAAAGGAAGTGATTCTTTATAAAAATAGTTTTTAAAAAAAAATTATTTATTTATTTGAAAGAGTTACACAGAGAGAGAAGGAGAGGCAGAGAAGAGAGAGAGAGAGAAGTCCTCCATCCAATAGTTCGCTCCCCAATTGGCTGCAACGGCCGGAGCTGTGCCAATCCAAAGCCAGGAGCTAGGAACCTCCTCCAGGTCTCCCACGCAGGTGCAGGGGCCCAAGGACTTAAGCCATTGTCCACTGTTTTCCCAGGCCATAGCAGAGAGCTGGATTGGAAGTGGAGCAGCCGAGACTTGAACTGGTGCCATGGGATGCTGGTACTGCAGGCGGTGGCCTTACGCACTATGCCACAGCGCAGGCCTCCTAAAAATTAGTTTTACTATTAAGTCTCATGGTGCAACTCTTTGGGGACAGAGGTCCTGCATGGGAAATTAGTGCACAGTGACTCTTGTTGTTTATTTAGTAAATAACACTCTTATGTATGATGTAAGTGATCACCCAAGGCGCTTGACATGAGCTGCCTTGGCTA